>VXAV01002201.1:8097-20015 GCA_013399715.1 Alectura lathami | reverse complement strand
ATAACAGAAAAAAAAAAAAAAAAAAAAAAAAAAAAAAAAATCATGTAAACCTATGGAGCTAGAAGAACAACCGCGACAGATTGGCAGAATAGGCGTAAGGTGGGACACGTTCTTCTTCGTTTTCGCTGTCTGGTCATCACTCCCCTCCCCTAGGTAGTGCTTGAGGGAGCTGTGGTGAACAATGATTTTTTTTTCCCCCAGCTGGCATAAATCAATCTTTATAAGTCCGATAAGAGTCCTAATTGCATAATTTTCCTTATAACATTATGCAGTGAGTTCTGTTGCTAGAGTTAAAATGGTTTTCTTTGCAGCCTGTGTTTTCAGGTGCTTTGTATGTCCCTCACAAATTACTTCGTCAACTGGAAATGCTCTGGTGTATCCCTGTGACAGGGTGCTGTTTTTGGAAATCTTATTTGAATTACATAGGAGAATTTTAAATCACTGTGATACAAAAATAGAATAAATGTGTATCGGGAAAAGCAGAAAAAAAGGATTTTGCATAAAAGTATGCTTTCCAGGTACTGTTTCTTTGCAAAATGGACACAAGTTTTCATTTTAGGTATTAAAACCTGTCATGAATGTGGTCTCCAGTGTGAAATGTGTGACTAGCTAGGGCACGGGGGCAAAGTCAAAGAACAAAAAATTGAAATAGCAGGATGATAAGTAGATGGAAGGCAGCAGACTGTTCGCGTTCAGTACCCCGTTCTCCGTGGCTAGATAGATGCAATACGTTTGTAGCAGGTCTAGAAGCCGCACGGCTCAATGATATCATTCCATGCTTGTATCAGAACACGTATTAATCTGGGAATGCACAAACAAAAGCACTGCTTAGTTCGGAGCATGATCACTCAAAAGCTTTCCATTTGCTCAGATTTGTATGTCTGAAATACAGGTATCTTAGAAATGCATATGTGTATCTATCTGGCATTTTTGTGCAAAGGTAATGTTCTCCTTCTTACAGAGGTAGAATAATCATTAATTCACAAAGATCCCAGGCTGCCCTTTCTGATTAGAAATAACTTTTGGCCTGATAACATTTATCGCGCAATAAAATCTGTGATGTTTTATTCATGCTATCACTGCAGTTCCACAGGGTTGCTGTGTTTCTAACACTAAGGGGCTGATACAAGTACGAATGATCTTGTTGGTCTTAAGTTGACTTTTTTTAGGTCAATTAATTTTTTTTTTTTTTTTTCAAAATTTAAGGCAGAGTGGGTGAAAACTTCAGGTACATTCCTTCTGTGTAAAACTACAATATTAGATTGTATTAACAAGCTTTTATTTCTTAAGCTTTAAATAAGAAACAGCTGGTAATGACTTTGAATGTGCTTTAAGAGACATTTTAGGTAAAATGTTGAAAGCTTGTAAATGTGTATTCCTGCCTTAGTCTCTGATCGTGCCTGCGAGTTCATATGTGTGAATAATGTAAAGTAAGAGGTCAGTCCTACAAAGACTATTCACTTGTCTAAAAATTCACAGACATAAATGTTTTCAGGATCAAGGCCTTTTTCGATAATTGTGATATTCGTGTACCTTGAAGTGACTGATTCATTTAGAATACACTTAATAATTTGATTTTTTTTGAATATAGTAGAAACACTGCATTGACGAGTTACCAAAGTGCATCAGATAAGCTCCCACTTCAATCACTTGCAGTACTTTTTTTGGCTTGTTTGAGTATTTTTATTTTTATTTTTAGTTTTCTAGTCACGGCACTGACACCTAATTTAAACTTCTTTATAAAAGCCACATCTTAATTTCCATGGGATATGCTACGGAATTCATTTTTGTAAGTAGGCCTCCTCCTCGGTGTATATTTAGTTGTGTATTGTCTGCTTTTGTTTATCCAAAAGCTGATAATATTGGTGTGGGACTGAAGAGATATTTGGAGTAGAGAGAAAAATTTCGGTTGCAGGAAGGTGTCCTACTTTAGATGGAGACACCCACCCACCCGGAATTAAACTGGAATCGCAAATGTAAATTACGAAATGCTTCTGGAGATTGATGAGCACCCTGGCCGCAGCCTGTTTACCTTTGTGGAAACGTCTGCGTGAGGGGAGATGTTACTTATCGGGGACGGACTGCAGCTAGCCCATCGGCTCTCCGTCTCTGGGGCTCTCCACCTGGAGGTGCTGAGGCAGGACGGTGCTTGCTGTGTCTGGGGAGAGTCGGGGCTCATCCTCGTGTGCTCCCACAGCTTCTGGGAGTCCACCTCAGGGCCTTGCAGCACTGCCCTTCTTGCCTGTTGCTCTGGGGTTGGTGCCCACACTGTATGATATTCAATCTGAGGTGCGGTATCATGCAGAAATAACCACTGACCATGTATGTCCCCTCTCAGCAAACCACAAAAGGCTCCCCCCTCCCCGTGTTGCCTTATCACTGCCCTTCTAAAGTGCCTTGAACTTGGTGGAAGCTCCCTTCTGGTAGTTGTTTACTTTCCTGTTGTGTTAGCATTTGGCTTGGGTGAGGTGCAAGGTGCTGATTTTATCCACATTTTATTGTGGAGGGTTTTGCTTTCTATCACAGCTCCTGAACTCTTGAAAACGCTGTGTGTAAATGCTGAGGGGCAAGGGCATTTTTCAAAACTCTCTGAATGGTTTAGTAGCCTCTGCTTAGAAGTGATTAAAATCTCTCTGAGAAATCTGCAGTGCTTCTGAATTCTGCCCACCCTGTCAACAGTTTTATTCTTGGACACATTATTGAGCAAATATTTCAGATATTAATTGAGGAGTGGTCAGAATACTGAAGATCAAATCCTGGACTGTTGTAAAATTGTGTCATTTCATTGGCTTCAGTGGGTCCACGCTGATCTGTGTCATCTGATCTTTTCCTCTTGCCACTTAGATACTGGCCGAAGCAGGTGCTGTTTGGTGGAATGAACAGGACCAGGTATTGTTTTGATACATGTGTTTGTCTCTCCAGTGTTAAAACAATTATGAAAGAGATAACTGATGTACCGTGTTTACTTTTTAAATAATCTCTGCTTAGAGTATAAGAATAATTGAAGCTTCATTTCTGCTTATTGTCAAAGTTGATTTTATGCTTTAATTGTCTTCATAGTTAGATCAAAACCAGTTTGGCTGGCGTAAGCTATACAAGAATTTGTCCCCTTTTTAGGGGCAGGATTTAGGCCAACAGGATTCCTTTAGCTTTAAAGAAATATTCAGAAGTTGAATGGAAGGAAATTAATCAGATATTTCCAGTCCTTCTTATATGTGTCAAAAATTTTGTAATGTCCATATTTCTGTTCACACATTTTAGAGTCTTTTCGAGCGTAGCTCTTTTTCTTCTGTGTTAAATTGAATAAAAACCCCTGTGCTGTATTTTTAAGGACTTCAGCATTTCAGTCGATGTATTTCCTTACATTGTTCGCCTACAATTTTTGTCCAACCATTGATATTAATGAATATTATTTACTGCCTGTTTTATTTTTTTAACTGCAATCTGATTCATTTTTTTTTATAAGTAGACCTAGACTGGAGTAACATGAAGTGTAACAACCGAAATAAAAAATTACTGTAATGACACAAGGATGTAAGACGCTTCAGGAGTTAATTTCCCCACCTGCCATTTGGATGGACGTAGCTTAAAAGGCCAAATCCACAGTAGTCTGTTGGCAGTAGGTGCTCCTTTTTGCATGAAAATATGCTCATTTTATGTTATGCTGGAGAAACAACACAAACAATAGTCCTGTTACACTGTGATGTTTCGCAGATACGTGCACAGATGCCTTTAGGATGAGCACCTAAGTCTGTTTTGCTTTAGCAGTGTTGTCTGCTGTGGGGTCTGGGGTGTTTTTTCCCCTTGCTAATGAAAATGCATTTCTGTCACTGTGGTCAAATTTCCCATTGGCAGAGGGTCAGGAGCAATGCCAGCGCTAACATACACTCTGCTAAGCAGTATTTAATTTCAACTTCATTTTGATGCCTACTGCTGCCCAGGGTTTTTTGATTTTGATCTAGGAGTGCCTAAGTCTATTCTGTGTACCCAAGCCTCTCCACGAGGCTGGGTTTGCTGTTGGTGCAGCGCTCTAAAGTCACTATGGAGGGAATGGTGTTCCTGCAGGGAAAGGCTGCCTGCGCTGGGGGCCAGGGCAGGGCTGCAGCAAGCCAGACAGTCCCTCTCAGAGCAGGTGGGCATGGGTCTGCCCCTAGCACGAAACCTGCCTCCAGAGGGTTGTTTAGGTTAGTGCGTACATTGCTGAATGCCTGGGGAATTAGGCAGGAGCTCCCCGAGCTCATGCAAATACACCAGTGGTCCCCAGGTAGCCTCTGGCATCCTTTCTCTGGAAGATCTCCAGAGCTTCCCATGAGCTCCAGCCTCTGCACCCGTTTCCTCACTGGGGACGGCTTTCTCCGTGGCTGGTTCTGTTCAGAGCTTCAGCATGCAGACGAGTGCTCTCTCCCTTAATTCCTTTTGTGGAGCATGCTCTAACAAGGGTCTTTTCTTGCTAAGGATTAATGAAGAAGAAGAGATTTGTGCAAGGCTACTTTCTTTTGAATCCAAATGTTTTTATGTACATTTACCTAGTTTATTGTAATTGTAATGTATTTAACTCATATTATTTTTATTTTTTATTTTTTGTATATAAGAACATCTGTTTATGAGCTTAACCGGAGTTAAACAAGAGGTCTGTTTATTAGTTTTCTCCCAAGTAGCAAGTAGCAGGCAAACTCCTGGTATTATAGGGGTGTATTGTAGTTTATAGGGGCACTGTTGATCATTTTAACATCTTTTCCCAAAAGACTGCCAGCCAGAAGATATCTTAGTAATAGATTTTATTCAGGTTATTTTGTATAAAAATATTTAAACTTTCAAGAAATTCTACAATTGAAAGAATGCATTGTAGCTACCCAGTATTGATTTTATCTATAGGATTAAATGTTTACCTTTGCATTCTTTAGTAATTTCATTTCTGAATTTTGGGAGAATCCTGTAACAGCAATATGCATCTTTTTCCAAGTTAGACAAACGTGCCATTTTGACTAAGAAATATTGGATTTTATCTTATCCTTTTTTTTTTTTTTTTTTCCTCCCTCCCTCACCCCCATTTTTCACTGAAAAGTCACCTGTATAATGCTGCTTTAGGTCATTTTAGTCCACAGTGTTTTTTTTTTATTATTTTTTTTATTTTTTAAAGCCACAAGCATTTTTCCCCATCTTGGTGTCCTTCTATTTAGGAGAAATTCAGCTGGAGTTTTACTGTGTATCATTAAATCTTTCTTTCTTCCTATTTTTTTTTTTTTTTTGTTTATGGTTGGGTGCATATTGTGCAGACAGATGAGCACTGTTGCTATACTTACAATAACCTTTGCAAAGTTTTATGTTGTATTACAGTGCTTGCAGTGAAGAACCACAGCTGCTCTGAGGCTGGAAAGATTTTTCTTGAGCATCTCCACCATCAGACTATGGGGTGTGTATGTATGAAAGCCTGGAGAGGGTATCAGCTGTCATTGAATCTTGTCTGGATTCGTATTCTAGCTGTAAATCACACAGCTGTGTGAAGAATAGCCTCTACAATCCATGCCATCCATCTCTAAGTTCTTTCTCAGGACTGTTACTAGTGGTTTTGTTTCTGACAGTTTCTAATTTTCAGCATATAATACAATCAATTATTTTGCACATATATGCTAAAGCTAGAGGCTGTTTTTTGACTGTGCAAGCTGTAATTAGTTATGTAAATAGCAGCATATGCTACAAGTTTCCAGTGATCACCCTGCCTTTATGGAAGTGTTGGCTCAGGCTCTGCTTAGAAGTTAGCTGGCAGAGGTGGTTGGTGCTTTGTGGCACAGACTCTGAAGACGGTGCTCTCTTCATCAGTTCTCTCTCGCATACAGTGTTTTAGTCTACAGCAGTTGTTTATACACCGAAGGCAATACATGACTTCCAGTGTGCTAGGGATTTTGGTAGTCAGACTTTTGTGTTTCCCAACATCTGTTTTGATTTGTATGTAGAAGTATGCTGGTAATTGCAGGTGTGCTGTCAGACACCTTCCATCTGCATACACTATTCCACTTAGGTTACTTTTTTGAACTTGTGTTCCTCCCTAATCAGTTCTAACACAGCCCTTTAGACAGATTTGGGGGTATATAATTAAATTGCATCATTAGTTATTCCTATATGAAAATGTTATTATTGTAATCTCTTCAGTATCACCAAATATTCCTGTGTCTTTTTGCAAAATGCCTCAGCTACAGAGTATAATCTAAAAGGTAGGTTGGCAAAGCAGCAGATTCCAAATGGTGTTTTAAGAGTGCTCACATGCAAATTGGTTTGCTTTGTAATTTTTCCTAGAATATTCTTCTGGAGCCCTGATGAAGCAACCAGAGTGGTGCAGCTTTTGGTGCTTAGTTTTTCACTAGGACTTCTGAATCTTAAACCACAAGCTTCCATTGTTTGAGCTAGAGAAACTAGACATGCTTGCTGTACCTTGTGCCTTTGTGCAACTTCTCTGTACAGAGTGGAAATTAGAAAAAGATAATTTTGGTCTGTAGTGTCTTGTGCTGTGGCACTACAGGGTATTTGCTGAGTATAGAAGCTCCTCCAGAATTCACTAACAAAATTAGCCAAACACTGAATGTAACTCTGTGCCGTTACTTTTGAGAATTATCATGTTTTACTTGTATCTATGTGATAACACCTTATTGCCAAGGGCATATGGTCGTAAAGCAGCAATGTAATAGTAAACAGGGGCTTAATGTCTGGCATGAGACTGAATTTGTATGCTGTGAAAAGCCTCTGAAAAAATCATTCAAACAGAGCTCAGGTGAGAATCCAAGGCTCCACTGTGGATTGACGAAAAATGTCCTTGGATATTTTAAAGAGTTTGCAGACTAACTGATGTGCTCATTTATAAGGAGCAGTTGCATGGGTGCCTAGACTAAAAATAAAATGTGCTGAGTGAATATATTTCCTCCTAGATAAGGAAAATTCCTAAACCTAAGACAGCAAAATAATGAAGTTTTTGAAAAAAAAAAAAAAAAAGAAAGAAAGAAAAGAAAAAGAAGACAGTCTGAAAGGTAGGAAGGAAAATCCTGTAGTACATTAGAACTCATGTACTGGGTAGGTAGAAAGGACACACCAATCACAGGTTGCACAAAAGCAACAAGCTTTCATCAGAATCTTTCATCTGGTGTCTTCCACCGGCACCACTAACACATGGTGACATGTATGAGATCTTTTGTTTTAGGAAAGATCAAGCATTAGTCTTTGAGCTGGAAGATTTAAATTCCAGTGCATTGCTGCATAGTGCATGCATTAGGCTCTTATGGAATCATAGAATCGTCCGAGTTGGAAGGAACCTCTAAAGGCCATCTAGCCCAGCTCCCCTGCAGTGCACACGGACACCTACAGCTGGATCAGGTTGCTCAGAGCCCTGGCCAGCCTGACCTTAAAGGTCTCCAGGGCTGGGGCATCCACCACCTCTCTGGGCAACCTGTGCCAGTGCTTCGCCACCCTTATCGTAAAAAGCTTTTCCTTATATTGAGTCTAAATCTCCCCTCTCTGAGTTTGAAACCATTTCCCCATGTCCTATTACAACAGACCCTGCTACGGAGGCTGTCCCCTTCTTTCTTGTAGCCCCCCTTTAGATGCTGAAAGGCCGCTATCAGGCCTCCCAGGAGCCTTCTCTTCTCCAGGCTGATCAGCCCCAACTCTCTCAGTCTGCCCTCTTCTTTGGATACAGGGCTTTGTTAGCACATCTTCTGTCATGCGTAAGGTGTTCATGTTATCAAACTTCTGAATGTGTATGGTGGCTCACGAAGTTGTAAATTCCAGGAGTAAAAATGACCTGCTGGTATAATAGCAGTTGCCTTTCTCTGAGATGTTGATAGCTATACTTCTTACAATTACCTTTTCAGCACTCAGCACAACTTAAATTAGTCTTTTGATACCGTTTTCCATTAAGCACATGTAACATCCATGCATAGGCAAATACTTTAAAATGAGCTGTAATTATGCTGATCAAATTATTGATAAGGTGAATGCTGACTGTAGTAGCAAATAGATTAATTTGACATGATCAATGGATAAAAATGCAGCTTTCCTAAGTACTTTTTTTCGTTGAAAGTCAAGCCGCTCTCCAAATGTATTTAAAATGTTAATAAACTATTAAATGAACAAGTAACACTATATTCAGCATTTTTACACCATTTCTACAGTGGGTAAAATTGTAGTATAAAGTTGGTGTATACTCGATAACAATTTACATGTTTATTTTACCATCTGGTAAATGTGTAAACGATATTTTGAGAAGCACATTTCAAATTCACTTTAACAACTTATCCCCGACAATATGTATCCTATCTCATGTTCTGACTAGAAGGATTTTGAAAACCTCTCAGAGGGAAATGCAGTAACAATATGTATTATTTTTTTAGTGATGCTTAAGATCAAGCTTAGCATCAAGCGGAGGTCTCACTGTTTGGGAAGGATTCTGGTACGTTAGTGGTGCTAAAGAGAGATTTCAGGCTGTTTTGCACACCGTGGTATAAAGATATCATATCTTCCCTAAAGAAACCATAGGGTGCATAGGTAGCAATAACAAAGCAAATACAGTTTGCTATGTTGTTGTATAACTGTATTGTATCCTTTCCAGGGGGTTTGAATTTGCTATCTCTTGTGTCTAAATATGGGAAGCTCATTATTAGAAGTGTTACAATGAACCCCAAGTGGATTGCTTTTCTCATGTACTTTAACAGCACTTTGACACTGCAGCCTTCTGCCTTTTTATTTTAGTCTTCTGTTTATTGGTCTCTCTGGATTAAATTGCAAGCGTTTTCTTAAATATAACAAACCAGAGAATATTCTGTTGCAGCTTGGCTTTTATTCACCCTTTCCTAGCTGTTACTAATCTTAACTGGAGGAAGTAAAAAAACCAAAAGGCTTCCTTTTCTCCTCCTCTAACCCCAACAAAATTTAAAAAACCCTGCCCTGAAAGCAAGTCTGCCTGGAGAACACCTCCACACTAATTACCATCTGGCCAATCTGCAAATGAGGCTTGAGAGCAGATTTTGAATGTAGGCTCCAGTTAGTCTGTAACTTGTATTAGTCCATTCGTATTTATTAAGAGAGCTGAAAGCATTTAGGCAACTAGAGAGAAGGCAGATGTTTTAACTCCTGGAAATCCAGTCAGGCATCTGTTTGTTCCTTCCAGCATGTAAATGCCTTTGACCTGGTACCTGCTCAGCAGTCCTCCCTTAGTGTTTGTGGCAGCCAGTTTTCCTTGAGTGTAGACTTTAAAGGTTTGTGCTTGGGAGAAGAACAACCAGGCAACAGCCTTTAAACACCTGTTAAAATGCACTGCTGAAAAAAGCTGTGTCTGAAACAATTTGTGCAAATTCTAGTTAACTCCTATATCAAAGTTAACGGATTTAAAAATTCATTTGTTTTTAGTTATGTGCTATTTCATTAAGTGCGGAGAAAATAGTAATAGTAATTAGAACACAAACTGCAAATCTAATCTTAAAACATAAATTTGTATTCTTTTACAGGCTAATGAAGCATGCTGAATTTAACAGTACTGATTTGTTTCATTTAGACATTAAATGCATTTCACTAATGAATTTCAGGTTTAGCAGCTTTTTTCTCTTCCTCTTCCCTTAGAGATTAGACAGGACTTTTTTTTCTTGGTTGTAAATCAGCACAATCAAAGATAATTGTTATCAGGGTCTTACATTTTGTTTTTCACCTGTCTTCCCTTTGCTGGCTGCTTTTTCTGTTGCAGTTCTATGGAAAAGTGATGTCAACCGTACAGAAAAAATAATTTATTGTTTTGTTTTTAATAAAATAATAAAAAAAAAAGACCTAGAAGCCCTTTCAGCAGAAGAGCAGTAGTTGTTTAGGACACCTGCTGTTATAAGAGATCTTCCTACAGTGGCTAATTACTTCATAGGTAAAGCTAAGAACACCTAGAACATGAAGAATCAAACCTGATTTTTGTAAAGCACATAGTAGTTGTCACACAAATAGTTTTCAGTATGTACTGAAAGTATCTTTCTCTTTAGATTGGCTACTCGTAGCAGTATTGTGGAAGCAGACATTCAAGAAATTTCTTGAAGGCTTAAAATTACTTCTAATTGGAATCACCTGGAAAAAATGGGCAACACCTGGAAAATCTGCTTGACAATGATCTGTGGATATTTCTTGAGATGGAACAGGCTTGAAGGTAGGTGGTTCATGGACTAGGCCTTGAATACTGCATAGTTTTTGTCTTGTATTGGATTAGAATTTTGATGCAGTGATTTTTCTATGAAAAATAGTTATTTTCTCTAAGTATTTGCTGTTGTATGTGGTGCTTGCAGCAAGGAATGCTAACACCAGGTAGGAATCTGTCCCTTACCTCATGATCACACTTACCATGATGGTCTCCAAGAATAAGTTCATTTGGTTTGAAAAGTGTAAGCTGTATCCTAGCTTAAAATAATGTTTTTTCTTAAGTGAAAAATATCTAAGCTCACTTATGAAAGATTAATTAAAAAAATGACCTTTCAAAAAAGTGAGATAAAATCATATATTTAGCCCTCTTATTGTTAATAACTGGTGCTCCTAGGCCTCAGAAGCTTTCCCCCTCCCACGCTTTTCTGTGTGTCCGCTTACTTCCAAAAATTGTAAATACCAAACTATGTGTTCAGTATTATAGCTTTTAAAATAAAATTGTTAAATGAAATGTGACTTTTCATTTCTATAGCTTTCTGACGTTGACTAAAATGTATCTTTTAAGGGACATAAATACATGAGTGGAGATTGATAAATTTATTTCAGACTACCATATGGGAAAGCTTATTAGAAGGGCACATAGAGCACAAAGCCAATTAAAGATATTCTTACTTCTTACTGTGGACCATTGCCTTTTCCCCCATATTCCCTGGAAGCTAAACAGATTAGCATTTAAGAAAAATATTAAGCTAAGGATATTGTCATAAATTCTTTCTTTATGTAGTCCTGTTCTTTATTGACAGTCAGATTTACATCAAAGAACATGACACCAGTGACTTGCTGGCAGCTTAAGTAATTGGGGGAAAAAAGTGGTTATTCATACGGAAACAGAAGTTGGCTCATTACAGCCAATCACCTGAATAGCAAATGGTATGGCTGCCAGTAGATGGAGAAAAAGGCAAGTCTAGTGGAAAATAGGAGCATTTAAAGGCCAAGAAAAGACATATGGTCTGTCTATGCTTGCCTTATACGCCTGAAAATTATAAATTAAGCTACCATATAGTCCACCACCTTAATATGAAAATTCTCCATTTTTTTTTCCATCTTCACCTTGAGACGCTTAGCAAGTTTGGCTAGTAATAATTGACTTTTGCTTTTGTGTCAGTGTGTAAGTTCTATATAAAAATGATACCTGCATTGATTGTTGTCTCATATGTGATTCTGTTATGGCCAGAAAGGATGTATTTCTGAAGTAAACTCATAGTAAGTGCAGATGTGGGTCTGTTCTGTCCTTTACAGGTATCTATATTTACATGAGAGAAGATAAGAGAAGAAAGCAAATCATTCTTGGCAGCTATTTTTTAAAAGGTAAACCTGTGGTGGTGTGAAATGATTTACGTCTTCAAGAGTAGTAGATACTTGTGTGGTTATCTCATTTGCTGTTGTAGTCATAATTTTAATTTATTGTGGTAATGTTCTCCTTTATTCTTTAAGGTATGTAGTATCTTTCCTGTCATGAAATGAGTCCAAATTGGACTATGAGTTTCAAATATGTTGGACTTACTGAGGTAGCTACCTGATAACCTTTCGGGTAAGGCATTAGTAAAAGTTGACAATACAGTCTTTCAAACTCTCGTTCTCATATAGGCACATTTAATGTTAGAGCTCATATTCTGGGCCATTTGAAGACAGCTCAAATTCTAAGAAGATTTTGTGTAGACTAAAGCCTGTGACGGCTCATAGCATCTCTCTTTTTTTTTTTT
>VXAV01002199.1:18552-75365 GCA_013399715.1 Alectura lathami | reverse complement strand
TTTTTTTTTTTTTAATCTAAATCCCTGACTGTACACCACATCTTTGTTGGAGGTCCCAAATAGGTTAAAAAACATGTGAAACATCAACGTGCATGTATACTTTCGCGAGATACAAAGGATGCTACTTTCCTCCGCATGAGGAGGTGCAAAAGGAGGAAGGGAGCAGACACACTCATAAAACATTATGCTGTAAGGCTGCTAGTTGATGTATTCCCTACAAGTGCCCCAAGCTCCAGTCCCCTCCAAGCTGACCATTCTGGGAACGGAGGAGGATGGACAGCACGAGGCTCTGCGAGCCACCTGCCCGACAGGTCAGTGCGGGAAGGGACGGCACTGGCTGCTCTGGCGGAACACTCTCCCTGAAGATGAACAAGGTTGGTAAAGCAGGGCGAAGGGTCTCTGGCTTCACAAAACGAGAGGTGAGAACTGGCCAGAAGGATGCTAACAACTGAGACAAGGGGTGGGAAAATGAAATTGTTTAGGACAAAAGATCTGCAGAATAAAATCAATCAATATAAACCACAAACCACTGGCAAATGTTACAGAGCATGTGCTCATCCACGTTGCCGTTTCTATTCCTAACACATGGGAATTGTCATAACTGGAAAGTGAAAAGGACAGAGAGAGGGCATAGGGACAGAGAAGAGAGGAAGGAGAGATGTTTAAAAGGTAAAAGGGAGAAAAAATAAAAGTGATCTGAGATGCTCATGGTCATATCAGAACAGTAACAAGGCAAAGTAGGAGCTCGTTGCTACATAGCAGAAAATTAGGGGGCCTATTTGTGAATAGATGTAACAAAAAAAAAAAAACCCAAAACACAAAACAAACAAACAAACCACCCCAAAACCAGCTGCACTCAATAGGCAACTGTATCTCACAAGATCTGTGTCACCAGAAGTAAATGACTGGCCTTCCTAAAAGTATGGATGGCACCTTCAGAGGACTGCATCCATGCCACAACATCTTCCAGTGTGAGTCCCTGTCTTGATGGATGAAAACCAGACTGATCTTGAGACAAAAATAATGCTTGATGAGACTTGTCATAGACAAACTGAACAAAAGTCCAAGCACATGCAGCTCATGAAATGTATCAAAGTGCTAAGACAAAAATAGAGCAAATTAGCTCAGTGAAAAAAAAACAAAACAAAACAAAAAAAAAAACAAGAGAGTAGCTACTGCTTCTAGGTAATTGCTGCATGGGTGCTGATCTGCTTCTCACAGCCCTCCTGGACAGAGAGGAACAGCACCAAGCATCGTGGCTGCTTTTCTCATCCTTTCACGTAGAAGGCAGGCCTGCTTTTCAGGTGAAAGCTGTAAAATCAGAACAAAACGCCAGCTCAGCCTCTGAGCATCACAGGGCACGCGGCAGCATCGCCCACAGCAGTGCCGCCGGCACCTCCACCGACCGGCCGGCTCCACCAGCAGCACCCCACCTGCCTTGACACCATCGGGGCTGGAGGCTCACAGGCTGCAGCCCTGCGGGACCAGCGGGCACAGCCTCACGCCTGCCTCTCTCCTAGGGACCGGTTTCGGACCATGACCAACGTCCTGGGCGACGCGCTGGCTGCCGGCATCATACAGCACGTCTGCGAGAAGGACTTCGCCCCAAAGCCCCCCAAGGCACGTGTGGCTTGTCTGGGAGGGCAGGGAGCACAGCACGCTAAGGCTATAGACGCAAGGACGGTGCTTCCTTCAGAAATTCAAACCCCATTTTTTTTCTTTTCGCAGCAAGATCCAGCAAGCAACACCGACAAGTTTCCTTCTGCAGAGACCTCACTTCTGCATCCCAAAGACAACGTGATCGAACTGATCGAAGAGACGCTGTTCGACCAGACAGGAGTTCACTACAGCATCTGCCAGGTGTAGGGCGCAGCGCTCCCACGCCCAGCGTGGGATCTTGGTGCCAAACCGATGTTCTGAACGTCGGGTGCTCTGCAGACAACGGCCTTACTTGGGACACAAGGTGGAAAATCCTCTCCATCCTTTGGCTGCAGGACTCTGCCACCAGGAGAGCCCACTGCCTGTAGCTGAGGTGCGGCCGGGCTGGCTGCCCCCTCTGCAGCAGCCGGCGTTTGGAGGGCTCACACCACAGAGCAGGTAGTGGGAGATGGGAACCGGGAAAGCAGCAGAGATAGGACAAAAACCTGGCACCGTACATCAGCAGCCTTCATCTGCTGTCCAGGCGGCATGCTGTAAGGTTTTAATATATTTTTTAAAATCTTTTTACACACACTAACATATATACTATATCAATTAGATATTACTCTAGTATTACATATATTTGTTAGGTTCTCATCTAGAAAACTAAGTGTATTTTGTGTCTAGAGCTGAAAATGAAAGCTGAACACGGCTGATTTCCCAGCCGCTACACAAACCCAGGAGAGCCTGCTGGAGCGCTTCCTCTCAGTGCCAGGGAGGCGGACGGGAGGGCCGGCCGTGCATTTTCACTGCCTGCTTTACCACAGGGAAACTAACCAACCAGCACCCTCTGCCCCCATGTTGATCTTCCCAGCGACGGAGCTGTTCCTAGGTTGAAATCCCTGTTCCAGTTAAAGCCTTAAAACGCAGGCTTCCAAGGGCAGCCTTCTCCAGAAAGCCTTTTGTGCAAGTGGCTCATGCTGCTGAATTCGTTCGCCTCTTGCAATGTCACCTCATTGTTTCCTCCCCTCCGTTTGTCACCGCTGCCACAGCCAAGGCTCACGGAAGCAGCTCAAACTCGCATCGATATCACTTAGTTCCTCCAAAAAGCAACTCTCTTGACCCAGCCCGCAGGGGAATTGATTAAAATATTCCTATTCCTCAGAAGAAGTCAGACGAGACCCAGAGAGCAGCCAACGAGCTGGGGTACGCCCAGCAGCACGTCCCCTTTGCAGTACACAGGAGTTAGCTGGTGTCACCTACAGAGAGGGACGTCACAAAGAAATCCCAGCTGGAGCCAGGACAGCCTGTCCACGAGCGCACCAGCGGCCAGCTCCTCCCCGACCATCACATTCTGCAACTGCACATTAAAAAACATTCCTGTACATAATCCTCCTCTGATAGAGATAGGGTCTTTTAAAGTATTTTCTAATTTAGAAACACTTAGAAACATTACCTGTACTTTTGACAAATGAAAAGCAAAAGTTACGACATTCCACAAGCCAGCCTGTGCACAGGAGCCAGTCCTTTTCTTCCTGTTAATTTCAAAAAGCCTCCAAGAGTCACAATCGCCAGCATAAGCTTGAGGCACTGCTGCTAACTTCAGCCTTTCCCACCCTTCCCTCCCAGGCTGGTCAGGTTTTATACCCTCAGACACTCGCTGTCCAGCTCCTCTCCAGTGGGGCCGTTGTGTCGTTGACCAAAGACCACGTCTCAAACGCTGCAGCGCCCTAGGCCCTCTCTCCCGTTCCCCACTGGCAGACCCTACCCTTCCCCACGTGTTACTCTCTCACTGATCAGCTCTGACCATACAACAAAGAATTCAAATCCTGCATTACAAGACAGGACTGGGTGTCCACTGCTGGGCTTTCTCACACCAGTGATGGGAACAAAGGACGGGTCCTGGGCAACTGTTGCTCCGGACAGCTCTGCACCCTGCACAGCAGCCAGGCTCCTCCCTGCGGTGAGGCATCCTCAAGCTCACTGCAGCTGCAAAACAAACTGTTACTGATAAAAAGGAGCGTTAAATCTCAGGAATAAATCAAGAACTGGCCAAGTAAACAGAAGCCTGTGCAGCTTGCCTCAGAATTACAAGTGTTGTGATTTATCAATAACGTTTCCTACTGCCTGGGGAGATGTGTTTCAGTAGACAAGGTTCATTTCTGAAATCAGCAGCAAAGGCATTGTTCCATCATGGTAAAAAAAAAAAAAAAAAATCCCACAAAACCACAAAAACTCAGACCTTAAGATAAATACAGTAAGGGAGAGCATTAACAGTCCAGCAGTCTCAAAAAGAAAACTGTGAGACAAAGGCCGAGGACAGGGGATGCAATCACTTTGCCCCTCTAACAGGACTGAACAGGGAAAACCATTCACATGCTTCTGAAAGCCTCTGTCGTCCTACAAGAAGTGAAGCCATCGTTGCCAGTGTGGAAAAGTCAAGGGCAGCAAAGCACAATTCATCCTCTTCAGCACTGCAAACAGGCACAAAACCAGGAAAAACATGCAGAAAAAATAGGAAATAGTCACGGAATGCCTGAGCTGAGCTGCTGGTAAGGCAGCCACTGCCTCCCATGTCCTGGGGATGGTACCACCCCAACGCCACTTGTGTTGTCAACAACCTGCTGCCAGAGGGAACTTCATGCACAGAGCAGTGCAACCTCACCGGCAGTTGAGCGCCAAGAGATTGAACAAGAGATTTCCAGAAGCCAAGAAAGTAGCTGAGAATGGACAAAGGCACTGGGCAGCATCAGCAGCTGCTTTGTTCCTCCCTGCCTACCGTGGCTGCACCACATTGGGCAAATCAAAGAATTTTGCTTAGCAAATTTAAAACTACCTCTTCAGCCTCAAACTGTGTACCATATCTTCATTAACTGGGAGAGCAGCTGGGCAAAGGAACTTGGTTGTTATCCAAGCGTTATTCTGAGAAAAATCACTGCAAGATGCTTCTATCAAATAAAACCCTTGTGAAAGTTATTTATGGTTTTTGTGATTATTAAAGAAAAAGCAGTAGAAGCCCGTGGCTTCATGGCACCTACCAACCTTCTGGCAGAAAAGCCCTGTTTGGCCACACGAGCTTTTATGAGGGAATGAAGTTTCAGCAGCGGGTTCGGTGAGGCTGAGGATGTGATTCCCAGTGGGCACCAGCCTGCACCAAGCTGACCCTGCAGCCCGAGGCAGACCTTGACACAAGACGCACCCGCTCGCTGCCACAGTCCATGACAAAGCAGCCTCAGCCTTAACAAACAGGCTCCTTCCTCTCCTACGAGCTGTTGTCTACAGCGTGAATTGTTTGTGCATATCTAGGTTTATAAAAGTCAGGAGTCTTGATCGTGGAGTTTCATTTTATATGACTTTTACATCTTTTTAGGTTTTATAAGTGACGTGACCATAACAGCAGCTCATCACTACAACGTGTGGAACAAGACATCTCGTCAGCAGAGAGCGCTGCTGCCTCTTTATTTCAGATCAAAATGTGCCTTGCTTTGTGCTCTACTGAAACGAAAAAGACGAAAATAACCCAACTTTGTAGCACGTGGCAAAATAAAGTCAGAGTAACAGATGTGAAAAGCAGCCAAAAAATCCATCTTTGAATTTCAAACACTAATATAAGTAAATTTAAATAAATTACCCCATGGAAGGTCTCCAGAACAACTTTTTGAAAATTCTATTCCACAAGAAGTTTAGAAAGTCTTTATTCAAATTGATTAAAATAAGAGGTGTCTCTGTAAAGTGAGATTTCCAAGCAGTGCTAATACACATGGGGTAATTAAAACCACGCAGTTTTTGATTTAGCAGCACATGACCTATCCGAGCTGCTCCTTTTAGCAGTAAATGTCTCCCTAGTGAACGTGTGGTGGGACTCCTCACCGTTTCAGTCACTGCACGTATCTATTTCCTTACGGAATTTCTGCCTTTGTCTGATGCGGTAACAACTTCCTGAAAACCACGAATTCATCATCCCAGTCCTTACTGCCTACGGCAGACCACAGCCATACCTGACCCTTTGCTTTGCAGCTGCTGGAGCCCCACAGTAGCACCTTTTCTGTCCTTTTCTGTGCACAAGATAACTAAGGAGTTAATTAAGTAACCTAAGACCACCTTGCAATGGACGTTTGTATAAATAAGACCTTAGGTGACTTTTTTTTTTTTTTTCCTTTGTTCTTTATTTTCCTCTTCCTGATGCAACAGGTCACCCCAGGAACATCAGTTACACTCCCCCCTTAATCCAGCTGACCCTCCTGATGCCAGTGGGAGGAGAGCAAAACGTGACCTGCCGTGGCATTGCCCATGTTCACGCAACACCTGCGAACCACTGGAGTTCCACAAGTTCAGACATGCTTTGCATTTAGACCCTACATGATGAACTACACCTGCAGCTGTGCTGGGCACTCAGGAGCCACGTTCAGACACAGCAGCACCGTAAGGAGCAAGGCAGCCACCCAGCTGAGCGCAGGCTTCGTGCCTGCCGGAGCAGGCACCAGCCCCAGAGCACAGCGCAGAGATGCCGTACGGACTCATCAGCTGGAGTCTCACCAAGCTGTGGCAGTTCTGCGCCTTTTTCCAGCTCACTGTGCTCGACATCCTGCTTCCCAGCATCCCAGGTTTTCAAAGTGGGAAGCAGCAACATCCCTGGGTGAGAGGCTCCAAAATCCACATCAGGAGTCAGCTCGTCTCGTGCAAGGGCAGACGTCCTGGCAACCAGGCATGCAACCTGCACTTACCTTTGTTTCTGGAAGTTGTGTCTCATTTAAACCACACAAATGAAGTCCCTGGTAGGCCAGTGAGAGACCAGCACTACTATGAGGTGTAACTCTCATATACTTTAGGGTCAGATCAATTGTCTGCTGAAGTTTCTTGCTGATAGGCTTGGGCTGGGAGCTGGGACTGAAGTCAGCAAAATAATCCCACTCTAAACTACACATCTAAGCAGACAGATTTATCTTGAGAATGCTGAGCCTTCAGACTCTAATCTATAGGACCGGACTTTGGCTTTGATTTTGGGAGACAGCCTACACAAATCACATGTCAATGCAGAAAGAACATGAGGCTCAAACAGTACATCCAACGCAAACTTGCTGCTTCACTTACCTGGCCATCTCACCTCAGAAATCTCGTCCTTCCTTGTGCAGAACCACAACAAAATGGGTATTTGGCCATTCTCCTCCTTGACTCCCTTTCAATACTCTCGAAGTCTTCAATCATCTGCAAAGCATTACCTCAAACCACATTCTGGTGCTAAAACATTAACAGCAACATTATGCCCTGCATTTTGAGAATACTGCCTTGTCTTCAGACATCTTAAGTCCATTCTGCTGTCTTCATGTCTGTCTTCCTAATGCTATATCCTAGTTACAGTTACTTGCTTTGACTGCAGTCATTGGATGGACAGAACAAACACTCCTGGTGCTTACACCCTGTTAGACGGCTGGGCTGGTTTCTCAGTTCCAAGCCAGGCAAAATTCCTCACGATTCTGCTCCCAGTGGCAACAAAACACCAACCCTGACCTTCAGCTGTTTGTTACTCCTGCCCATACGCTGGTGATTCCTCCTCTTCCCAAGACGATACCTGCATCCAGCCATCTATTATTCAGAGCTACCGGGGATCTTCAGGAATGTGGGCACCGCTCCGCATTTCCCATACATGAAGTCTGAAGTAGGAAATAAAATATTCACACAAATGCTTTGCAAGTAGCAATTATTCACTTGCCCACAACTAGTTACAAAAGCAGAATCTTTCTTTGAATTCTTTCACACCTTTGCTTTTACAGGTACAAGAAATACACACACGGAACTGGTAAGAATGTTTGTCCACCCATGGACACGAACAACTCCAGCGTTTGTATCTGCAGTCATAAACCAAACCTCCCTCTTCCATGTCACCTCATGATCTAGCAGAAGCAGCAGCTCAGTGAGCAGGAGCCAAGTTTAATTCTCATAGCTGTGACATGGCGGGGTATGAGACAACAAAAATAACCATCTGAGTCACGCTGCTCGGGGCTGAACGCAGGCTTCTCACGTAGCAGTACTGGGGCGCTTCCAGCCTGCCCATTCGTGCCGTGACAGTGCCAGATGAGACGCTGCAGAGAAGGTCCAAGAACCCCGCAAACAGGCAGACAGAAAACAACGAGGTTCCCTCCTCCTTTCCGCATCCCTCCCTCAGAGCAGGGCTCATCCAAGCACGCAGCTCCAGGTAAGTCCCGGTGGAGGAAGTGCTCTCCCAGGACCTTCTCTTTCGTCACCTCTGAGCACACAAGCAGAGGCTCTGGGCTACTGAATTTCTCTGTGGCATATCCCCACAGGGAATATCAGCTGCCCCTGTGAGAAGGGGACTGAGCCACAGTGTGCTGCTCTCCATCTCAAGAGACAAATGGTAAAAATAACGAGTTACTGCAGAAACTGAAGATACATTTGCGTACCACAGACAGAACACCGAGGTGAAGAACTGGACGCACACAGAGTGAGGCATGCATTAGTTTAGCAGTATGGTAATAAACTGGAACTAAAATATTAAGTTAAAAACACTAAAGAGACTGTGACAACTTGCACAACTCTGGAATATATGAAAAATCAGCACTGCCGGGGTGAGGGAGGGGACCGTTCCGCTCTGCTCGGCCTGCTGCGGCCTCACGATGAGCCCTGGGTGCAGGTTGGGTGCCACAGTGTCAGCAGGACATAAAGCTGTTAGAGAGCATCCAAAGGAGGACTATCAAGATGGGNTCCCAGGGCAGCGCAGGGGCAGCGCTGGGCTCTGCTCCCTGGGGACAGCGGCAGGGCCCGAGGGCACGGCACGGAGCTGCCAGGGGAGGGCCGGGGGGTGGCAGGGAAAGGGTCTGCCCCTGTCGGGGGGCGGTGGGCAGGGAGCAGGCTCCCCAGGGCAGCGGGCACGGCCCCGAGCTGCCGGCGCTCAGGGAGCGTTTGGGGACCGCTCTCAGCCACGGGGTTTGGGTTTGGGGACAGGGGCTGGGCGCAATGGTCCCTGCGGGTCCCTGCCAGCTCGGGATGTTCTGGGGTTCTCTGATCTATGCCAAGCTGGAGCAGGATGCTCACGGCCCTCCTTGCTGACAGCTCTGGGAGGACGGGGAGGAGCTGTGCTGGGGGTGAAGGAGCAGCGGCGGGGTCGTGCATGGGGAGCAGCAGCCCCCAGGTCAGGATATTCTATGATTCTGTCAGACAATAATAATTAATGGGTAAGAAGAAGAGAAAAAACGGAAGAGTCAAGTAGCTTCTCCTATTCTACACAAGAAGACCACGATGGAGAGACTAAGGTGATACAAACCTAGTATCGTTACTTTACTATTGAAACTTACTGGTGTAAAATGCACTAGCTTACAGCTCTTAGATGTCAGATTCCCTGCACAAGAAGGACGCTGACCTGTTGGGGTGGGTCTAGAGTAGGGCAATGAAGATGCTCAGAGGCTGGAGCAGCTCTGCTTCGGAGACAGGCTGAGAGGTGGGGGTGTTCACCCTGGAGCTTACAGCAGCCTTCCAGCACTTAAAGGGGGCCTACAAGAAGGGTGAGGAGGGACTCTATCAGGGAGCGTAGTGAGAGGACAAGGGGGAAAGGGTTTAAACTAAAAGAGGGGAGATTTAGGTCGGATGTGAGGAGGAAATTCTGCCCCCAGAGGCAGTGAAGGCCCTGGCCCAGGCTGCCCACAGCAGCTGGGGGTGCCCCATCCCTGGGGGTGCTCGGGGCCAGGCTGGGTGGGCCCTGGGCAGCCTGGTCTGGGGGGTGGCAGCCAGCCCCCGGCAGGGGCTGGGGCTGGCGGGGCTTTAAGATCCTGCCCAACTCAAACCAGTCTGTGGTTCTGATTCTATAACATGGGATTATTCAAAATGCACAGTGCAAGTGCTCAGCAGTTCAGTTACACAACTCACTAAATCCTACCATTTCTTAAATTACGAGTGATAGCTTTATAACATATATTTCTTATTTTGTGCGGGTTCTTGTATTAATAAAATAGGTCAAAATCCCAAATCTCGTGCTCTGCTTTTCTGTATTTCAAAACTACAGCATCTGGTTCTGGAAGCTGAGCAAGGGACCTATTGAAAATGGAAGCAAACTACATAAATGCAGCCTTATTTTACAAAAAAAAAAAAAAAAAGAGATATGTTTGATAATCTCATTAAGAAAGAACATAATTTAAAAAAAAAAAAAAACAATCTTGACTTTGTTTGAAGTTCTAATTTTTATGAAGGTTTCTATCCCTTATTTTTCTAGTGTAATTAGCAGCTGAGCGTGGATTTCAATGGCACTGCATTTATGCTTCTGTAGAAAGCATTTTTATTTAAAGATGAGGACACGTACTGGACCTGACAGCTCAACATCACCATGCCCTCACTTCCACTATTGTCCCACACCCCGCTACAAAACCACCAAACGGCACAACTGGTTCATTGCCAGAATGACAACAGCCAGAATTAATGGTACAGTAAAACGCTGGTGCTCTTCTATCCACTCCCTCTTACAGGAGAAGAGCTCAACAGCACCATCACACACTGCACTTGCAACCAGGACACCAAAATGCTTCTCTACAAGCGCTCACTCCAGCCTGTTAGGAAGAGGGAAATCACCAAATGCCCATTTTTGGCCTCCTTTACTTGCTGCCTGTGCAACAAAACCCTGAGGATCAAATCAAAACGATCAGATGCACCCAGTTTTCCAAGTTCTCATCAACATCCTTCCACTATGTTCTCACACAAGAAAGTGTGACAAGTCGCATTCCAGGGAGCTAAGATAATCGTAGTGTCCTCCCAGCTGAGAATCTCCTGCTTCGCCTTCCCTGTTACTGTCTTTCCTTAAAGCAATCTGCACCTTCAACTCCCTGTATTTATAATAATTACCCAAGTTAATTTAGCGTTCTGCAACACCACATCAGATGCTTTACAAAAGTCTAGATGAAGGCGAGCTACTGCCTTTCAGGCATTTATGTATTTTACTTAACTTGTGTTTATCAAAGAAATACACCAAATTACTGGTACTATCTGTGATAAACCCTGTGACAATCTGTCATCAAATGTGTCTGAAGCATTTTTATTTACCTCCATCATATTGTTAAATTTGTTATTCCAAATTTGGGACTTGTTTTCAGGTTGTGCCTCACTACATCGATCAGACAGCCCATGGCTCATCACAGCACACAGCCCCCTGGAAGCAGCTGCCACAGGTTCGTGTCCTGATTCCAGCACTTTGCAAGGGTGGCTTCCCTGTTGAAACACATCGTGAAGCACAGATGACATTATTGGGGCTGAAGTTGTGTACATCACCTTCTCCTACCACACACATGCCTATTATTACTACTTTCTACTCATACCACCCATATGGACGGATTAAAGTATTTCACAGAACCACAGACTGGTGTGAGAACATTACTCTGTTGTGATGCGCTCCCCTACCATGGCCATCTCCACGCAGGTACCCTTTCTCTTCTCACCCATTCTTCTTTCCCAGAACACATCACGTTCTCCCATCACCTCTCTATCTCACCTCATACCATCATAACCCCTCTTCATTTCCTGATCTTTTACATTTATCTTTTGTGCCTGATCAGTCCTCCTCCACCTTCATTACCTAATTACCTCCTAGCTCTCCATTTACTCTTCATATAGTCATCTTTTCGTTTAGTATTTTGGGGTGGATTTTTTTTTTCCAGTGCCTTTTTTGTTGTTTTTGTGGGTTTGTTTGGTTTTGCTGGGAATATAGCTTGACGACAGTACTGGCAATTGACTCCACCTGCCCATCTGACCTGCACAGCTCACCTTCTGGTCTAGCTGGTTTCTCTGAACCGTTCCTCTACAGCTTAACCAAGCCACCCAGCTGACACCAAGCACTCCAAGTATGTTTGAGCACAGCTTTTGAAGCCAACGTAAGCAGCAGAAGCTCAGCTGTTTGGTCCACCCTTGAGCTGTGCCTTCAGCGGCTGTTTCAAGGAGGTCTCATCCAGCTAGCTCCAGTAAGGAGCAGGCGATGGACAGGCACGGGCTGACAGCACAGCCCCAGCAGCTCGAGCACCACTGGCCAGCAGGTGAGATGGTTGTGCTCTAGCACCTACGCTACAGAGGACAAAAACATTCTGGGCAAAAACACTTCATCTCTCTTCAGATTAGGTAGGATGACACTCTATCTCCCACCCTTGGTCCTGTAATATATGCTTAGGATTAGGTGACACCTTCAGCACCAAGAGAAGGGGCAAAATGGATCAGATCTCCCATCTAACCACATCTCCCCACCCCACAACTATGCAGAGTACTGCTGCCAGAGCTCCTACACACAGGCTCCTTCCTTTTGCTGCACCAAACACCTAGAAGCTATGAGTCTGTCACCCAGGCATTCTCTGCAGAAAGCAGGTTTCACAAATTAAGTCAGGCTGCCTTAATTTCAACAATTCCACATAGTCTGTCCTTTCCCCTTTTTATTCTTTCCTGGATGTGGCCTTAAAAGAATCAGCTTGTTATTCCTTCACTGCAAACCTGAACGCATACTGAGAAGGGAACTGGGAAATCAGATTCCATTCAGGGGACACCAGAGCTGTGCTTCTGCCGAGGTCAATATTCATGCCATGAATGTGGAGAGGCCGAATTCAGGCTGCATTCCTTCCTCAGGGCCACCAGCAGTCCAACAGCACACAGGGCTCTAACCCGCCCTGCCGAGAGTGGTACTCTGAGGTGGGGAGGAAGGCACAAGGCTACACAAGACTCAAAGAAGCTACAGCATCTCATGAGCTGCTTCTGAGAATTACTGTGAAGTAACACCGTCAGGACAGCCAGAGCGCTCCCTGGAAACTATCCCAGCATTGCAGACAGCGCTGCCCAGGAATCAAATGACTGCTGCAAGCCTTTCTAAGCCACAGAAGTGACAGAGCAAGGCACAAAGACATCAGAGCATGCCATGCCTAAAACCTTAACTCTGCCTTACTCAGAAAAGAAGACACGTGGGCACGGTCCTGCATGTTTTGTCTAAGCTGGCACAAGCGCCTGGGTCTCTATCCCAGAATCCAGTGACAGGGACGGGGGGCTGGGGTGCACCCCAGGCAGCCCAGCCGTGCCGTGTGCCATGGCAAGCGAGGCCAGCCTCTACCATTTCATTAAATTCAGTCGTTCTTGGAGCAGAGTTGTCTTCCTTTCTCCACTCCTGCAGTGAGAAAGGATTAAAATATTAAGGCCCACAAAATATTGTAAGAACAGGGAATAAAAGAGAAAAGCTTGTCCAAATAGAAATAAGAGTAATTTCCTAATTCTCAGAGAAGTGTCAGCATTCTGATCCCAGGGAGAAGTAAATGGGGAGTGCCCCCTGCAAAGCAGTGACACTGTGCGTTACCAGAGCACTGCTGAGAAACACTGAGCACATCACACAGATGTCTGCAGTCATTCCAAGAGAAGTTTTAGAGAAATTTGGACATTAAATCACCAACTAGAGGTGAATTTTCTTAAATCTCTGTATCTTGTTCACCACACTATAGTACAGCTAAAAAATTTCCTTATGACTACGAAGTTCTATAAAAGCTGGAGGTTTTTAAGGATGCATCTTTGCATGAGTTACTCCTGCAGTGTGTATCCATGTGGAACAGTACACATGTGGATATACAGCACACAAAGCACGCATTAACACATACAGTTAGTAAACACACATAAACAAACCATAAATAAACAGTCTGCATGTTAACATACACATCAAGTAGGACACATGGCCACAAAAACATTTCACCCAAATTGTACAAGTCTGGTTGACCAAGACCAAAGCCATCTGTGCGGTGACTAGCGAACCACACAGGCTTACTTACCACAGCAAACCGCAACCCAGCCTCGCAATCCCGGCAGCGCGGGCGCATGCTCCTCCCAGCACCCCAGCGGGAGCCGGCTGAAGGCCGCGCCGAGGCGGCAGCACAGCGCTGCTCACACTGACCAACACTGCTCCTAAGCCAAACAGTTTCTGCTCTGCTCTCCGTTATGATCTTTCTGTGTAGCATGCACTGGCTGGACTTGGGGGCAGAATCTGTTCCAACACATTCAAACAGAATCTCGGTTAAAGTACAGTGCAGAAGTCCGCGGATCACTCAAAGGGAGCAGGAAGTCCCAAAGCTATTTTTATTAAACTCAGTGAAGTTCTCCAGGAGTTCTAGATTAAGTTGGGAACATGCTCCAAGTGCAGCGCTGCAGAGAGAAATCAGTTCTGAAAAATTAACATTTACTGCATTATACACTATACTTATTATTCAAATTTTTTTTTTAAAGTATTTTAACTGTGACAATTTATTTTGTTGTATAGAAAAATACTTGGCAATGAGATGCTAGTTCTGACAAATAGATTCAGATTCCCATTTTGCTAATTTCACTGCTTCTACATATAAATATTAAAAAAAATAAAAAAGGAGTATCACAGAGCAAGGAGAAACCCTGCCAGCCACCCTTGCTGCACTGGCAACACACACGTGTACAAACACCACGCCAAACATTCCACTTTTCATTTCAATCTCCTACTTTCAGAAAGTGGTGAAAGCAGAAGGCAGCTTTAAAAAGAAAAAAAAAAAAAGAAAAAAAGGCAGCTTCAAAATGCAGAAGCAAAAGGGGAGGAAATACTACGGGAACAGGCAGGGCTCCTCCGACACCCAGCCTGCGGGCACGCAGGGGAACACGAGCGCAGCGGGGCAGGCGCAGCAGCCAGCCGTGCTACGGGCTGTCCCGAAATAGCTCGTCCTACTGCCGCTGCTGGGGGCAGGACCCTGAGCTGCAGGCAGCAGCAGCACCACCCGGGAGGACAGTCCTTGTTCTGACGTCCTCTGCAAGCACAGAGACGGGATGAAACCTTTCCACCTTGTTTCCCGAAGCAGCAGCGAGATGCAGGTTGGTGCAGCTTATCGCCCCTCTGCTTTCTGGGGGGAGTGTTGCAGAAACGAAGGAGGTGAAGTACAATGGTAAGAGACCCCCATGGCCCCCCAGCACAGCCAGCGGCAGAGTTTGAAGGCAGGGAGTGCACATTCTGCAAAAAGCGAGTCTCCATCCAGGGGTTAACAGGTCTGGGCCCCATTTTCTTCTTTGGAAAAACAGCCATTTCTGACAGGGGACTCAAGCTTCACCTGGGCACATTTCGTTACTAAGCTCTGTGGCTGTTAGTGCATGTTTTCTCTCACCATTTCTCATAGAAGAAAACCCTGCAACTGGGAGACACAATGCTTTTCATTGCGATCCAACGCAAAGTGAGCGACAACAGACTAACTCCTGCCAGGAGGGACTGCACAGAAGCTGCCCTGGTTGCACCCAGAGAAGGAGCCAGGAAATGTCTAAAATTCTGTGCTGGTGACTAAGCACTCCTGATTACAACGGATGTTGGACACCCAATCATTTGTTATACTGCTAGTAACCAAAAATGCTGATTGCTGCTCTTTATCAACTCAGCACAAAGAACAATTTCAGCTTGGTGAGCACCGGGGGACGGGGCAACTCCCACAGAAGGAACACATGGAAATGCAGCTCTCCAAAGCACCGAGGTGCCGAGCTTGGCATCGCTCTCCCTTCCATGTCATCAGAGTCACAGCATGCTGGGGGCGGAAGGGACCTTAAAGCCCCCCCAGCCCTGCCGGGGGCTGGCTGCCACCCCTAGACCAGGCTGCCCAGGGCCCACCCAGCCTGGCCCGGAGCACCCCCAGGGATGGGGCACCCCCAGCTGCTGTGGGCAGCCCGGGCCTGGGCCTCACCATCATCATACCTCAGACACTTATTCTTTCCCCTCTTATCTGACATTCCTCTTTGCAGGAAGCCATTATGCTAACAGCCAGAGGCAAGGTCTCAGCACTGTGATAACCATCCCAGCTCCAAGAGCCTGAAGGATAATTTCTGCCACTACAGAACAAAGCAAGGCACCTGCTGAAATTCAGCTGGCGCTGACTTCAGTCCGTGAGAATGCTGTAGAACTTTGTGTTGGTGAACAGGGGAGAATTACGGCACAACACCACCAAACACAGTCTGCTTAAAGACAGCGGCAGGAGGAGCAGTTCCACCTGCGCTGCTCAGCGCCGGCCCCCAGAGCACCCTGCCCAAGGCTGCCGCCTGCCTCGGAGCAGCACAGGAGCGGGACAAGAGGAAGCGGAGCGCCCTGCCTGCCCCCAGCACTGCCTGCTTTCAAGGGCGCTCTCCAAACGCTGCAGAACAAATTTCTGAGGAATACGATCGCCGGGTTCCGGTTTTGTGTTGTTGCTTTTTCAAAAATTATTATTTTATTATTATTATTATTTAAAATCAGTCAGGATAAACGTCCTAAGATGGAGAGAACTTTTTTTTTTTCTCCTGAAAAACTAAAAGTAAGTCATGTGCCTTCTTTTAATTCCATCTTTGTAACAAGGTTACAAGTAACAAGATCTTGTTTAGCCTAAATCATGAACACAGTTCATATTGTTCTGAAAAAAAAGTCAAATTCCGAATTGCACAATAATAATCCAATTCCTGCAGAAAAAGAACTAAATATGAATGATTAAGTAAAAGCCTAATACTACTCTGAAATACATCAACTTCCACCAAGATTATTTAGAAACATCATGAATATGTTATAAATAAGCAGTTAACAAAAACAGTAATGAACATGTAAGCAAAAAATAACGAAAATTCTTTGCACTATTGACAAATAATTTAAGTATTAAAACTAGTGTAAGGTATCTACACTTAGTTTAATTCTGAAAATACCATATAAGAAAACAATACTCATAATTCCATCCACAGGATTCTACAAAACTGCTGCTTCATTCATCAAATCTTTGAATGTTTCAATATGAAAATTCCAATTTTTCAAATTACTTAAAAATCTTTGCAGAGAATTTCCAAGCACTGGAATTGAAGCACAACCGAAGTATGAAGTTGGTACATTTTTGCAATTATTTCTAACATAAGTTAATTTACATAAGTACTCTCAAAATAACACAATGGGATTCAACTTCATTTTGGACATTTGGAAAGCAGTGTCATACTTTATTTAAAATAAACCCATGTAAAAACAAAGTTTAAATGAAAATGGTACCTGAAAAATAAATTATTTGATATAAAACAAATCAATAACTTAAAAACACACTAAATATACAAAATGTTTAACCATATACTGTACAGTATGGAAAACAATTGATAAAACCTTCTGTCCCACAAACAGATTAATTTATAAACAAAAGATTACATAAGTTAAGGGAAATTAAATCAATAAAAAGACTAGAAGTACAGTATTATTAAAGTTACTGGTCAAATAAAGGTTTATCCCAACTTGTTTCAAATGTCTCAAGTCATTTTCTTCTCAATGACCAAGTGAAAAAGTTCAGCTGTACCACTGAAAAGTTGCTCAAAAATTTTTAAAAATAAGGAACAATAATATGAGAATAAAGGTTCTGAATGTGAACACAGTAGCAATTTTTCAAGGTTTCAGGTGGCAGTCCTACTATAACTGATTTTCCATCATCAACTAAATAATTTAGTGCTGAAAATTCCACTCAACAGAAAAATATTTCTAGTTAAAACTCTGTAAATCTTTTACCAAGTGTGATATAGAACAGAGAACTGCAGCAAGACGGAAGAAAACAAGGATGGACCTAAGGTTGTATCCCCAGCCGGGTGCGGTGTTTTGTTCAGAGACCATAAAGGCTTCTTCAGCTGGTTTTTAAATCATGCAGAAGGAGAAACAACACCTACGGTTCTGCTTAGTTTTACTACTGAAGACTACTACACGGGAAGCAACCACAAAGCTGGTGCTGCACCTGGTTAACGCGCTTCTCAGAATTAACGGCGGTTCTCCATTCTGCTGGCTGTGTCGTGGAGCAGTCACACCGTACACGGGTACCACCTCTTCACAAGTAAGATCATGTCCCTTTTTATGACCACCACTTTTTTTTTGAAGTAGAAAGCTAACCAGGTATAATAAACATATAAAATCCATGCTAGCCTTTTGATCTTTGTATTTATCAGTTCTATTGTGCTGAGTATCCAACACCGAGAAGTGCAGAGCTACACTAGAGGAACTTGCCCAGGGCACAGAAAAGGACTTCTTTGCTTCCAAATGTAGAGATTAGAGCACGAAGGGTGACAAAATCAGTTTTGTTTTTTTTTTTTTTTGGGGGGGGGGAAGCAACTCCACTAATTGAGCAAAAATGGAGCCGTGTTTTCTTATGCTAAATGTGAATTTGGTCCCTTCACAATAAAGCTATTCTTAGCCTAAGGGTAGAAATGTTATCACACAGGGCTCACTGACAGTGTTAAAGAGGACAAACGTCCTCCTTTTGCAAGTCAAAATATGGAATCCTTATGACAGAGGTAGCGCTAGGACAAGCACAGCCGCACCTGAGCTTCTGTGACTGAACCATGAGGACACCATCAGTAGTTCACAAGAAACTATGTTAAATTAAAAAAAAGCCACCCTCAAATCCTACCATTTTTCAGGTAGATTTTTGCTTTCCAGAGGACCTTGTATCAATAAAAGGTTTATGTTATTAGTAAGCTGTTTCTTTTGTTAGAAAAGTTCGAGGGTATACTCTCAACGTGTTTTTTGTTGTCGTTTTTTAAAGCACATATGCAACTACAAACTATCCAAAAGCAGCTTTATTTATTCCAGTTTAGAATATACTGATAAAAATATCTCCTGAAATATGTGAGGAATCTCTATTGATCTTGCCCAGAACATTAAAGCAAAGTAAAATTGTAACAACTATTTAAGGACTCTAGGCACTACTCACTTCCAAAGCTTAACACTCAAAGCATTGGATTACCTTTCCAGTTATTTAATCATTTCCCTTGTAACTGTTGAACCTTCTTGCTATAGATGTAGGTATGCCAACTTATTTCAAGGCTTTTAATTGCTTTGTATAAACAACATTACTACAACATGCAGTATCTCTGCAAAAATTGGTGTGCTCTCCATACCGAGCGCCTTTGGTCACTTGGACCAGCTCGTGCTGACTGCAGTGAGAAGTTTATCCTGTTTTAGTGACTTGTGTACCTCCGAACAGTCAGTGGTTTTCATGCTATCACGATACAGATGTACTGAGAAACACAAGCAACCAAAGGGACGGGAAGGGACGTGTGGCCACACGGTGCCACGGGGATGCTGTGGCCAGCGATGGCTCCTGCCTTCTCCTAGGGGATGGATCCTCAAGCCCTTTCCAGCCCCGGCACAGAGGGGCTGACACAGCAGGCAGCAGCCATGAGGGCTCGGGTCCCCTCCCTCCACACTGCAGAGTGGAGCACAGACACTGAAGAAAACCAAACTTTATAACGGTGTGGCTTGAAGAACAAAACCTCAACAACTGAGTGTACAGACACCATCTAAAACGGAACCACAAGAAAACAAACTAAAATGCTGCGCTGCTTTGATTCTGCTTGTGTTTACAGCTCTTCTGATGTTGCTATCTCCTCATCTCAAGGAACTGTACTTGCCTTTGCCAGCTTATGTAAGGTACACAGTAACAGCAGAGTTCCCTTTGCTGTACTTTCTGTGAAATTTCCCTGTCTGCAAATGGTTAACAATGTTTAAACAGTGATTAGGCTCGTGGCTAGTGTTCTGCACAGGGCTGAATTCCATTCATAGTGGAAATCCGGGAAGGAAGTGTAAGTTACTGAGCAGGAATAAAAATTCATTAATAAACCAACAGACCAGAAAAGACCAGTCTGAATTCCTTCAGGGAATCTTAGTTTTGATAAAACGCAAATTTGTTTAAAACGCAAATTGTTTATTCTGAACAATACAACTACAGTCCAGAACATCTTCAGAGATGCTTGGAGGTGGTCTTCAGCCACCACCGGGTCAGTTTTGCTCCCCATTAGGCACCGTCTCGTTTTAGAGTGAAACTCCACCGCCCCGCACAGGGCACAGGCCGCGAGGCAGGGGCAGCCCCGCACCCAGTGAGCTCCACAGCTGTGCCCGGGCCTCCCTGGGTTGCCAGATGCAAGCATTTGAGAAAAAACACAAACATGGACAGACATCAACCAAGGGAAGTAGAGCATTCCTTCTGAAAGGAATGAGAAAAAGCAATTCTAACGCTAAGGGGGCCAAAGCACTAACGAGAATAATTGAGAATAATACCAGTCATTCAACAGCTGGTAAAGTTTCCAGAGGTTCTGAAAGAGAACTGGATGAAGGCCCTGAGGCCTGACCGAGTGCCGAGCGCTGCCTCAGCAGCCGAGGCTCAGAGGTGACCGCACCCCACAGACAAGACGGCTGCCGCCCGCAGAGCAAGGCCGCGGCCCGACCGAGCACCCGGGAAAGCGGTGAAAGTTGTAGGAGCCGGGCATGCTGAAGTGCTACGCTTCCACACACAGAACAGATTCTCTTTTTGTGAGAGCAAATGGGTTTTGAGAGGAAAGCAAGCAGGTCCATCCGAAAACAGAGCCCGGCCGAAGCACGGCCATGTGTCACTGATTGTCCCTTCCCGGCCACGTTTACAGCTGGCAGGTCCCCAGCTCTGAGGGGACCCGGATGGTAAGGAGACTGATGACATCCACCCCCGTCCCCCTCGAGGGGGATAAACCTCTCACCTGGCTGTCATATTTGCCAGCGTGGTCAAAGCAGTGTCATCCAGATGGCAGCCCCACGAAATCCAGACCGATCCCTGCAGAAACACTGGAACCAAGAACAGCAGCCTCTGAGACACCGCAGGTCTCCTCAACATCTACACACGAAACACTGCAACGGCAGCAAGGACACATCCATGTGTTTTCAGCTGAACCCTCTGAAGCAAGTAGCTGGGGGTGTCCTGCGATGCCTCTGCAGGACCCCAGAGCAATCCCACAGCAGCTGCGCCCTGCAGCGCACCTCCAGGATGGGCCACCAGACCCAGCTCTCTTTGAAATCTGATCATAATGTCCTAATTCAGCAATCGAGACTTGCTTGTGTTCTCTGACTTGTTGAGCCTATTGTGTTTCATGAGAAATGTAACAGAGCGCTGGTTTGAGATCAGCGAAGATCCTGTAAGCCAAGAGACAGAAGCACCATGTGAAAGGAATTCTGTATCTAAAACTGAAGGATGAAAACTGCAGATAATCTTTTTTTCCTTCAACTCCCTGGAATTACGAGGCAAAAATCACTTTGAAAATAGGTAAAATTCAGGTGACAGTTTGAAAGAACAGCACGCGGGATGGTATGATAAAGAAACACCTTTCTGGCAGAAGAACTGCTCACCAATCACTTGGTACTGGAGTTCAGCTTCCACTTCCAATAAGTTTCCTTTTGCTCTTCACTAGTATGATGCGTAGGTTATTGTTTAGGACCAAAAGCATCATAAATCTGTGCACTCTTCCTTGATTTCAGCTACTTATGCCAAATACTTATTGTCTGTGAGAATGGTGCAAACAGACCGTGCACTTCTTCCACCATCAGCTCTTGATATTTCAGTACTTTTTTCCTCTTTTCCTGACTCAAGAAGCAGTGCTTTGCGCAGGTGAATTGCCCAGTAACTGTTTTCAGAGCAACTATCAAGGAAGTCTGGGTTCCAATGTGTCCTAAAAAAGAAATTTCCAAATCACTACTGAAACAATATCCTGCATTTCCTTCTTATTTAATAAAGAATAGGAGACAAAAATCAGAAAACAGTCAGATGACTGGTGCCAAAAAGCCTCTGAGAAAAGTTGAAGAAAATGTGACAGCTGGTGAGCTCTCAGCAGTGTGCTGCCGGTTTGGCTGCGATGGCCAGCATGCCTGAAACGGTTACTGATGCAGAGTCAGGTATGGGGTGCCATTCACCAGAAGTCTGGATCTCAGTCTAAAATGCACTGATAAAGCAGCAGCTACCATGTACTTAGAAAAATCTTACATCAAACAAAGATAGAATTACAGGAAATTGGAAACCATTTCAGATGCACTCCAGCGGAACAGCAAAGTATTGAGGTTAAGAGGTGATGGGACACAGTACGAAGACTTCTCTTTACTGTGCAGTTGTAACCTGGGAGAAATCCCAACAATGCTTCTGAATCTTGTACACCAGGGAAGAATTTGCTGAAGTGATAGAAGGATGATAAATAGGTGGAAACATCTGGAACAGACCCCGGAACACACAGCCAGAAGCGGCTGGCACACAGCACACGTGGGGCGTGGGGAGCTGTCTGCCACAGCTGCCGTCTCACAGACCAGCATCGCACCAACCCTCAGCCTGGCTGGGCTTCTCAGAGCAAGAGAGCCAGCAGCACTGGCAGGAGCGGCACGGCGGAGCAGTGGCACAGCACCTCTCAAATTCACTGCACACAAGCTCAAGAGCAGCGGGAGGCCGCTCACTGTGCCAAGGCCTATCCACACTCCTGCCACAGGCAGTTCCAGAAATATCAGCAACAGCAGCTCCTAGGCAGGGCTGAAGGCATTCATGGAGCTGGGCAGCGTGCTCAGCTGCCCTTCAGCTGCGGCGGGCAGAGACGTGGACACGGATCTCTCGGGGCAGCGTTCGGCTGCCGGTCCTGCTGCAGGAAGAGAAGCGACTGCAATCACAAGGCAGGCTCAGCTAGGGACGGAAACGATGCAGGCAGCACGGATCAGCCTCTGGAATGGAAAAACAAGCCTTGGGACTGGCAGAGGTTCACACAAAAAGGAGACGCTGCAACAGAACTGACCCAGTTTTCACATTTGCCCTAATTTTTGGCAGCCGAACCAGACCTGAAAGGTGCCCAGGTCTCTAGTCATGCACAGTATCCTTACACAGCCTTTACCTGGCAATCCTCCTCAGGCTTCCTACCAAAGAACACCCGAAGGGTTGCGTCAGCCTGCGGAACACAGCTTCTATGTGACAGATTTATTGTGGTGCTCTTGTTTCACAACCCTTTTTCTTCTACTCATCTGTCAGAGGATGACATTAAGACTCTTAAAGAGGAACTACGTGCTTTAAAACAGCACTCGGTGAAAGCTGGACATTGTGCAATACTTAGCAAAAAAATAACAGAAAATAAAAAACAAAACAAAATTTGAGCAAAACAAAATCAAATTTAATGTTCTTAAATGCAAAAGTAAAAACAAACAAAAAACACAAAAAAGCAAAAGAAAATTAACAGAAACAGAACAACTCAAAGTTTCAAGGCAGTCTGCAGAAAACTTGGGGGATTAATCTTTAAATCTACAAATCAAAGGGTTTTTTTGTTAATATCTAACTTGCAAGTCGTAAGTACTTTTCTGCTGAGTGTTCAATAAGTAAAGCTAGTTGTCAAAACAAAATCCTATTAAAATAGAAAAATCTAGCACTCATTAGAAGGGATGCGAGAAATACAATGCTCAAATGTTTATAAATGTTTTTTTCTTTACAAAATAGAACTACCAAAGGAATTCAGACTATAATGATCTTTGAAAATGAGTATCTTGCTGCATCATAATGTACCAGTAAGTAGTGCACCATGCATTACATATTTGGACAGAAGAGATTCAGTTTGATAAAGTAGCAACACATATCCACACTTTTTTTTTTTTGGAGTTTCATTTTGACTCTGAAATCTTCCCGGAGTTTCTTTGAAACTCTTTGGTCCATTCCTATTAAAAAGTGGGCTTTAAAAGTAATGTTTCTAAAACCTTTGAATTTGACAACTTGGCCACTGCTCGGTGTGCAACTTACCTCATCAATGGTGTTAAAAGTTATGCTGGCATGCTACTACTTACAAGACCTCGACTTTATAAAGCCTAGTCCTCAGCTACACGTAGCAATGAATATTAATTGATAAAACAAAATTACTGTCAACTAAAACATTAGTATTTCTCAACTTTTCTTCCATACTAGTGAGTCTGGGGTAGAGAAGGTCAGGGGAATGGGTAAGAAAAACAACAACATGAAAAACAAGAAAATTAATTAATTCAGCCTGATAGTTTTAAGAAAGATTCCAGTTTTTGCAGACAACATTCAATGGAACAAATGTTAGTCTCATAAGTGAAAGCATGCTTCAATTTTACCACCATCCAGAGGATCTAGTTAAATGCAATCTACTTAAGATTTCAGGGGATTTTTTTTTTTTTAACATGTTTTAAATGAAATAACTTAAAGCAACTTAAAATTGGTCTAACATTGTGGGATTTCAAACATTTGAACATGTCAGTTGCATCCCAGAATATAAAACCTTTTTCACTTCTCATTTAGACTAAGACAAACACTTGTGAAAATTGGCGCAAAATGAGTTTTACACTAACAAAAATGTTTCAACTTCTGTCACTCAATTATCTATTCCATACAAAAAGCACGAGCAAGTTATTTGTGGGACTTGTTGGTTTTGAAGGAAACCTGTAAGATTTTGTCCCCCAGGCGGTAGCCATTAAGACTTGCTATGGCCATTGCAGCTTCTTCATAGTTTGTCATGGTCACAAAACCAAAACCTTTGCACTTGTTGGTGTTGAAATCTCGAATAACTTTCACATTGGTAACCGCACCAAAGGGGCCAAACATCTGCCAGAGGATTCCCTCATCAGCATCTTGACCAAGGTTGTAGATGAAGATACACCAGCCAGAAGATGCGTTTCCTGGAACATTTACACCAGAAAGCCCACTCATGTGATCTACACCCATAGGAGAGAACCTAGCAAATAAAAAGCACAACATTTCATGTAAAAGTTCAATTCAATTCAGCAAATTAACTTGAATGGGAAGCAACTGAGAATGAATATTTTCTACATGGACATCAAAACTGCCACAAAGAAATGTTTATGCATTCAAATTGACAATCACCCAAACTGACAGCTGCCAGGGAAAAAGAGTTAAGTGTTCCAAGCACTCTTCCTTACCAACAGGGTACTATAATCAGAAACAGGCAGGTCACAGAACAGTTGCAAGGCAAGCTGATTTAATCACCTTCACAGGGGACCCAGATCGACCTCTGAAACTCAGCTAGGCTGCTCAGAGTGCTCCGTGGCATCCGTGCAGAACCGCTCGAGTGCGGAGGAACGGCAACACCTCCCCAGAGCCCCAGCTCGCTCCAAGCCACCCTCAGGCATCTCCCACTTATTTCACTCAAGGGGGCTGCATCCAATATCCTCCTTGTCTTGCCTCTACAATAGCACATTGGGAACTCATAAGTCAAAGGGTTTCTTTTAGGAGGAAAGCTTGTGTGTATTCAGTTGAATTTCTTGCTGTGGAACAGAACGAAGCCTGCTCCCTTCTCCACCATAGGGCAGCGGGTGCAGGCAAACGCTCCCAAGGCCAGCGGGCCCCAAAGGGAGCCACGAGCACCCCGAGCTGCTCCCAAGGGAAGGGGAGCACTGCCTCCGTCAGCGCTCACAGCTGCAGTGCCCCGCATTTCTGGCTCCAGAGTTAACGTTCTGGTTGATTATTCCTTAGCACAGGTTATGCAGACATGCTAACTGCAGTAGCTTTCAAATATAAAAATAGCAAGTCAATTTTAATGCAGTTTTATAATTCAAGTATTTATGGTTTTCTTATTCAGTTTACACCAACTTCATACTATGAAAACTCATCTGACTTCACTGAGCTGGATTTTTTTTTTTTTTTTTTTTTAAACCACCTACCCACTCCTCCTAAACCTAGCCTCTGGCATCTGAATGTGAAGACAAATCATTAGCTTTTTGCTACGTCTTGCTTTGTATTATTTTCTTTTCTCCTATAACCCACATATCTGATTCTCCTTTAATCCTCTATTTATGGTCTCTGCCCTGGAAATTCAATGCTTTGAAGTATTTTAATGCCATATTACAGCTGCAGAGCTAAGCACCCAAAGGTCAGGAAATGTGAAAGGAGAAAACCTCAGTTTGATCCCTTTTGCTCACATATTATTTAAAAATGTGAGGTCATGTGATCATAGAACTATGATTACACTGTGCCAGGGGTTCCCAAACTGTGGTGTACCGCTGGTGCCGGGCAAACCGCTTAAACGCGGTACACGTGCTGCTCTCTGCCAGAGCATGGCGGTGGCAGATCCTGATTCTCTGCTGACCTGGAGGAAACAGGGAACGGGTGGATGAGCGGGCAGTGAGCATTCAGTGCTGAGCACTGCCCCACTGATTTGTTCTGGCCCTGCATAAAGACAGGAGCTGCCTTTCTATAGGAGAGAGGGCTGAAGGCAGCGTGGGTGAGGAGGGGGAACAGAGCTGCAGCAGCACGCACAGAGGCGGGGAAGGCAGCTCAGTGTGGTGCTCAGGTGGGGACACTCCTCCAGAGAGCCGCTCAGCCATCTCTCCAGCCCAGGCTTTCGAAGAGAGCTCACTTCCCTGGGCCTCTGAGCTAAGAGACCCTCCTGGCCCAGAGGGAGCCCGCTGGGGCAGACCCTTCCCCTCCTCTGCTCTCCTGGAGCCAGGAGCTGCCGCGGCTCAGCCTGCTGCTGGCATGGAGAGCACGGTGCGGCCACCCTGAGCTGCACGTACTCACTGCTGCTGCCACTGATGGCCAGCCCCGAGCACATCCAAGTTTGGGAATCCTTGTACTACAGTGAGGCTGAAAAAGCAGTTAAGACTAGCAGAATGTGAATGAAACACGCTAAGCCATTGACGAGGTGACACCTACTGAGTATTTATTTTGCTTTTATATGGAAGTGTTCCTGTGTTGGCATGCTTCATAGGCTTGTCCTTTCCCCCCCCCCCAACAGACATCTTCAGGTCTGCAGCTTTTCTGTTTGGGTAATGATCTATTTATCTTAAGTCATACCTGGAAAGCGTTCATCTCAACAGATCACCAGTCCTGGGTTCCTGCTCACACACAGGGCAGCGGGCAATCACCGCACTCAGAACTGTGCCACACTGGTTCCAGCAGAGCCTGCCTGCTGCGAAGCCCCATGCTCTGCCCACAACAACGGGGCAGCAAGAACTGAAAACACTTGCAGCACAGGAGCTGGGGCTTGAAAGCAGGAGGACAACTACTCTAAAAGTCCTGCAACAGGCAAAATCATTTAAGATAGAAAGCACCTCTGTACTTATTTTCAAACAACTCTCCTCCTCCAGCTTTTGACTCACAAAAACATTTCAGGTTTATTAAAGAAAAAAAAGTAAACGCACCCCTAAAAGACTTTAAAAGAGACCTAGAAAAAACAAAACAAAAAAACCACCACAGGCAATACCATAACAGACAGTTATCTCTTAACCACATCTAATGCAAATCTAAAGAGAAAAACACATTTTACAACCTTACATCAAAAAAGCAATCTTCCAGAAAAGCTTCTGGTTGGTTAGAAAGCAGCCATCAATAGAACACTGCAGAAGAAGAAATGTGGTGCAGGACAGGACCTCTACAGAAGCCTGGATTTAGATCCAGACTTGCATCCAGCCACAGGAGAGGGCAAACTTCAGACAACCTTTGGGAAGCTGGACTTAAGGATGCTGGAAAGACTGACAATTCTGAAGTGCACACAGATCCAGGTGTCCTGGTTTCAGCTGGAATGGAGTTGCTTTTCCTCACAGTGGTTGGTACCATGCAGTGTTTTGGATTTAGGAGTTGACAATGCAGTGGTGTTTTAGTTGAAGCTGAGCAGTGCTGCACAGAGCCAAGGACGCTTCAGCTTCTTGTGCTGCTCTGACAGCGAGGGGGCTGGGGGGCACAAGGAGCTGGGAGGGGACAAAACCACGACAGCTGAGCTAAACTGGCCAAAGGGATATCCCATACCACGTGGCTCCACATAATACAACAACTGCATAACTGAGCGGGGCTGGCTGGGGGCAGCTCAGAGGCTGGCTGGGCACCGGTCAGCAGGTGCTGAGCAAATGTGTTGTGCATCTCTTGTTGTGTGAATTATCATCATTACTGTTATTTCTCTCTTCCTTTTCTGTGTTAGTAAATAGTCTTTATCTCAGCCCACCAGTTCTACTTACTTTTCCCCTCCGATTCTCTCTCCCATCCCACTGGGAGGGGGTGGAAAACTGAGCAAACAGCTGCGTGGTGCCAAGCTGCCTGCTGGGTTAGCAAATGTGTTTACACTGCTGTTGTGGCTTATTTGTAAGCTTCGACTTTGTAAGGTTCTCATTTCTATGAGCACCCCCTTGCTCTACTCTTATGAAGCAGACTAATTCATTTAATACATTTCAAGGGTTATTTGAAACGCTAGAGCACATCACCTCAGAAGTGACATTCTTAAACTAAACTTATTTTTTGTTCCACAGAATCCCTATACGTTCTTTTCACTGATTTCTTTTTACTGCAACCTGAGAGTAGCTATGTACAGCATCACAGGCAGGAGAAATCCCACTGCTTACACAATGCTAGTCAGCAGGAAGGTGATGTTTAGTATTAGCCTATGCTGCCTGTTAACACGAGCTCTGCACCTTTTCCTGTTCGAATGGTCCCACAAAGAACAGGAGGTTCAACCAAACTCACTGGTCATATCCACTGTCATCCCCAATTTTTTTTTTTCATATCCCAAATCAGATAGGAATGATCTACTGTGTACAACACAGGTCTTGTAGAGAATTCAACGATACAAGCTTTAGGCCTGAAATAACTGGGCTCCTCACACAACAGCCATATTCCAGAGAGCAGCAATCAAAATAAGGGCTTCAGCATCCTGCTTTTCCAGAGCTTTGAAGAAACACTCTGCTGGACAACATGCTCTCTTCTGTTCTCAGCCGAGGTAAATTGCATCTAAATTACAACATAGATCAAAACTGAAGACATGAAGAGAACTTCACTGAAGTGAGAGTGGAGCAATGCTTGGGACAGCACAGCCCCTATGGGGCCTGGAACCCATAACCTGCTGCCAGCCACAGAGCCAGCAACCCAGCTGTTCCACCGCTGGAGTTTAGGGCCCTCACATCTGCCAAATCCTCCACATCTCCACACAACGTCAGGCAAAACACTCTAGGCTCTCTGGAGATCAACTACTCTGCTTAAATAAAGAAAGCCTGGGCTCGAGAGAAGCCCTCGGCCCCACGTTCTCTACTCTCCTCCCAGCACAGGCCCATGTTGCAGCACTGTTTGCTCTGGGTGCAGACAGCAGCTTTCAGGGCACACACAGGGCCAGGAGGACAGCTCAGCATGCCAGCAGGACGGGACAGCAGAGCAGGTCCTGATGTGAGCCATAAGCCACCAACACCACGGGAACTAGGAAGGATTAACAGATCATTAAACAAAGGGTCTGAGTGGTATCAGTAGGAAATTCATAATTACAAATTATGACACTACAGGCTTAATCCTGGATTTACAGGGGTACAATGGAACAAGATGGAGTGGAATCAAAATGCCAGTGTAAGCACTCGCCCTCTCTGCAGCACCAAACACAAGAGTCATTTACACAGACAGCTCCTGGGAAGCAGCTACTCCTGCTCCATGTTTTGTTCACTACAGAAAACAAGCAAGGCCTGGCCCAAGGCAAGGCTCCTACACTCTGTCAGAACTCTAAGCTCAGCATCCTCACTAGAAGAAACCTGCAGTTAACACCAAAGGTGGGAAGAAAACTAAGGGCTGTAGGGCAGAGGGTATTCAGCCCCACATCTGTGCATGCTGAAGTGTGACTGGGGGAAGAGGTTCTACGGACACGCCCAAGTTCCCGCTGGTGTGACAGGACCAAGAAATGGACAGCTCTCATCTCCAAGGTGGCTGGTGTGGCTTAACCTCATCTCCACAGCTAACTCAGAACAGCACGTCTTAACCCAGGGCTGCTGTCACTGCCTCTGCCCACCTGCGGTACCTGCAACCCTTCAGCTCCTTCTCCACCAGGAAGCTCACAGCTGGGAGCACAAGCTGACAGAACACATTGACAGATGAGCACAGGAACAGTCTGAGCACACAGTTACCAAAGAAGAGGGAATGGAACAGAAAGAACATTTTCTTTTATCTTGAGAAAAGCCACTTGTTGAAAGCCCGTACCTGTAGAAACACAGTGAGAGCACGCAAACAGCGTTAATACTGCTCTCAGCGGTGCAGTAGAAGAATGGTGAACAACTCAGCCATTAACATTGAGTTTCACCTGAACTATAAGCAAACATTAACCATTTCTGCTGCATGATCATTACAGGACAGAATTCAAGTTATCTGGTACCTTAGCTATGAATGTGAATACTGCTTGCGCTGCTTATCCTGCTGTACATTTTAAAGGGAAAAATGATGATGAAAACATCCCGATTATATTAACAATGAAAACACAAGAGACAAACTGCAAAATTTTACTGGGCCCAAGATACCAGAAAGCCTCCAGCTGACCCAGAAGATAGATGTGTCTGTTTTCACATGGTACAGCAAAGGGTTTTTCCTTGTGTTCCCTACAAGGCAAGGTAACTGAAGGACTGATTCCCACTGGGCACATATTATGCCCAGCTGTTCTTATACACTCAGCTATGCTGTGGTGACAGCAACACTGGAACACCAGTGCTGCAAAGACTGCTCTGAGTTTTTCAGTCCAGATTTTGCTGAGCTAACTGGGTAGCTCAGAGGAGAAAGAAATAAATGTAAATTCTCAGCAGGGCATGACTACCCCCAAACTCTCATGAACACCTCATAACAAAGCCAATCAACAAAGCCAATCACTTATCTGCGAGACAGGAAGTATAATGCATGTTCCAGAGCACAGTCCAGCTATCAACATCCTTCTTCAGGCAGCTAAGGCAATTCAAATTCAGAGCAGCTAAGGCAAATCTCAAAGGCAAAATGCACAACGACCTCCTCAGCTCAGGAAGCAGTCCATGCCATCACCCAACAATCTTCTGAACTTGTAAGGAGACAGAACACCACGCAGCTCAAGAGGCAGAAATTCCACAGAAGAGACTTTTCCTAACTTCCTCTGACAGCCCCCTGCTGGAACCAGTGGTTCAGAGCTTTAATCAACAGTTGCCAAATCGTATCAGATGCACGGACTACAGAACGGGGATCTGTTGAGACAGGCTCCTAGGAACACCCAGCTGCAATGTGCTGCTTCACCTCCCTGCACGCTGAGCTGTAGAGATGCACGCTGCAGTGTATGAACCTGCACGGAATCAGCTTTGATATAAGTTTTACAAGTAAGATTTTACTTTAATCATGTTTTAATTCAACAGTTTATTTACATAACACCGCAAGACACACAGTGCACTACGTATTCATTCACACACGCTGAAACGAAGAGGTTACTGCACAGCTGCAAGAGCACAGCTCCCAGACGGACGCGGGGACAGCAGGACAGCCTTAAGGCACGATGCCTCCTAACCTACCTGAATCTCTGCGCCTGGTGGTGCACCGGCCCTCCAAACCGTCTAGCTGGTGAGTGACACAGCTGCGACAACAGGGCCACATTTTTGTTCTGGTTGGGATTGGCTGCAAACTTCACTGTAATGGGTTCGGAGGAACCTGGGGGTTTGTGACCATTGAAATTTGTAATTGCCTCTTCTGCTTCTGACCTTTTGTCAAACCGGATAAATGCGACCCCTCTGGACAAACCTTTTAACCAAACCAATAAAAAAAATAAAGTTCAGGATAAACTCAAAGTAACTTTGAAAGTAAAACAAGAAGGTTAAAAATTTCTACGGTCATAGCTTTCAAGTTCTCTACATTTACTGATGGCTTTTCAGCAGCTAGACAATAAAATACAAAATTAAGAAACAAAGGGCAAATCAACATGTACATTTCAGCTCCAACAACCAGACTAATGTGTGTCATCTAAAATGAAAGAAAAAATATCTAATGTAAAATTCCACAAAACAGAGCAAATGACATTCCCATTTACAAAGATCCACTATAAATTAATTCCCCCTGAAAAAGAAACCCACAAAAAAAAAAAACACACAAAACTCATCAGCTTCAATGACCGTGCCACTAGAAAGCATTTGCAAACACAACATTGACACTGATTTCCCAAACGTTTTCAGTTTTCCATGCCTAGGACACACTTCAGTTCGTAGGCTGTGGCACAAAGGATAGCTGAAGTTGTTCAGCTTTCTGTCAGAGGTCACAGTTTCACCTAGTGACGTCACCTCCATACTTCTGGAGGTCACACACCTTAGTTTTAATCCATTAAATGCTGAGCAAAAATCTCTTCCCTTCATACCTGTACCAAAGCAATTACACTTACTACAAACACTTGCAACTTGTTTCTGTTTCCAGACCCTGGCCATTGGGTTTTGGCTTTTGTTACCCTTTGATGCAGGTACAGCCTGCAGAAGTACAGACCCCTCCCCTCCCCTTCTCCTCTGTGACTAATACAGTTTGTCACAATGAAGTGAAAGGGGTCTAGTTCAGTTCAATTTCATTCCAAAACAGAAATTATGGGCAGAATAATTCCAGGGCTTTACCAACTCTATTTCAGAAAGGGCCCCATCAAATATTTAATGTTGCCTCTACAATACAGTCACGCAGGGCAACCTTCAAAGAAAGCTTCAGAAGTTCTTTCAGCTTACCATAGATCACAAAGATGCATCTAACATAAGTGAACATTATTTCCTCTATTTTAGAGAGGGAAATACAGTGTAACAAAACCCTGGGCCTGTGGCAAGCAAACAGAAGGAACGCCACCCCTACCACCACCCTAGAACAGTCCCATAGGGAAGATGAGTTTTCTCCCACGGCACTGGGGGAACTCCCACAACTGACAGCTCACCTCGCCTCCTGCAGGCTGGCAGCATGCAGTCACACTGCCTGCTGCCTAACCCACTGCACCTCACTTCGCATTTTGGAGCGGATTAAGCCTTGAAAGCTCAAATGCAGCCTCTGCTGAAGGTATGTCTGAAAGCACGAATGGAACTTGTCCCAGCTGGGCCCAGCCCCAGGCATGGAACATGGGTTTAAAGCTAAGGCATGGCTCTGCGTGGAGCGGAAAGGAACCCCAGTGATGCGTGCACAACTGAAGGCCACAACGTGAGCAGAACAGTCTGCATTCTCCCAACAACACATCGCTGGGGTTACCTGTCAGTAAGCTGCATGTTCTGAGCTGACACAGTCACAGCATCATGCCTCGACATATTCAGAGAAAACTACCACTCCTGGGGAGATCTGGGTTGCGCGATCTCTGCCACCTCTCCTCACAGCTCTGTCACTGATCCTAGCCCGCTGGCAGCCACAGAAGGATGACTGTTTCGGACACTTCTACTAGCAAGTGTTCTGTGCTTTCCTCCTTGCTCCTACCTATACCTAGCTCAGAAAGACAGTCCCACATGGACACCAGCCATGGGAAACGAACCCTCCTCTGCCTACAGCAAGGACAGGGATCTGTCACTCAGCTCTGATGTGCCTGCAGTGTCGGTACCCAGATCTCACCTCACATTTCCACGTGCAATCACATGTACAGTGCAACCCACCTGATCAACCACAAAACTCTGGGGCATACACCTGTACAGGGAGATGCTGACACCACCGCCCAGAGTCGGACGGATCTCACCAGAGGCTACTGATGACCTGCTCTAAATGACACTAGATTCCTCTGGGAGCATCAGAGCTGCTGCTGAACTGGTGTGTACAAACACCCACACTGCTGTATGTGAATTCATCTAATTCCAGTAACTCCCCATTTATCTTCTGCTCTAATACAGCACATGCACAATTAATGACAGTGTATTTGTAGCAGTACTTTTCAAATTCAAAAGTGACAAACAGGCTGCTGGGAAAACCACAGAACACCTAAGGCTGCAGCATAAGCCACACTATTCAGCTGCACACGTTGAAATAATTAGGTAAGAAATTAACACTGTGAAAACACATTGTAATCTTAATTCTGACTTGGTGCTACAAAGGACATTCTTGATGTTGGTCTCTCCTGAGCTAAGTGATTAACAAAGCAACTTCCTTCTCCTTCAGGCTGTTTTTTTTGTTTTGTTTTTTAAAGAAAAAAAAGGCAAAAATACGTTCAGCAAATTCAGGAGGGTAGTAATTTCTGTATGAAGCTCATTCTTCTCATTAGCAGTAACCACAGAGGACTGTGAGGTATCTCAGATGTTTTTAACAAACCGTGCAAGTGAATGCCAAGCAGGTATACTAAAAAACCACACAGGTATTTTTCTTTTAAAATATTTAACTGTGGCCTGGTATTCACCTGTAACCTTCAGCCCTACAAACTTCAAGCTAGTTGCCCAGAACACACAGCACTGTGCTCATACAGAGTGTCAGGCAAACCAGCAGCTTAGCCTGGTAAAACTGACAATAAAAGCAAGGAATATATGAGGATTAGAATGGAACCTAGCAAAGGACTTAGTTTAAGTCAGTCCTTGTGTCCAAAAAAAAAAAAAAAACATTATTAAACGATAGCCTACTAAAATTACTACCATATGTCAGGGTTAGTTTGGTGTGTTTACAACAACCTTAAATTAATTTAAGAACTGCCAGCCTGAGGAGAGACTAAAGAACCACACAGCAGCTCCATGCAGCAGCACCCACCTGTGGTCTGATCCACGAGCACGCGAGAGTTGATGATGCGCCCGAAGCGAGAGAACATGTCCTCCACGTCCTTCTGCGTCATCGACCGTGGCAGCCCACTGATGTACAAGTTGGCGTCCTTGATAACTTCAGAGCTGGGACGGGCATAGGAAACCTTCAAATAAATAAATTACAAGAGGATATTCAGGGTTTGAATTGAGAGAGGAGCTTATTGCCATGTGTTGCTTGCATTTAGTCCCCACAACAACGCAGGCATTTTTCTTTTTTATTGTAGTTTAAAAAAGGTAAATGGGTAGAGGAAAGCTGCCAGAACAGAAAGAAAAAATATGTCCCTGCTCGATTCCATTGCTCTTGGGTTTATCCAGCAGATAAACAAAATAGTGGCAATGCTATAAAAAAGAAAAAGACAGCAACAGACCAGTGCTTGCAGAAAACACACCCGTCATGTCGGAGAACCCCTGTTCTGCACTGGATGCTGGGTCTGGGCCTGCCAGTGAGCAGGGAGCACACCAAGAACTGGTGCTGTCAGTTACGTTTTCTTAAAGTCTCAGACACAGAAAGCTGCACTGCAGCTGGCACATTTTATCTCATCTTCTGCTGACAGAGAAAGTTACAAATATTATTTAAGCACGTGTGATTCCCGGGACATACGGAGCTGTTACACCCAAAAAGGAGTGCAGGTGTACAGGTGTATTAACAATTTAAAACAGAAATCATCAAGTCAGGGACACAAGTTCATTCCAATTAATTGCTAGGCTTTGATCTTGGCTGCTTCTCTAAAAAACAGTGGAAAAAAAAAAAAAGCATCTTTGAATATAAAGCAATTCATATTACAAATAAAGTTACAGAATTTGAGTGACTTCACAGCTCACTCCACCACTCTGCTCCCACAGCCTGGTGTGCAGTTGGAGAGCACACAGTTCACCACTAGAACGTTCTAATAAACATTCTGAGCTGATTTCAAGTTTATTATAATGCTATTTTCATAGGAAAATCTATGCACGCTACCTTGATGGTTTTTGACTGAAGCCTGAGGCCGTTCAGTGTGTTTATTGCTCTTTCAGCATCTTTCGCAGTGACGTAGTTCACAAAGCCGTAGCCTAAGCTGTGTCCTACAGGGAAGAACATTTAAGTTAAGTTACAAAAGAAAGCTATCACATCAAAAATGAAATGCAAATGAGAAACATGAACTCAAACAGAATCCATAGTGCAAATATGTAAATACATGAAAAAACCTTCCCAAGGCTGGCATGCATCATACGAAATAGCTCAAAGCTCTTATTTGCTACGTTAACACCCCCAGGGAGAGTTCATCTCAGCCAGCTGCAGATGACCCACCAACAGCAACACCCAGGTCTGCCATACAGCTCCAAGCGGCCCTGTAAACAGCAGGGGCATGGCAAAGGCAAGGATGTAACAAGGGCCACAAGGACCCTTTCAGATAGAGAGTAGAAAGCGAGCAATGTGGAAGGACAAGCTCCTGGGCAAGAAATCACCCAGCTGCACGCTCCTGGGCAGCGATTTCAGCCTTCCCTCCTGGAGAGGAGAGGGAAGAAGCTTTCATTCCTTCTATACTTGTAGAGATAACAAGCAGTAAGCATCAGGAAACAGAACTGGAGTGAGAAGTTATCTTCAGCGCAGACCTCGTGTACCACCACTTCACTGAAGTTCACCTTCAGCTCTTATAGAAGTAACCTGAGAGCAACAACATGGAGCTCTGCAACACTGCAGACAAAGGACACCTAGCTGGCTCTTGGTTTGTTCTGCTCCATACCCAACCTCCAACTAAACAGCATGTGCTGAAGTCAGGCAGGGTGCTGCTCCCCAGCAATCAGAGGCCATTGTATCCCTGCAGAGCTACACACAACTCCAACCCTTCTGGAGTGTCTCAGTGCAATAAAGCAGCTCCCACCCAAAGAAAGAACTTCCTTTTTCAGGCTCCTCCTTGTCTCTCAGCCAGACCTACAGAACACGTGAAAGGAAATTGTAAGTGTGTACAGGAGAAGGTGCCATTTCATTTTCAGTGTAGCACCATTAATTCAGGCTCCACTACTAGGCCTGGCCACACTAGAAGACACAGCTAACCATAACGTGAAGGGTTCTCTTCTGAAATGCTGACCACACAGCTTGGCTCCACAGCAGTCTCAGCTGGCAAGGAAGTTCTCCTATGCTTTCCAGAAACTCCAGAACACCAAATACACCAAAAGTGAGTCCACAGTGATGTCTTCAGTTGCTGAGCTCCTGTGCTAGGACAAGGGCTGACACTGAAGATAAACTCCCTCTGAAAAAAAATAATCACCACCCACTGAAGGAACTGAGACCTGCTAGTTCAAGAGCAACAGGAGGCAAAGGAAGCTCCAAGAGCTATTGCTAACAGCAGCCGTGACAGATGGGCTGCAGAACAGCTGTAACAGAACTGCCTGGCACACCCGTGTTCACCCGCTCTGTTGTGAAACACGATACAGCGCTAACTCATGGCAACCCAGGCAGTCACTGCCCAGTCCTTAACACACCCACTGTATAAACAGCCCCAGGTATATTTACATCCTGCTAAAGCTCTTGAAAGAAGCCAGATCCACTCTGTGTTGACCCCTTGTAAGGGACATGCTGCTCTCTCACCAAGTGTTAGAGCATCTCCACCAGCACAGAGCAAACTTTCATGGGCTCAGATGCTTCTGCACGACTGCAATGGCAAATTACAGGATTCAGCTCTGCAGAGGAAACAAATGCAGCAGATCTTTGACATCATCCTCTGTGCCTTTAGCTTGTGAAGGTCTACAGATAACAGATGGAACAGAAAATGCACCTCAACAAAAAAAGCGTGTAGGTAAATGAGATGTGGCTGTGAAACCGCAGGCAGAGGTGGACAATCAGCTAAGTGCGGTTAGCCCACAAGTGCTCATCTGCTGGGATTTCATTTTCCTAATGAAGAAAATGCATTATTTAACAATCAGAAAAATGTTTATCACCTGGGCCCTAGCTTGCTAACCTAAAAAAACAAAAGACAAGCCCAAGAGGGAACACACACCATGCAGACAATAGGCAGCAAATTTTTCCCATCTAAGATGGTGGGAAGGGCACGACAGCCCTTACAGGCCAGCAGCTCCTCTGCAGGCTCGGTACCAACTGTGTTACAGGAATTTGACTTTGTCCCAAAAGCCACATCAACAGAACCAGAGCTTGATCATGGGAACAGGCCCTTAAGGTCAGGGAAGCAGCCCCTAGAGAGCCCAGCCCGGTGTGAGCCGGGGGCACACTGCCTGTGCTGGAGCTGGGCACCTCCACAGAGTCTGAACGCCCTGGGAAAAGAGAGGGCAGGGACACTGTGTGTGACAGAGAGAGACAGAAAAGCAGGGCCTGAGAAGTCCCCTAGCAGACTGCAGGATTACAGTGGCCATCAGTTTCTTGCATCTGCTGAAGGCATTTGACAGTGAGCTCCCGCTGACACCCAGTGAGCACAGCCCTGCTGACTTTCCACCTGTCACTGGGTAAGAAAATACCAGTTTCCCCACTTTCCCTAGAAGAGCCAGAACCCGCTCCTTCCCCTCTGCGTCCATGCTTGCCGCCTTCACTTTACAGCAAGGTAACATGACTTTTTGGTCCTGAGTCTCTCCTCACAGATGTGCCCCACGTTCCCACCTCCCGAGCAGTGCAAGCCAGCTTCCCTTGGAGTATGACAGAAAATACGTTAAAGAATTGGCATTTACGCAGCATTATGTCAAGTGTTTATCTCAGGAAGGAGATGGATTTTTATATTTAAAAATCTTCATCACGACATTAACAGCCTGCTAGGAACCTACGGTGCAAAAGAAGGCAATTCTGTAACAGTTTTCAATCTGATTTTAATGGATAGTAATTAAAAGAGTTTAAAAAAATCCTTATATATAAGATGCAAATCTACTCATGGAAACAAAAATGAAAAAACAAGAGGGCCCTTATCTGGATGAATAATTAACAAAGTGATCCTGAAACCTAGTTTTAAACAAACTACTCTACCCCTTCAGCAGAAAGAATCTAGTTTTGTTCCCACGATGAAAAGCCCTTTCATGAAAGGGGGCACTCCTCTTCCTGTGCATCACTTGGGTTTCTGTCCATGTCCCTGCTTCCTTTCCCTGCTGCCTCAGACACACAGCCTCAGGCTCTGCACCGCTCCTCCCTCCCTTCCTGCTGTGGGCTGGGGGCTCCAGTTCCATGGGCAGAGCCAGCGCTCACCTCCCGTCCCTGCAGGCTGGCTGCCCTCTGAGCAGCTCCCCTGGGCTCTTCCCACCCCGTCCTTCCCAAGGAAACCTGAATGAGAGCCTGGCTCCTGCTGGGTAAGGGCACCTTGGCACAAAGGTATTTGAGTTCAGAATTTGTTTTCTGAGCTGAGAAGCTACTGCTAACTGACAAAGTGTTTGTTTGGAGATTAAATAAACAGAAAGGCCAGGTAACACAGAAGGATGGAAACATGTCCCCAGGTGTCACTCAGTGGTATGCTGTGTCTTGGGAAGAGAGTCAGGATTGGTTTTTTAACTTGTTTCTTTACAAAACGTGCTGTGAATGGCAAGCTTAAACAGGTAAGAATGCACCCAGGAACACCACGTCCAGATACCAGACACCAACGAGCTGAACTGCAGAATCCCACATGGCAGCTCCAGAGGGTGGGAACAGAGGACAGTGCCCAGCCAGGCGCTGCACGAGCTCCGTCAGCAGCTGCGCTGCCGAGCAGTAGCGCGTGCAGGCAGCTGAGAACCGCAAGCACGCTTGCACCAAGCTTCAGGAAAGGGTTCTGCATGCCCAGAGGCACAGCAAGGTAGGACTGGCACGGCCAGCGCCCCAAGGCCACACACCCCCATGACGAGCCAACGCTGCGCACCAAGCAGCTTGTTACACAAGACTCTCGCCCCTGCCAGCAGCCCCCAGTGCCACCAACGCAGTGCATGCCTCTGCTGTGTTAGAGCAGTCTAAAGCGTGCTCAGTTCTAGAAGTTCAATTTCTAAACCAGAATGGGATCAGATGTGATACAGATCTCCGTGCTTCCCCAGGCTGCATTCCCTCTGCATGCAGGTTACCCCCAGTCTCACTGTTCACTGGGTACTGGCACACGGAACTGAAGCAACTGCTCAGACCTGTTTCGTGTGGCAGCATTTGCTTTTCACTTGGCCAGCTTCTGCCTCTAAAATTCCCTGAAGGGCAGCAGTTAGCAGCACAACCACACTCTGGAGTGTACTGCTGCACTTGGCAGGCTTCACACCTGAGTTCCCTAACTCATCCTTTCTGGAAAAGCCCAGAACGTTTCTTCTCTCCTGAAGCCATGGAACTTGAGACTGCCAGCTCCCAGAACCTATACTGGTTTGAAGTGAAATATTTAAATCCTGAAGTCAGGCCACTGTTTGTGAAGTTAAAACAGACTGCTGACAAAGTCTTGACTCTTGTAGGTACATGTGAGCTAGCAAGAAGATAAACAGGACTGGAACTTCAAATGCCTTCAGAAGAAAATCCACTCCCATGTGAAAGTTCTGGTCACAACACTGAAGAAGGGGTTTGACAACAAACCCCACAGTGACATAAACTAAAGGCACAGGGAAGTTCACAGGGCAGCAGAGCCCCCTTGCTCATCCTTACTCTCAGCCTCTTTCCCACGATCCACAGAGTTTCACATGAAGTTATTACTGAGTTCATTTCCTCAAGTGTTTGCCATAATTGCTTACTAAATTGGTTAATTACAGAATAACAAAGTTATTAGTAATTAAAAAAGGAACCTAAGCAAGCAGTAATGATGCAAGTAGACCAGACATCATGGAACCGTGCCCCAGAGGAGCACACGCTGTCAGCTCCACACAGATCCAGCTCATTCAGAGAGCAGGAATCTGCAGAGCGACCGAGGCACAGGACTGCAGAGCAACCAGAGCCTGCCACAGCATGGAGCAAGCCTTTCTGGCCCAGAAACACTGGAGTCAGATCCCTGATGGCAAAGCACTGCCTTGCAACCTCAATGCTCGTTAGCCAGACATGCTGCTAACGAAGGGCTCTGTGTTTTGTTGGAGGAACCCCTGGCCCCAAACGGCTGCAGCGCACACCAGAAGCGCAATGCGGCCCGCAGGCAGCGGGTATGCTGAGAGTGGCTGCAAAGCAAGGCCGCAGCATGGAGCGCAGACAGGCACTAACTAACCACGGCCTGATCCCATCTCCAGCCCTCCAGCAGGGCCTTCACTACCGGCTTCAGCAGCCACTCTGAAGCTGCTCTGCTTCCCTGCAGCGCGCCCGTCCTGTCCCGCTGACCCCACAGCGACCATGTTACGTCCCAGCAGGACACACTGCTCACGGCAGAACTAAGGGAGTGCACTAACTGTAGTGCAGGTACTGACACAGCACTCGGTTTTTAAAGGTCGCTCTCACGTTGCGCAACAAAATATTCTACACTCCTACACAGATTTTTGAAATAGGAAACAAACAACTTGAGTACCTCCTTGAAGCTACAATTCATCAGTCTGAATAGCTTTTTACTCTTCATCTCCAGTTTAATCATGAACGCTGTCCAGACCTGTCACTGGTCACGCAAACACCAGGAGAGCACTGCAGCAATCCCACCTCAGCAGGTTTGGGTCAGGCAGGGGGCAAAGCTCAGCGCAGCCGGGCAGCCTGGTGCTGTGCCCAGCCTCAGCCAGCTGCTGCGCCAGGAATCGCTGCACTGTGCTGCACTCATGCTGAGCGTAACCTTTAGAGAGCAAAGCCGAAAGCTCAGCTTTGCGTTTCCATTTCCAAGATATTCACCCTTTAACAGCCTCTGTGTCAGTGTCCATGCCACCGCTCAGTCCCCTTTCTCCCCAGTGGCTGTCCTCCACTTAGTTACAGTTCCTATCACTAAGGCACAGATTGCTGTCTGAGCCACTCCCTGCTCCTGCTTAACGCTCAGAAGCGGCACATCTTCCTGGAAAGATTTTGGAGTGCATCAGAAGGAGCTAGGAAGGAAACAAAGGAAGTAATGTTCTGTATATGGAAACTACTATCAATTAAACTGGACGTGTCCCCATTGCCTCATCTGGATTACAAACCAGGACACAAGCTACTTCCTGTTCCGTGGCTGGAAGATGAACAGTCTCATTTATGGAGGTGTAAGGGCAAAGGGTCCAGAAAGCCTGACCCTCACACAGCCCGGGATAACACCATCGATTACAGCATCACAGCCCCTCCTGCCTCTGCAAAATAAATGCAGTTTGCCTTGAAACAGAGATGATGCTTCAAGCAAAAAAAAAAAGTCAGAAATTACAAAGCTGATTTGACCTGGGTCTGGTCTTCACCCTGGACCAGAGAGACAGCTCCCAGATGTTGCTGTCACCACAATATTTAAAGTTCTGACCATCTGCAGTGAGAGTGACAGTTTTAAGCCCTGACAAAGGACTTAATACTGTTAGAAATTCTCTGCACTTGATGAAGCCCTTCACATATTCATCACTTCTCTATATTCTTGTTAATTTTCTCCTTTCTCTCATGTCCAGAGCATTTTTCTGTTCAGATTTAACTTCACTTGCTCCAGTGCTCTTTTTCCAGATGAATTGCGGTCACATCCTAGATGCTGTGAAGTGAAAAGGGTTTGTGAAGAGAACATATAAAATACCAGGCCCAAAATTGTGCATGAATACCTCAGGCTGATTTCCTGAGGAAGTCTTAGGTGGAGGGGAAAAAAAAAAAAAAAAAAAAATGTACTGCCCACTTACCGTAAAATCTGAATCCCCTAAGCTTCAGGACAGATTTTGTTCATCAGTGGTTGGAATGGAAGCCTGACTATGTAACAAGCTGAGGCCTGAGAAATGCCCCCCTCTATACATTTGAGAATAAACTTTTCAAGTAAGGACACTTTTTTTTTGTGGAGATATTACAGTGCAACGCTCAGCAAGTGTTCAGAGACAATGTGATCTGGTGAACCGGATCATTCTTATGCCAGTCACCGGCAGCGACTGAAGTGCTCTAACATGATGTGGAACAACAACTCCTACTGAAAACACGTTAAGAAACATTAGAGCACAGTTAAAGATTTTGCAGTGTGGCTTATTTTGATGGTTTGGTGCAGGAAAAGTAGAGCAGTGCTCTGGGAGCTGTGCTGCAGGCAGGACCCCCAGCCAGGGGTCAGCTGGAACAGCAGCTCCAGCCCCACCTTTGCTCAAGGGCAGCTGACAGCTCCGAGCTGCTGCAGCCTGCCGGAAGCCAGGGCTCCTCCAGCTGTCCCTCCCCAGCAGCAGCAGGCACCTGAGATCCTCAGAGGGTTCCCACAAACCCTTCGATAACCCAGAGATTCCTGGAACTCTTAGAAGCAGAGACCAGACACTGCTGCACCAGCTGCTGCTTCTGCTAGCTGCATTCTGAACCCACCTAGCAGTCAAGCAGCCCGTGTGCTAGGGATATTCCCACACCCTTGCTACAACTCAGCTACTGCCTCTGTGATAGTTTACGTGGCCAATCTGATGACAAAGGAAATTAAGCGAAGCTGGCAAAGCTAAAAGGTTGTCAACTTCTTCAGTATTTGGCCAATCTATCTGCAAGCTGTTTGCACTTTTCATCAAGTTCACCACTGCTGCTAGGTGTTCTTGAGCACACATTTAAAGAAACTGCATACCAGCAGATGTGATTAACAAGCTGGAAAAAAAAAAAATCCAGGGTAACGATGCCTTTCAATTACACAGCTAACAGCAAAAACTGTACAACGCCACTGTTGTTTTCCATGCAACAGGGAACAATTTCAGCTAAACAGAATACTTGAATACTTTCCAAAAGACAAGAATACTGAGGAATTCTGTTAGTAGACCGCAGGCCAGTACACCAGCAGAAGGAGCAGTCCCCTGCCGCGTGAGCAAGAGCCACCTACTACCCTTCTGCGTCTGAGGCCGCACAGTCAAGCCTGCCTTCCTCTGTGCTTTAAAGCTCACAGGCTCACAGCTGCTCATTTCTGGCTTAGCCTGCCTCATTTGTACAAAAGGGTCTTCCAGAGAAGACCTCATGGAAAGGAAAAAGAGGGTGAGAAGGAACACACACACTGACTGCTGCAACTCCAGCCACCCAGGAGGGATCCCATAAGCGGTGCAGGTGAGCTGTGGTGGCAACGCTCTTTGAGAGCACAACCACAGAGTCACCCCAGACCGCCCAGTCTGCTCCGTGTTACCAGCAACAACGGGGAGAGACCTTTGTCCCCAGCACCTGCTAAGCGAGGCCGGTGTTAGCAAGCCCCAGAGCTCCACGCCACAGGGGCGAACAGCCGTGAGGAAGCCCACTGTGTTTCCTTCCAGTGCCTGCACAGAGGTGACCATATCTCAGTAGCTGATGGGTGCAGACAGAGCCTCTGGCACACTGAAGGTTCATCTCCTCTACTTCCTAGAGCAGAAATTCAAATATTTTGTCACAAGAATGGCAGGGATCCTTCATTCCTTCCTCAGGTAGCGTGAGACGTAAGGGACGGAACAAGAAACCCGACGAACCGAGATGCCTCCCTCTCCTGACCAAGCCAGCTGCCACCAGAGCGCTGTCAGACAGCATTGGGTCCAGAAAGAACACTGAAGCCTGAATGCACCTGCACCAACAGCAGAACAGAAATGACTGGGCTCCCGCAAAGGGAACTACTGGTGAGAAGGCTCCACACTGCCCAGGGACATCCTGATGCACTTACCACCCAGATCCACGAGAAATCCAGCAGGACTGGAGCTGCACACAGACCTGCACTTCTGCACTAGCAGCTACTGAATGAGAATGGCCCCTGACGCTCCCCATCAGGGGAATGCAGTGCAACAGAGTGGAAACCCACAGCCTGGATGGCCCAGCACAGAAGTGAAGCACCCTTGGTGAAAAACATGGCACAGGGCATTTCCCCTGATGTGTCACCTATGGCAGCAGGCAATGGCTCAAACAAGAGGACATCTCAGGGCACGCACGCTGCTGGGTAGGAGATCGGTGAGGAGCACGAGCTGGGGAGCAGCGTGTCTGAAGTCAGTGCTGGGGTGCTGCGCTCCCACAAGCGCAGTGGGATCAAACAGACCTCAGGACCTGGCCCTGCTGTCAGCCTCACACAGGGGCCCGCAGCCAAGCTGGGTCAGTGGCCACCTGCAGGCCCCAGCGATAACTACAGAGGCCAGGAGACAACAGTGAGAAGTGAAAAGCCAGACCTGACACTGCACCATGCTACATTGGGAAGTGCCCTTCCAGTGTGGCCCCAGGGCCCTGAGCTGGTGCTAGCCTTGAAGTCTGACAGAAAGAACAACGGCCAGGGAGTCTTCTTGGTATGAAAATCCTGAGTGCTCACCAAATCCAGGATCCTGGATGCCCACCATAGGCACGAGTACAGTGAGCCACAGCCCAAGGTCTGCCTGCAGCACCCGAGAGCACAGCTGCTGATGGCTGGCTCCCTCTTCACAACTGAAGCCAAACCATGTCTGGAATGCTTAGGGATGAAACGCACAAGCTGGAGAACGCAGACACCAGCACTGTATCTTGCCAGGATTATCAGGAAGAGCTGAAACGACAGCACTGCACCCTGTCCAGTGCTCACCTACCGCACACGCACTTCTCTTTATGGTTACTGCTATCATACATACAAAAAGACATACAAAAAGCTATCATGGCTTGAACAAAAGCTAATGTACAGCCACACTTGTGCCAACTGCTGCACAACACCTGCACACAAAGCACAAAATTCAGAGTGAGCAATGTGAACTGACACCACAGTTTGCTGCTACTTTCAGCTTCCTTTCGTGTTTGTCAATAGCAAAGCACAGGATGAAATTCACAGCAGTCTCAAAGAATTACTCTTAATTTCAGAAAGACAGTCCAACAGATGGAACACAAACATACATACTCTGATCACACTGAAACACTTTGCTCAAAATCCAAGAATTGATATGAAAACTGAATTGATCAGTCAGTGAAGTATGAGGCTACTTCAACAAATCCAATTACAACCAGGCAGAAGACATTTTCTGCCCGACATGTTCCATTAGCAGAAACTTGAGGAAAAAAATAAAACCATCAGCCATTGTTTTATGAAAAATAAGCATCAAACAAACACCAACATTAACTCTACAAACGCAGGCAGTAAAGGCAACGGAACTGATTTGGAAGTTTGATTCCCACAGAAAGAGATGTCAACCCCACTGCCCCTCCTGTGCCAACACTACAGCTCATCCACCTCACAGACAATGTGGTCATGGAGCTGAGCACACTCTTCTGCTGTTGTGGTTCCCTGCTCATCTGCCCTAGGTCTCAGTGGGGTCAAATAAATGCAGCTGGCAGCAGGAGGGAAGCAGAATTACGCTTCCAAACATCAGATCCGCAGAGCCTTACACCACAGACAAATACAAAGCTTAATGCACACATGAAGGGGGAGAGATAAGCAAAGAAAAAAAAAAAAAAGAGAAGTGGTAAATTTGGAAGGCTCCTGCAAAAGCTGGTTCTTAGTTTCTCACATTATAAACTCTCAGGGAGCAGCAATCCCCCACTGGCTGCCATGCTGAAGGTGTTGTACGTGAACGAGAGATGAGCAAGGCTACAAACACCAACTCACACAGCCGTGCGGAGCTGAACACCTTCAAGTACTTTAAAGAGCAAGGGCTCATACACAGGCACTCAAGGACTGCATGCAAACTAAAGAAACTTTTACTTCTGATCCTTTAGAGACTTCTTAAAACAAAAGCCTGCAGTACACAGGCACCTGCCCTGGACTTCAAACGGCCCAGCTCTGTGCTGTTCCAAGGTAAAGCCAGCCAGACTCTGCCAGTGGAGGACGCCACAGGGAATGGAGTGAAGCTCTCAGACTTCAGGCAACGTGTCTTGCTTCCCAGTTAAAACATGCTCAGCCCCTGCACAAAGGAGCTTGTGCTCAAAAGCCCAAGGTGCAGGTTAGCCATATCATTTGGGAAGGGCCTGCCATCGCTAAAACAGGCGGTCTTACTGCCTTGCAGTAAGCAAGCCTTTACTTCTGGGCATCTCAACCTGTATGACAACATTTGGGCTGAAAGCTCAGCTATGGAAGCACTCAAAGAAATCAGTATTTCACAGAACCACTTCCTGACGATTCTACTCCCACAGCCCATGACGATGTATTTTGATAAAGCATCATCATGTGAAGCTAGACCTTGAAATTCCTTTCAGATGAGCAGACACAGGAGAAGCCATTCTGGAAGTTTTTAAGTTATCCGTTATTCAGTTCTCATTTCTACTCTCAGGCACATAAAGTCAGGTATGGTAACACAAGAATTCCCAAACATTTTACCACTTTCTTGCAGTTTTGATGGTGAAGTTGTTTCAGACCTGTTTGTATGGATGAGATAATGAGCTGAAACGGTACTGCCAGATTCTGAAATACAGGATTGAGCACGAGCAACAAGACCCCATGCGGCAGCCATCTGCATGCTGACAGCAGACCAGAACACACAGCTGGTTAGCAGCACAGACCCCTTCGTCTACAGCAGTAACCACTGTTATCTCCCATGAATCAAAGATCCTGTGAATTCTGAACAATAGCCACAACTTAGAAACGAAGCTTTCAACAGTTCCAGGGTTAAAACATCTTGACAGAGCATGTACAAAGCTCCTGCAGCTAAGTACTTCTGTGAACCCAGCTGCTCTACCCACACTTGTCTGTTCCCAAGTAAACATTACGTTCCACAAATTATTTCATTCCCCTTGTTTTTTTTTTTAAGCAACTATCAACAATCCTATTTAAAGAACTTACAAGTTAAACTCCTGAAGAACGATAAGGCCTACAGCAGTTTCAGACACATACCATGCGTCTTTTTGCTGATCAAAATGGGATCAAACCGTTCACTTGTATATTCAGAGCCCATTTCCTGATACACAAGGAACTTAGTCAAAAATCCCAGACAGTAGGGAAAATAAGCAAATAGGGACCAAATTCAGACTACTTTAAATACACATACTGATGCTCAAACTCAGGAATTACACTTGTTGTAACTTTCAACCAAAAGTTATGGATTCAGCCTTAAGGACCTTGCAAGACCAAATGCTGTGCATGAGGCAGAGCATCGTCCTGGCTCTACGTGTCCACACCAGTAGCTGAATTACACACACACGAGGTACTCTACACGAAATTTCTTCCCAGCAAGCATCTGGCTGAGCACGATCACAAAGTTCTTACCATACCTGCAACTTTGTCCCGAATAAGTTTTGCAGATTCCACTTCGCCAATGCTGCTGAACAGACTCCGGAGCTCATCCTGCGTCATGTTCTGAGGGAGGTAGTTCACAATTAGATTTGTTCTACCAATATCATCCCTGCAATCTTCAGCCATGTGATCTTCATAACCATTGGACATTTTATAACGTATCTGCAACGAGAAAAATCCCGGATAAGTTCTGGAACTCAGCGATGGGAACTTTCTCCACCTGAAATAAGTTTGGATATTTATTTTAGGAAACAGACAACAAGCAATTGTTTCAACTGTACATGTTTTCCCCACTTGAAAAAACAAAACATTCCTTGTTGAAAATCCCAGAACAATTCATTCTTTCAAGCCAGCAAGCATGACATTCTAAAAAACCATGAACCACACTAAAGAGCTCCCAAGTCTGTTTGATGCAAGCGGAAAGTACCGCGACAGATTCCATCCCCATTCCCACAAACAAAGCGTTCACCACAGCCGAGTGAAGGCGCAGGTTCCACATCTCAGAGCACTCCACCTGCCAGAATTAACCCCAGCCTCAACTCCAGCCCCAGACTCCCACAAGACAACAGCAGCAGTTCAGGACTCCAGCTGGCGACCACTGCTCTTCTGGATGCGATGTTTTCCCTCTCATACACCACCCACCCTGCGCCTTAAGGCACCGTGATCATGGTATTATGATGATGACCATTATTGTGAATGTCTTTTGTGACCACTGAACTGCACACACAAAGTGGATCAATCTGCGCCAGAACATTAACTTCAGCGCACAATGCATATTTAATAGTTTCTATTTTTGCACCTTTTTAAAGAAAGCCTTGAAAAATAACCCAAAACCCCAGCACAATACACTCCCTGCCCTCCTCAGCCACCAGCAGGGGCTGAGTGCTGACATGTCAGACCCACAGAACACCTGCAACAGACCCAAGCTACTCTCCCCTCATGGCCTGCCAGAACCATAGACACTTCAAGGTGCTTTTACAACAGCTCTCAAATCCCCAAATCAGGGGAGCTGAGTCCTGCTCCTGCCCCAGGAGGAGAACAAGGTCTGGCAGGCCCCAGAAGCACCGGCACAACCTGCTGGAGCCACCATCACCCTGGTTCTAGGTTTGCTGAAGCAGATGTGCTCACCCTCTCAGCACTGCACAAGCTCCAAACCAACGCAGCCTGGTTTAACAGCTCCTAAGAACAGCTGGGAAGTGCTCAGAACTAACAGAAAAGCAGACAAACCCAAAATGCATTCAGGGCACCTGATGCTCCTCCTTTTAGGCCAGCATATTTCTGCGTTTTAGCACAGAACCAGCCCCATGGAGTGGTGCTTGCAGCACACAGATATGTCACCCACACCCCAGGCTGCAGCAATGCTCAAGCGTGAGTGTGTTTCCAGCTCAGACTCCACCAGTAAGGGTGGGATGACCAAATAACTTTTCTTAAAATCCAAAGGGATTAAAATCCAAGGGTGCTCACTACAGCACCCCTCAGAAGCTGGGCTGCACACAGCTATGTTGGCACCACCTGCTCAGCTAACAGCCTGTGCTGGCCATGCTCAGGCTTCCAGCTCTGTACCACTGCCATTCCAGAACAGAGGGGAATGAGTGCTTCTCCTGATGAGTGAGGCCTAAGCGTTAAGCACACCAGCCCACCAACACCCAAAGGAACCACTCAGCACCACCAGCCTAACACACACGGAATCATAGAATGGCTTGGGGGGGAAGGGACCTCAAAGATCATCCAGTTCCAACCCCCTGCCATGGACAGGGCTGCCAACCACAGGATCAGACTGCCCAGGAACCCATCCAGCCTGGCCTTGAATGCTTCCAGGGATGGGATGCTTGACACATCCAAGCACCCTGCAGCTGAGCCCCTCCCGATGGCAGAACATGACCCCCCCACAAGCCCGGCACCAAACCCAGCACTGAGCAGTCACCCCACGGCTCCAAGAGGAGCTCTGGATTCACCATCGGAACAGCAAGGTGCTTGTTGGCCACAAGGACAGCACACGGTGCTGCAGAAAGGAAACTGCTACTGAAATCGCTTGCACTTCCAGCATCTGCTCTGCCACCAACCAGCTGCAGCATCAGGAGGAGCAGCTACAAATCCTGTATCTAGACTGGGAACGTCACCACTATGCACGGACTTCCAGTCCCTTCTCCATTACCTACCAGGTCAAGTCACGCCCGTCATTTATTTCTCATCTTGTTGAGGTCAGATTTTTTTAAATGGAAAATAGTACACTGTTTTCAAATAAACCACTCCTGGACTCCTCTTAATTTGGAATTTAGCACAGCGCACCCTGAAACTGCATCCTTTACTTTTTGAGCATGGTTTGAAGCCAACTAACAGCTGACAGCCTGTAGAAGCCTTGCCCACTCGCTAAGGAGCCCCTGCACTCCCCACTTCTGGGCTTCAAGTGTCACCAAGAGCAAGCATTGGGGCCCCTTTGCCCACAGGACAACCAGTTTTAGTGTGTTCTCCTTGCAGCACAATAAGCTCCAGAGCTGATGCAGAGGAAGGGAGAGCAGGAGGAGAAATGGCACGACCAGCAGCAGGGGAGGAGCCCCCTCACCTCCCAGATTTCTGGCTGTCAGGCTGTCTCAGTTGTACTGAAATTACAGCAGTAAATACAGGCTCCCTCCCAGCTCTGCCAGAACTGTCTGGGCACAGGCTCAAAGCTGCTCTCCTGCTCTGCTCACTGGCACCCCAACACCTGAACCTTCCTTGTCCAACACACCCAAGCCGCAGAACCAGGCGGCTTCAGTGCTTTCAAAACTGTTGGAACAGGAGGCACGCTGCTTGCCTCTGCCCTGCCCAGGATTCAAGCCCTACACATTAAACACCAACAGGCTGAATGTGGAAGCAACACAGCACTGTCAGCATTCAACAAGGAGAGGAAGCAGCATCAATGGGGGTCTTCCAGCTCTGCAAAATGAAGGTTCAGGTTTCCTTCACACTCCACCAGATCTGTCCAAGGTATGACACAAATCTTTCCTGTTGCTGCAGTTCTCCTCCTGACAGGTTTAAGAAGTTGCTGTGTATTTTAACAATTTCCAAAAGCAGAAACTTGAAACTGTTTTCCCAGTCCTCCGGGGTACATCTGCTGCTTGCAGAAGGAGGCACCACAGTTCGCCACCCAGCACAGAGCTCCCCAGCACAACCATGGCAAGCTCCCAGACTCACATGTGGCACTAAACAAAGCTGACAGCAGGTTGGCAAGTGGCTATCAACTTTAAATCATTTCACCACAGCCTCTAATCTCACTGTCTGCAGCGCTTACCATCTCCGTCTCCGCGCGTTAAACAGGCGGTGCCCAGGGCACCGTTGATTCAGAAGTAATGAGGACTGTGAAGGAAGCCTCCCATCTGCTTTTCCTCAGACATTTGGAAAGAAAAAAAAAATGACAGGAAGCCCTTGCATAAAGCTTTGGCAAACAGTTGAGTGGAATGCCAGGAACAAAACACGCAGAAGTGATAACGACATAGCAGAGAGAAGGACAAGGAGCAGAGCGCTGATAAGGACGATCGATGCTCCTTTCCTCCTCATCCTCCACCAAGCACCTACGAAGGCTGCTGCAGGACCAGCAGCTCCTGGCCATCCTGGAAGCTCCTGGGAAGCCACTTCCTCTGCTGGCGGTGAGCAGATCTCATGGCAGTGAGAACACAAACAGCCCCTAATGCGTAATTCACCTCTGCACACGGAGAAGATTCCCAAAGAGCCCTATAAAGTGGTCAGGAAGAAAAAATGAGAAATGTTACATCAGAAATCAAGCTCTTAATTCTGCTCCCATTGAAGCGCACTGAGAGGAGAAGCACAGGTAGTCCCCCAGTCCTTCTTACTCAAGGTAAAAACAATCACACGGTGCCAACAGACATCCCAGAGGTCAGAACCAGGCACAGAAACCAATCTCAGCCCATAAGCATTAACGCCTGGCAACCCGTGCTGACACCAGTCAGCAGTGTGAAGGCAGTTTTGTCCTCAGGGATAGGGAACAGGAGGCCTAAAGCCCTGCTTGGAAAGGCCACCTGCAGTGAGGCTGGCCAGGCACTGCACAGCCTTCCCAAAACAACCTTTCAGTTCCCCCCCAAAAAAAATTAAGACTAAGTTCCAGTGCTGTGGAGTTCCTAAATTAAAATCTGTTTACAATAACCAAGCCCTGTAAATGCTTGTTGTCCCTCAAACTCAGGAGGCCACAGTAGCATGTAACAACAAGCAGGAACCATATGCTCCCTGCCTTAACCTTCCATTAATTTTGGACATGCTCAGATTTGTACTGCCCAACACTATTACCTGCTTCAAAGACTGCTCATTCATCCACTGCCAGGTCTGCATTCTCAGGACTGGACTGAAAAGCTGTCCAGTGTATTAGTTTTTTCCTGGAAGCACTGCACAACGACCATGACAATCATCTCCTCAAAGCACCTGCGTTACAACCCAGGCAGCCTCAGCACCGCAGCACGGAGCTGCTCTCAGCATGCTGCAGCATGCAGGTGGGCGCCAGCCCCAGCCGTGCTGGACATGAGGGCAGAGCTATGTGAGCACACTTCTTGTCTTGGCTATCAGAAGCACACAACTTCTGACACCTGGCCAAGGAGAGCCAGGCGACTGCAGTAAAGCACCGTGGCACAGGGCTTGTGGCCAGGACAGCCCCTGAACTGACGAAGCTCCCTTGTCGGGGCCGATACTGGTCAAAGAATGGGGATGTTGCGCTGGTTCTGCTGGCAGCTGTCCGCATCAGCTCAGACTTCATCTCGAGGGCTGACTCTCAAATGCACTGGCTGACCTCAAGGACCTCCACGGGGCGCTTCAACGAGAACTTCAGGGCTATACAAAGGAGAGGCCTCCGCCTGGCTCTTCAGCACGCGGATGGTGTTTGTTGACATGCCTCCCCCCTGCAAGCACGGATGACTCAGAGGCAAACAACAAACTGGGCTGTCTGGCCTGGACACTGCTCTGTCACTCAGTTTTGAAGCTGCTGTGCAGTCCTCCTTGGAGATTGCACCTGAAACAGAGCAACAAGGGCACCGCTACATCCAGGGAAGCACCAAACAAACCCACACGGCCGCAAGGAGCAGGGACAGAGGAGCTGAGCAGCCCAGGTTTGAGTGCATGCCGAAGGCAATGCCACACACACAGGAAGGCCTGAACAGACTGCAGAGCCTCCACCAGCTTTAACCTGCCCAGGAAAACAACTTTCAACAACAATCCTACACTGTGTTGACATGACAAAACCTGCTTCACAGCCAAGAGACAGGACCGAGAGGTGAGAGTTTGATCAAGACACGGAAGGGACAGAAAAACACGTCCCCTTGGAAGTCACCCTAAGGAACACAACAGCTCTCACCTCAGAAGCCACAGCAGTAGAAAAGCTCCATCAGGCCTACTCAGGCCCTGGGGGAAGAAAAAGTTCCCCAACGATCTACAGCCCAAAGACCTCTCCCACAGTTTCCTGATCCAGATCCCTCTGCTTTATGAATACCAAAGATTCTCCCCCCACAGTCTCCAGGAACCCCCTTTTTTCCCCCCCTCACACTCTCTGCAGCTCTCCACACCACACCCCCTGCACACAGGGTGCAAGTCGGCAGCACACAGCCCGGTGCCGTCCCACCCGCACATCCAGCGTCACCCCAGGCAGGTTTCAGCCCTGACACCACCACAAGCTGGGGGTACCCAAGCTTCTGTTGTCAANGGGGGGGAATGGTAGTTTTACCTGGTAAGTAAATGTAGATTACTCTAGCGCATGGATGGACGATACAGGTCACACTGTGACATCCCAACTCAGACCTGAGCCACATGCTTAAGTCCTATCCGATTACATCCGCATATCCTGGCAAAGGCAGGTGCTAAGTTCCCTTATGCATACAGATAATTCAGATGTGAAGTAGTGTACCCAACGCTGTTACCAAAAAGCAAGCCCAGGACCACTAGGGAGAATGCTCATGTCACGTTTTCTTGCTTCTAACACTTGGGCTGACTGGCAGCTGCCACATTTCCTGAGGATGAATCGTGCTCCCCCAGATCAGCACCTTCCTGAGCAGCGCTCAGTGCCCAGATACAAAACAGAGCCTACAGGCAAGCAGGGAGGTGTTGCAGTCCTTCCCCCAGCCTGCACCGCTGCCCCGTGTGCCCCTTTCCCAGCCCGCAGAGCTCACTGGGGTCAGCGTTCTCCCCTGCACTCCTCTCCCCACAGCTAACACTTTGCAGCAGCAAACAGGAAAAATTCAAATTCAGTTTTCAGTTTGAACCATTTGGCATCTGTGCTTTTGTTTTACTGGAGAGGAGAAACACAAACCAAACCAACACAGCCTGCTGACACACACCAAATGCAGTTCACTTGGCTTTTTCCCCCTTGAAGTTTGCCTTTTAACCTCTCCAGGAGGGCTCCTTACACTGAAGCTCTAGCTGTTACAGCACAGCAGTTGCTGAGCTTGGACGTGCACACTCATTTCACACTAAGGTGCAAGCTCTTTTTGTTCATCTGGCAACTGAACTCATCATGTCTGCTTGCCAGTCCTTCCGATTTTTCAGCTTTAATAGATCTTTATTGATTTCTTTCCCCCTTTGCAATCCTGGAATGAAGACACTTTTTTCCCCTTCAGCTTGGCTATATTTAGGATTCCAACATTTTTCTCAGTTCTGACAAAAAATTCTCTGTAGCAGCAGGAGTGGCTATTACTGAGATCTATTTCTGCATTCCAGCAGATCTTATTTCCATTTGCTAAGTGAATGATTTCTAGTACAATGGATTTTAAGCTTGTATTTCAGAGCTTGGATATAAATTTAAGTGTATTGCTATTTTAACAAATCTCAACTGACGATATGTAGTAATAAAATTAATATTAAAATTATTAATAAGTATTTTGACATATTCTTTGACAATCAGGTTTGCATACAAAAGCTCCTCAGTGCCTCTCCCAATTGTTTCTGCTCACGTCCACGTACCGACAGGTGTTTGTGTCAATGCCTGGAGTGATGTCAGAGACAGAAGTATTTGAGGCCAAAAAAAGAAGCTGCATTCTTCAGAGGAGTGACCTTGTTTTGCCACCATCTGATGGAGTAACTCAACTCACAGGGGTCAAATAAATCATGGTTAGGGTGCTGGCAGAAATCAGATGAGGACTGGCCACAGTCACCACCCTGCAGCTCTAGCACGGAGGGGAGGCTCTGGGCTGCTCAGCTGGGAACCGCACAGCTCGGCCACCAACTGCAGCTGGATCCGAGCACCGGTGCCTCTGCTGCCACGGGACGGTGCCTCTGCTGCCACGGGACGGCGGTCAGTGTAGGGCCGGGAGGAGGAGGTGGCGCCCAGCTGGTTCACAACACGGGCAGGGGAAAACCTCCCTCAAGGCGTGACACCAGGAGGCCAGGGAGGAGCGCTGCCATCTGTACTCACGTGCCCCTGCTGCTAACACACAAACAGCAAAAAAAGCAAAGACGTACACGAACGATGTCTGCCTTCTGAGCATAGCTTACAGCCACCCTACCCCCTCAAAAAAAAAAAAAGCTTATAATCTATTTTTGCATACATCACCTACATATAACAAGGTTGTATAATCAAATGGATCATTTAGGGCAGCAGTCTGAAGCTTGCAGATGCCTAGATCACAGAACTGCGCATCAAAAAGCGACCGTGCCCGTGCCAATTCTCAATAGAAGGCAAAACATAACATCCCTCCTACGCCGGGACTAGGCCACTCTTCCTAAATGCCAACATCAGTGGCAATCTCCTACTGCTGCTTTCTCTAAACCACTTGGAAGTGCAGGAAGAGCTCCTCTGAACATCTCCTTCTAAATCCGCAAGAGCTTGAGCTCTCTGTAACTAACAGCCCATCCGTACAGGCAGCTCACCCACAAGGCACATATTCAGTGCAACATCTAACAACATTTTACTGTAACCAACTCACAGAGTGCTCTTAACAAACAAGCAAGAAACACGACAGAGGCTGGTGCTTCAGGAAAGAAAGCAGGCAGGAGTAACAGCTCAAAGAAACGGATTCTGAAAACAAGCTGCTATGCCTTGACAGGCCAAGGCGAGGAGTTCTTCCGGGGGGGGGGGGGACAGAACATGCAAGAACCAGCAAAGAGAAAATAAAGCACTTGAATTAAGGGCTTAAGTCCCATTTCATGGCGAGTTAATTAATGTCAGCACTACTTGGGACTGGCCACGCTCAACAGAGGCGACGAAGTTCAGGACGCTTCACACAACACTCGCACTTCCCACACAACTGGCACTGCACAGACACCTCGCATGGGTCAGCAACACCATTGCATTTCTCAGGTGCTGCAGATTCACTCACCCTAGGGTTAAATAAGCAAGGCTATGATGGAGTGACAGGATAAGGGGTAACGGCCACAAACTGGAAGAGCGGAGATTTAGGCTGGATATGAGGAAGAAATTCTTTCCTGCGAGGGTGGTGAGACACTGGCACAGGTTGCCCACAGAGGCTGTGGCTGTCCCCTTCCTGGCAGTGCTCAAGGCCAGGCTGGATGGGGCTCTGAGCAACCTGGTGTGGTGGGAGGTGTCCCTGCCCATGGCAGGGGGCTGGAACCAGGGGATCTTTAGGGCCCCTTCCAAGCCAAACCATTCTATGATTCTATAAACTCACTACACAATAGATCTAACGTTGATTCCAGCTTAAGGTTCCCTGTTCTTATTCCAACCAAACCAAGCAGAGAGCCTGCTGCAAGGGCAGTCCGGAGTATTCAACACTTTGAATCATAAAACCACAGCCTTGCCTGCATCATCACACAAACACAGTTACATGGCTCCAGAACACCAGCCAGCACCGTTACTGAGCAATGGATCATGCTGCACAGACCGACATGCTCAGGTACCCAGACTTTACCATCCCGTACAGGTGTACACTGGAAATCTACGAAGGCACATCAATCATACAAGCTTGATAAAGCCCCTGGAAGACACGCAGTGCCCCAGTTTTAAAGGAAGGTACACGGGTCTGTGCACTGTTCACACAGACCTAGAAGGAGGGAGGTGGTTAAAACACAAGCACCAGGGCACAGCAGGGTGGCAAAGAGGGGAGAGCGGAGTGCTGCGAGCAGCAAACACCCACACTCATGGGGAAGGCAAAAGGGATAAAAATACAGAGACCACAAGAAGTGCCCAGTTATGCCAACAACCACCAGTGGAAGGAATGAACCCCTACCTTTCCATTTCTTTCCTCCTCTCTTTTCCACAGATACCTCGTTATGTGGATCACTAGATCCAAGCAGAAGCACTCCCTGTGATGGAGCACAGACCCCTCTCAGCACCTCTCAGTCTCTCCCCGACCCCCAGTGCTCCCACCACACACACACACGGCAGCCAGCACACAAACCCCCACCAGAGCTCGGTGCTCCTTTCTCCGGGGCCATCTCGGCAGGCGTTCCTCCCACCCACAGCCCCACCGTGCGTTCCCCTGCTGCATTCCTGCCTCCTCCACCGCCACGACAAGGGCGAGCGCTGCTCCCGGAGTTGCCTCCCACCAGCACCAACCACAGTGGGCTGCTACTTCAGTCGTGACTTCTTCCGGCCCGAAGCGTTGCGCACAGCATTACCTAACCTTCCTCCTCCTAGCAGGCCTAAATCAGCGTTAACATTGGCGTTAATATTAACGCGCGCTGCCCGCATTAGGAAGCCCACCCTCAGACACTGCCACTCAATAAAGACGCACCACTCTTACGGAAGGTGGGAGATTTAAAACCCCTCGCGCAGACACGCTCCAAATAAACACGAAGACACCGGCCAGAAGAGGAAAGCCCCCGCACCCAGCACCGCGCCCGCCAGCGGGGCCGGCTCCCTACGCAGGACGGCGGGCAGCGAGCCCCACGGCCTGCTTCCCCGGAGCGCCGAGGCCTCA
>VXAV01002199.1:0-14567 GCA_013399715.1 Alectura lathami | reverse complement strand
CTCCGTGCTCCGGCCGCGCTGTCCCGCTCCCGGGAGCCGGCCCTGCTCCGTCCCGCAGCGGTGCCTGGGGCCGCGCTCCGGCTGCTGGAGCTCCTGCTCCCCCCGTGTTCTGCCCTTGCCGTGTTACGCAGCTTCCTGCGAGAGGTGTCCTGGCCCCTGTGCAGCCCTGCCCCGTGGTGTCTTCGGTTTTCCTATCCCTTTCCCTCCTGCAGGGTCTCATGTTGCTTTCTGATTTCAGCTTGCCGTTAGGAGACCTTCGTTGTGCCCCTCCTGTTGCCTTCTCTCCTCAGGTCTCGGCCCTGTGTTACCTCCTGGCCCCTTCCAGCAGGTGCTGGGGCATTGCTCCAGGGCTCTGCTTACCCCGTGCCCGTGTTCTGGTTTGTGGTCCCACCTGGGGATTCTGTTAGGCACACTCGAGGGACGCTGCACTGCTCTGCTGCCAGCATCCTTCCCAGTAATGCTTTCTGGTTTTCCTCTGGAGATTCCCTGAGCTCTTTGCACTGTTTCTGCCATGCTGCAGTCTGACGCGCTGTGCACTCATCCTCACTCTTGAGGGTAATTTCCTCCCCAGAGGCCTGGTCTGATCATTGTTATTGTCTGATAATCCCTTGTTCAGTGTTTTGTCCTCTTCAGAAGCTCCTTCTGCTGGTCATTTGCAGAACGATGAGTTGTGTCTGGCATTTCGCTCCCACCGCGGTTACCTTCCTGGTGCTTAGCTGTAACGACTCATTTCGTTCTGCCTGTGCTATCGTGTCCCCTGTGAATTACGTCACCCGGGGTAACGATCTTTATTCCAAGATCATTATTTATGACGCTTGTGGTTGTGCATAGTTCTATGACAGCTGTAAATGGTGTCTATGGAAACTGTTTAACTTGGTGCTGTGCTTGCTGTTTGTCTAGTGAGCTGTTAATTTCCTATTGCAATTAAAATTAAAACTATTGATAACCATTTTTATTATCCTCAATAATGCTGCATATTTCAGACTGAACAGAGAAGTAAATGTCTGGGAAGAACATGGGATGTTTTGTGACAGATCTGTTCATGCATTTAAGTTTTGGCAGTTCAGATCTCTTCTTAAATCATAGTAACTTGCTGGTGGCAAGCTGGTAGCGTGCTTTCATGTGCTCATGTCTCTGGTGTATGGGAGTAATGCATTACGTGTTTTTCGAAGGAGAGTGCATCACTGCTGCGTATCGCTTCCTTGTTGCGGCCTCTGCATGAGACCTCGGTGCATCCTGTAACCTTGCCTAGCCTAGAAAGCCAGGCTAAGCTTACAGATTGACCACATTGTCTCAGCTTGGTGTGAAAAACACTTTCAGTCTGTCAGTAAGACAATCTGAATTGCATTTTTTAATCGTCTTCCAGTCCCTGAAGCTTCAGGGTGATGTTAAGCAATAATGAAATGTACAGTAAGCATGCTGTTTAAATTATGTTTTGTTGTTGTTTGTTTCCCCAAAGTTTTAGCTGAAGTGCCCACTTTTTTTTTTTTTTCTTTTTTTTTTTTTCTTTTGAGTGTTTGGAAAAACATCCTGCTCAAAGGTCCGCGTGTGACCTCGTAGTGGGGAGCTATGAAGAGCCCGATGGGTGCTTTAAGAAAGGTGATTTGAGAATAACTTGTTAGTCCTGAGACTGAGTATTTGTTGCCACAAAAACAAATACTTGGGAACAGATGGAGTGACCTGCTTGATGTTGAACGATGATGTCACTGCCCTATGGAAGTTTGATTTGCACACCTCAGCAATGGGAAGTCCGTTGATGGCGCTGCCGAACTTGGCGCTAGCATGGCTTGGACGGGTACCAACAGTAACTACATAGCGTGCTGTGTTTTTAGTGCGTTTGACATGAATGGTTTCCCTTCACTGATAGACATTTATGATTTCCAGAGCGTGAACTCATGATGGTTTTAAATACAGAAAATGTGATGACATGAGCTCCAGAGTAGCTGAGGAATCTCCCAGGTTTTCTGGAGTGATCAGCTGACTGGAACATTTGTGGCAGTGTCTCTTATCGCCACCACGGAAGCAATAAACCCTTCAGAATTACTGTGTTATCAGACTTTGGGTGTCTTCATACTTTAAAGGATATATTTCAGAATCCTTGGAGAGGCTATGAAGATAGCGGGCTTTATGGAGGAGGGCAGGACTGCGCCTATTTTTGTAAGGGAAAGTTTGAAACATTGAACTTTGTGTAGTAATAATGTGCACAGGACTCCAAATTTTGGAGAAAGCTTGGGCAAGAAATTAGATCAGAATCCTAGCTGGGAAGAATGATGTAACTGTTGAGCTAAGCGTGCCAGTTTGCAACAAATACTTAGCAAAGCAACCTGTAGTCCTGATCTGTTTGTATCCCCAAACATATCCCCTGTGGCATGCTCAAGGTAAGTGCTTTAGATAATCCTTTAACATAAAGTGCAAGATCTGTCTGTTTTTTTTTTTTTGCTTTTCTCTCTCCCTCCCCTGCTCCTCTGTATCTTTTGAAGTCTCTTTACAAAGGCTGATGATTCTTGTTTCTGTCTTCAAGGCTGTTTACACTGAGTGGAAACTAATGCATGCAATTATTCTAGTAATACAGGTATCCAATTTTAAAACATCTCAATTTAAATGTAAACTATTACCTGTAGCTTTCTGCCTTAGTAGTTTAGGAAGCTGCAAGAAGTAAATAACTTCGTTACCCTAACTTCACCTAGGAAGCTAAATACATAAGGATGGAAACAAGTGGCATTATGAATTATTCATAATCTTTGCAATTTTTGACTTTTTAAAAACAAAATCTCCATTACTTGAATGTTGACGCGAGCCACGGCTTCAGAATAATGCACACACCTGCAGTGGAGGTGCAGCAAGAGGAGGAACGCTCCGATAATTTCCTACCTTCCTTCGTAAGGAGAGAAAGTGAAAAAGCTTCTAGAGGAGGTTCCTACGTCTGTTTTCCTCATGCAGTTGAATAATGTCACTTCAGGGGACTTTTCCTGTAGCTGTTACAACGAATGAGCCTTGATATTGTTTTTCCTTTTGGTTTTGTATCTCTAAGTCCTAAACTTCCCCACTGCAGTAAACCAGCTTCCCCGCGCCGCACAGCCGGTGCTTCAAGTTGTGTCTCACAGCAAAACAGAACTTACGAATACAGAAAGAGGGCAATCAGCTCATGGCTTAGGGACGTACCAAAAGGTAACTTAGAACAGTCTGCAATAAAATCTGCAAAGTAGAAACTGAAGAGTTATGTTTTCCTTCATGAGCGTTCAGCATCAGCTGTCACGCGGCCTGGTTTGTCCACATGGACGAAGAGCAGAGCAACTTTTGTTGCCGTTGTGAGGACACCTACCGAAATCCACCACTGGCGTGCTGACTAATAAAGTAGTGCTGGGCTGGTTGTGTTGGGCAGAAGCCCGCTAGAAATTGTAAGCAACGCTAATCCGTGGTTACTAGGACATCGGCAGCTATTTGTTTACTGACGGACGTTTATCTTAGCTCTGCCTCTGATCGATCATGGCCTTATTTTTACAGCACAGAGCTGCGCTGCAGCAGTAGTCCATCTTCATAAGCTGCCTGCCTGCAGGGTGGTATTAAAACGTGGTGTGAGGCTCTGTGCCTGGAAGCCGTGTCTGCTAAATAAAACTTCCTTTATTTCATCCTTCCTTCCTTCCTCTCCTCCTCTTTCCCTTTGTTTGTTTTGCAGTGCTCAGCCAGCCGCCGTCATCACGCCCAGCCCGTGCAGTGAGCTGTACCGTGCAGCACGGTCCTGCCCTGCGTCCCTCCCGCTGCCGCAGCCAGCTGCAGCCCTTGCCTCTGGGCCGTGCCAGAGCAGTTGGGGCAGGGCTGCGGTCAGTGCAGACTCGCTCCCCAGCTCACCCCCGTGCCAGCCTTTCCCAAGGGGTCGTGGTTTAATACCTGGGGGCTTTAGTTGGCAACTTGTACTCACAGTGCTTGTTTATCAGAATTGCACAGTCAGACAGTACTGATTAAGATTCTCTATCCTCTGTATGTCTAGTCTCTGATTGAGAAGACTCAGTCATCACTGCCTTCAGTTTTCTTCATGCCTACACACTTCATTTTGGCACTAAAATGTTGATTTCAGGTGACGGGATGATGAAAAGAAAACACTGTTCTGGAGCTTCCTCTGCCACACAGCAATTTAATGGGGCTTTACCTCTGAGTCTTCCTCCTCAGGTGAGGTGGAAGTGCCATCAGGACTGATAAAGGTGAGCTTTGGGTCTGTGCTGTTGCAGGTGATTCTCAGGGTGTCCTCACAGGACGCCTTGCCAGCAGCGATGCACATCGGGCAGTGACTGCATGGTGCGTGTGCGTACGCAGTTACGGATGCGTTCCTGTGCTTTCCTCACCTTTGTTTATTTCCTGGATTAAAATGGGGATTTTTGATCCCTTGGTTCCAGTCGTCTGTGGCTATTAGCCTGCCAGACAGAGCAGATAAAACTTACCTGCTCACTGTAAGGCTGTGTCTGGAAAAAGGGATGTGCCCTCCTCCCTCTGAGGTAGCTTGTAGGGCTCCAGGTGAATTAAATTAGGAATTTTCTACTTTGGCACAATATCATGTTATGAAGACTTTGCAATTTTTTTCTTACTCATAGTAGAGGTGTCAGTTTTGGAATGTACTGAACTAACTATTGTGGTTTATCAGCAGAGCTATCAGCAGATTTATCAGCAGAGACATTGCTTTTGTCAGTTGGCCACAGAACATGTTTTGCTACTGTATTTGTTCCTTGGCTCCGCACTGTTTCATTTTGAGACTTGAGGCTGAATCTGCAGGCCTGCTTTTAAAGGGATATTTTTCATAACCAAAAAGTGAGCGTGTATAATACAGAAATTCACACTAAAATCATATAATCTCTGTGGTACTGTTTCTCCAGTAGTGTCAGAATCATTTCATTGTTCTTTCCTCGCTGAGACTGCTACCAGAGAGTAAAGTGCAGCTGATATCAGCATTTCCTAGGGACTTTTGTCTCAATATTCTGTTCTCATGCTTTAAAGATAATGAAGTGAGTCATTGTCTTTACATCTCATGTGATTTATTACAGCTGTATATCTTTATTGCTTTCTCAGGGGAAAAAAAAAATGTTTTTTTTTTTTTTTTTTTTTTTTCCAGACTGGTGGCTTTGAACTGGTAGGCTGGTTGGGAGTTTTCTCAACTAGGGAGTTGCTTTGATTTATTTTTTTAAAAATCCATATACTGAGAAAACTTCAGCAGACAATGGAGCTCATGGGAGCTTTTTGATTATTTATTTTTATAGGTATACTGCTTTGGCAGCAAGGGAGAATACATTAATCAGCACCTTTTAATTTACATGGATATGTCAATGTTCTGTTTTCCTTCTGAAGAAGCGAGGGTTATCTGCATTGGGTGCAGATTTGAAGCTCTGATAAAGGAGAAAAAGAAAAAAAAAATCAACTTGTGCAGCTTTGGGAGTGTAAAAAACGTCCTAGACTCATCGTCAATATAGACTGTACGTAACATCCCCAGCCCATTCTGTCGTTAGCATTTGATATATTTATTTATTGCCTAGTCCATCCTTTGTGGTGAGGATGGCAAGGCAGAGTTATAACATGAAGTAGAATAAAAGGAAAATGAAGTTTAAGTGTCTGACCTAACCCAGGGGATGTATTTGTAGGAGCACGTGTCAAGCTACTGCCAAGTGTTAGCTAGGATGTCTGAAGGAGGAGCAGAATCCGCAAACAACAGCTGAAAGGACTGTGAGTTGCCAGGTAGCTCATGTCAGATGTAGACACACTTGAACTGAAAATACTGATAATTCTTACTAGATATGGCATGGGAACAAGCGAAGAGCTGTTCTGTAGAGGACAGAGGGAGAACAGGACAGTTATGTACCTCCTTTAATAAACACGTCTCAGTTACAAGCCCTTATTGCCTACAGTGGCAACGATTTAGCTGGTCCATGTTTAATAGCAGTACTAGTTATGCCTATAGACCTAAAGGAAAGAAATGGCTGCCTTTTCTCCCTTTTAATCCAAAACAAGACTCTCAATCAACTTTTGAGCTGTTGGTGGTGTAATTTAATTTTTGGAAATGCTGGGAATGTCTGCTGTAGAACAGGTGAGGGTGAGTGTTATGGAGGCTACTAGAGTGGCTCTTTGAATAAACCACATGATTTCTGCAGGGCGAAATCCCTTCTGGTGGTGACGGCTGTGAAACTCCATTAGGAAAAGAGAACTGTATGTATTTTTTTCCTCAGAATACCTCTATCACAGTTCTGTAAGTATGATAATAATTTGAATTTCCTGGCAATAGGAGGAGCTGGGATCCGGTGCACAGTTGGCTATATACATTAATGTTGTGAGCTAGAACTGCAGTGAAATTTGGAATGGATCAGTTGGAGACTGAGTTGGTTTTTTTTTTTTTTTAATTCCTCTCTTGTATGATAACATGATTTGTGTCAGATTACAGTAGATTATACTATATTCTATGATCCTATGATACTAGCAGTATAGTGGTAGTCACACAGTGTGCTTTTAATCTTTGCAGAGTGAAGTGTGGCTCAGCACAGCCACTGAGTGCCTGAAAAAGAATTATAGAACCCCAGAACATCCCGAGCTGGCAGGGACCCGCAGGGACCATCGCGCCCAGCCCCTGTCCCCAAACCCAAACCCCGTGTCCGAGAGCGGTCCCCAAACGCTCCCTGAGCTCTGGCAGCTCGGGGCCGTGCCCGCTGCCCTGGGGAGCCTGCTCCCTGCCCACCGCCCCCCGACAGGGGCAGACCCTTTCCCTGCCACCCCCCGGCCCTCCCCTGGCAGCTCCGTGCCGTGCCCTCGGGCCCTGCCGCTGTCCCCAGGGAGCAGAGCCCAGCGCTGCCCCTGCGCTGCCCCGGGAGGGGGCTGCAGGCCGCCCCGAGGCCTCCCCTCAGCTCCTCTGCGCTGGGCCCAGCGCACCCAGGGCCCTCGGCCGCCCCTCACAGCCGCTGCCCTCAGAGCCTCCCCCATCTTGATAGCCCTCCTTTGGATGCTCTCTAACAGCTTTATGTCCTGCTGACACTGTGGCACCCAACCTGCACCCAGGGCTCGTCGTGAGGCCGCAGCAGGCCGAGCAGAGCAGGACGTTCCCCTCCGTCGCCCGCTGGCAGTGCTGGGCCTGGGGCACCCCGGGGCACCGTTGGCCCTTTGGGCTCCAGGGCACACTGCTGGCTCAGATGCAGCTTGCCATAAACCAGAACCCCCAGGTCTCTGCCTGTGGGGCTGCTCTCCAGCTCTCATCCCCCTGCCTGTACATAGCGCCAGGGCTGCCCTGTCCCAGGTGCAGAATCCATTCCCTCGCTCTTGTTGAACTTCATGCCTTTGGTGATTGCCCAGTCCTCTGCTTTGTCAAGATCTCTCTGCAAGGCCTTTCTGCTCCCTAGGGAGTCAACAGCTCCTCCTAGCTCAGTATAATCTCCAAGCTTGCTTAGCGTGCGTTCGAGTCCTGCATCCAAATCATTGATTAAAACATTGAAGAGAGCCATCCTTAAAAAGAAGGCAAGCGGTGAGGCTGATATAATCTGCTATTGTTATGTAGGGCAGAACAGTGAGGAATTATAGGAAGCCTTTGTGCATGACTGAGTAGCTAATTTACAAAAGTAAATATTGGGGGAAAACTGTCTTTGCTTTTCCGCAGCATAAGAGGCTGTGCTGGCTGTCACCCCTCAGGAGCAAAAGTTTGGAGTTGATGTTAATGCTCAGCAGTAGTTTATCAAATATTAGATATTAACAACAAAAATAGCAAACAGAATACATAATTATGCTGCTGTTTCACATAATAGCAATGTCTTGCTCATGCTTGGGATACTGATTGCACGCAATTCTCTGTTCTTCTCGTCTTGGAAAGGGCCTGAGGCTGGTGACAGAGATGATCTAAGGCACAGCATAGCTTCCATAGCAAGGATGACTGAGCGGGCTGGGACAGCTCAGCCTGGGAGTGGTCAGTTAAAGTGGGTACTGGATGATTACAGGATCTGAAGTGGCATGAAGCAGCTGGATAGGAACCAACTGTCCTCTCCCTCTTCCAGTGCCACACAAGCTCAGGTTTGCGAGTGAAGCTGTTAGGGGCTAGCTTCAAGGCAAACCAAAGGAGGTGATGGTTCTGGCATCAGGTCATTCTGGTATGGTATCAGGGCATTCTGGCGTCAGGGGGGGATCCTTGCTCAAGGATGTTGTGACTGCAAAAAATGAAGTGAGAGAAAGGAGGGGTTTTGAGAATAACCAACAGAGAAATTATATCAGGCTCGGGATGTTTATGGAGCTGACAGCTGAGTTGCGAGGAGTATTCTGTGCTCTCTCTTCCCTTGGCTTCTGGTTGTGGGCACTGGGGACAGATGTCACCATCCGCTCTGATCGTGATGGTTCATTTTGGATAACACGGCCCTCAAATTCAGACGCAATCAATGTCAAGGTCATTTCTAGGCGAGGAGTCTTCCAGTATCACGCGCCTAGCGTGTGCCGTGCTGGCAATCTTCCTCTGCTCACGCACAGTGCTGCTCCACGGTGCTTGTCAGGGGTCTCCGGTGGTCCCTCACCCCCGTAACGCTAGGTGACCGCAGTTTGTCCCAGCGAGTAGGCCTGCACAGCAGCTTTTTCTGTGCAGAAAGTCCTTGCTGAGCAGATTTTGTCCCTTTATCAGTTCCACATGTTCTGTTACATTCGGGTGGCAGCACGATTGCAACAGCATGTCCAGTTCCTTCAGGCTGCCCATGGGGATGGGAACCAAACTTACACCTCCTCATACACCAGGATACTGCGCTAGGTACACCTGAATGATCTGCTTGCCAGGTAGCACCTTGCTGATAAACGTAACACAGTTGCTTTATCACTGTTGCACGATTTTCTTTTCGGCGTGGGCCTGCTGTTGCAGAAGCTGTCCCTGCCTTCTGTGTAAGGTGGTCTAGACTCCCTCTGTAGGCAACAGACAGCAATCGCTGGGACCAGTTACCCTGGCGATGCCTGCGAGGACAGGTTTCCTTGGCAGCTTGCCTGTCCTCGGGCTGGCGGCCGCCAGCCGGGGTGCCAGGGCCTCGGGCTGACCTGCCGCTGGGGGGCAGCCTGCATCCGCCAGGGTCAGTGTGTGGCTGGAGAAGTCGTTGGGTGTTGTGCTGAGCTAAGGCTGTCGTTTCTTGAGGGTCATTATTTTTTTTTTTCCCCTAAAACAATGTCTGTCAGTCCTTAATAAGTATTTCTGGGTGTTGCGGCGAGTGAATCAGCTTTGACGTTCTGGTGAATTTCAGAGAAGTGCTTCTAGACTTTAGCGTGTCATCTGCCCCTTTTGAATGGTAGAAGGTGTTTCCCATCTAACAGCGTTCCAGGTCTAGGTATTTCTGGAGTGCCAAAATAACAAAATCTTACCCTTTTCCCTATTTGCATGAATATTTATTTTGAACGTGTATCTGTCTTACTAGCAAGAACATTGGATGTTGTATTTTTTAATGAGGCCTTGCATTTTGCTTTGGAAATTTGCAACATCCAACGAACTGCGCACTGCGTGGAATTGTGATGAGAGCTCTCACAGGAGTGACTTACAGCAGCTGCCTTCTGTCCTGAGTTGCTGTCAGTGATTCCTGCTGCTTCCCTGCACCTCCAGCTGAGCTCTCCTAGAGTAAGCAGAATTAGCCTGCTTCCTGCTCCCAAGTCATCCCTTGCCAATACCACCAGAATGTCATTAAATATTTTTTTCTATAAACAATCTCATTATCCACCATTTTAGAGACAGACATCAAAAACTGAATATGTGAATTGCCTGCTGTCTGCCAAGTCACTCACATAAAAATGATTTTGTACCACGTTCTGTTTTCTTAATCTTTATTTTTTTTCTGTTGGAATTCTGTATATGTGATAATTACAGTTATGAACAACAAACATCTGCAAGCAGCCGTGAGTGCAAGCGGTGCCACCAGCCAGCACCTGCCCACCCAGCTGCAATGTCCTGCCAGGATTCCTCCTCCCCACCATGTGAGTGCTCCTGGAACCCCGCCGTTGCCTTCTGTGTGTGTGCTTTATTTTAAAGCGCTTGCGGCAGCAGAGGCAGATTTATTGCTGGTTCTCAAATATGACACAAAAACTAACGCTGTTTCTTCCTGCAGTTGCAGGTGGGCCTCCTGCTCTGTCAGAGGTGTCCTCTCCACTGAGGTAAAGGGAACAGTTTCTTCAGGCTGAAGTGGCTGTTGTGAGTTCTTGCTCAAATATTGGTTTCATACCAGGTGTTTTGTTCTCTGAAACAGGTTATTTTTAATGCATGTTCTGAAACTGTGGAAATAACGAATTGGGGAAATTATTTTTGCTTCCTTCTTTTGTGTCTTATAAATAGAAACCATAATATGCTGCTTCGTAATCATGTCTCCAGGCAAGAGTTGAAGTAACCTGAGTGCAAAAGTAATATTTTTCCATATTTATCTGTTGAGAGAATGTAGTGATATGATACAGATTATAAGTGTTCCTCGTTAATTCCTTGAAGCTATGCTACAAAAAGTGATATTTCTGCATCTTGAATTTGAGAAGTCAGAATGGAACTGTCTCAGAATTAGTGTTTGACCTTTTTGATGGGCAATGTAGATTGAGTCACTGGTTATCTGGGGGAAGGAGGGAGGGAGAAGAAGGGAGAAGAGAAGGTTTACGTAGACTGTAAACCATATTCCTTGAGCTCTTGAACATGTCTATATATTTAAAAAAAAAAAAAAAACACTAAAATAATGAGCAGCATAGTCATAGCTAAAATTGTTGGGTGACATCACCTTGTTGAGGAAGGAAGAAGTGCTAAAAACTGTCTCACTTTATTTCCCCTCTGATATTTATTTTACTAATAAAAAGCATCCTCCTCCAGATTAAATGTAAATGTTTTGATGATAAATGCAGTTTTCTGTGTATTGGAATAAACACATAATGTTTTCTCAAAATTTTGTGTTTTTGTGTTTCATAAAATATGGAGCACACCAAATTTAGCTGGGAGAAGAGCATCTCACTTTTTTCATTGCTTGATTACCTTTGACCCAATTTCCTCACATTTTTCATATCTCCTTAACTCTTCAGAAAGCAAATGGATACAAATAACTCATTTTTGATGAAGTGTCCTTTGGCTATTCAGGTTTTTTTTTTTCTTTTATCAGGATTGCTAGAAATTTGTGAAGTAAGCTTGGAGATGGCTGTTACAGGTAACTGGACAGGAGGAAATGCTATGTTCTGAAGCCTTCTTTTCCCCTAAAGATTTTTGTATTTGAAGTAATACAAAATAAATTATAATGACCATGCAGGAAGTAATGTTTGAAAGAATAGAGTGGGGATTCTGTCATTTATCACTGACAAATACAAGTTACTCAGCCTTACTGAGGCGTCGCAGTAGGTGTCCTTCTTCCAGCAGCGCTATTGGGAGCGTTAGGACCAGCCTGAAGCCGTGCAGACCTTACCTTAACCCTGTGGTGGCCATGGTGTGAGGGGAGGAATTTATTCCTGCTGTCAGCGGTGACACTTGTGCACGTGGTTATGCCTGCTGAAGTACAAACAAGTTGTTGGCTGAATAAAATCTGATTCCACCTTCAGCTTTCTGACCTCCTCTGGCAGCAAGTTTTGCAGGTTAGCTTCACGCTGCCTGAAGAAGCATTTCTCGCTTCGGGACTCCTCCGTTAGTTCAGAAGACTCGTTGCCAGGCAGGTCCCTCTCATCTGTGGAAGGAGCTGCCTTGGATTTTGGTAACAGGACAACGTTGCAGTGCGAAGTGCAGTTGAGCAGCCTCTGCATCCAGGCCCTGTACTTGGTTCCCCTTTTTTTATCTCGGTTCGTTCCTGGTGCTGGATGACTGTGTCCAGTTCTCAAGCCTTTTTGCTGTCATCTGCAGCCCAATTTTATATCGTGGAAGTAACACCGGGGAGGTTGGAGTGGTGCCTCAGTGGCTGTGCCTGCCCACGGAGGCAGTGGTTTAGCACCGAAGGAGCATTCTGCAGCAGCTGTTTCTATGCTGCTCCTTACTAGGAGGGTGGGAGCAGAAAAAAGCAAACCAATATTTTTCTTTAATCTATTTGCTCAGCTATGAAATAGAACAAAATGAAATCATAACCAGGAGAATCTGCGAAATGAGAACGATCAAAATCAGTTTAGTGGGGAAAAGCTCTACTCCGCTCCAGTGCGGCCTCAACTCGAGCACTGTGTGCAGGTTTAGGCACCAAAACATAAGAAGGACACACGGGTTTTGGAGAGCACCCAGCAAAGGGATTTCTTATTTGGTTGGATGGCTTTTGTTTTTGTTTGGAGTATGAGTATGGAAGACCTTACAAATATAATATTTCCTGTTTCAAAAAGCTAAGTTAGAATGTTAAAAATGTAATTTTGAAATTGAAAACATTTGAATCTAAACTTGGCCGTCAAGTTATAGAATAACAGACTGGTTTGTCTTGGAAGGGACCTTAAAGATCATCTGGTCCCACCAGACCGGGTTGCTCAGAGCCCCACCCAGCCTGGCCTTGAGCACTGCCAGGGAGGGGGCAGCCACAGCCTCTGTGGGCAACCTGTGCCAGTGTCTCACCACCCTCGCAGGAAAGAATTTCTTCCTCATATCCAGCCTAAATCTCCGCTCTTCCAGTTTGTGGCTGTTACCCCTTGTCCTGTCGCTGTTGACTTGGATCTGACATGTATGTGTACTTCTGTTCTGGAAAATACTGAGCGTATGAGAGTCATCTGCTCTGCAGGTTTCAAGTAAACATTGTTCTTCTGCAAATTCAGCCACGGCTTGAAGAAACGTAGTGTAACTGAGACCAACCCAATACTTCAAAAAGGTATTTAAGTCAAATTTGGGAAGAGTGTTAAAGGGGATGGTCGAACTGGGCAATTTCTATAACCACGGAGTTTTTAACAACCTTTAATACACTTGGGCTTAATTTAGGAGTCTCTGAAGAATTTACACTCTGCTAAACCGAACAGGTGTGTCACAGTTTGCGCAGTTCAGATCTAAACCACCTCCACAGCTGATTTCCTCAGGACAGGTGTGTGAAGTCGGTTTTCCTGGTACTGGAAACAATCGTGGTTTGAATGGCCAGGTTTTGATTTTCTTCATCTCTTCAGCCCTGGTAAACAACTACACCATGGCTCAGAGAGGTCTAATCCTGGAGTCCTGCCTGGCTTTGTGTGCTGTAACTGCCACCCGAAATAGGATTGAGTCTGTGCCTGGTAGCTCTCCTCAATTCGATGCATCTGATATGTTAGTGGTTTGGCAGGCTTTTAACTACAGACGTTATCTTGAGTCCATGAAGGTGAAGAAGGATGTAGGATGTACTTCAGAAGATTTCACCTTTACCCTTTCCAGTCGGAATCAGGTGTGCCATCATTTATCCTCGGAGGAGTGAGACATGTTAGCTCAAGTCTCTCTTAAAAGCTCTTCCAGATCTGTGACACCAAAATAAATGAATACTTTTGTTTGGTCTTTTCCTTCTCTAAAATGGGAAATCAAGGCTTGGAACTAAATTCTGAATTCAGAAGCTGCTCCTGGCTTTCACAGACCTCACTGGCAGCATTATTCAGAGTGCGAGGCGTTGAAATATGAAGAAGCCTGCAGGAGGGCAGGCGAGGCACAAAGCTCAGGATGAAATCTGTGGAACCTTTGTTAGTTCGGCCTTAATCTGTGGAATCCGACAACCTCCTTGTACAGCCTTGGCGTGGCCAACTTCCAATAGCCCTATCTAATGTGTAATCACTGAATCCTCATGGATTTTATTAGATAGCTTCTTACTGTTTTAAGAAGAAAGTGCTTTTTTACTGATGTGCTAAATAGCTCTTTCCTGATCTAACCAATTTTTGTGAAAGTTTGGGAATAGATCTAGTGTGCCGTCTGTCCTGCACGTGGTTACTGGTGTGTGCGTTTAATGCCTGAAATCAGAGCCAGCAGCTCCCATGGAGGAGTGTGTGGATCTTACGGTGGGTTAGTGGTTAGTGCTGAATTTTAACCTTAATAAAAAGCTGTGTGACAGACCCCTGCGCTGCTCCATAGCAGGATGAAGCACCGGTCCCATCTCTGCCTGGTCATGTGGAGGATGCTGATGTTTTGCTCAGGTGAAGGTTTCCCAAAGTAAGCCAAGACCAATCTAGGCTCTGATTTATTCTCTTGAAAGCTGGTTTTCAGTACCTACTGCAAAAGCCTTTTATTATGCGTGCTGAAAATAAGGCTGTAAATATATTGGTACAAACACTACTGCTTGTTGAGATTAAAACAAAACAACATCAAACCTGCCATCACTGTTCCCAGCCCCTCAATGCTTGATATTTTTCCACAGCTGTTTTCCAGATTGTTTCCTTTTCGTCTACATTGAAATGTTTCCCATTCCCTGCCCTTCCTTCAGCTGTCCTGCTTAAACAGAACCTTTAAATGGGAATCACAGAATCATTAGGGTTGGAAATGCCCTCTAAGACCATCTAGCGCAACCGCCAGCCCACCACCACCATGCCCCTAGACCGTGTTCCCAAGTGCCACATCCACGCGGTTCTTGAGCACCTCCAGGGACAGAGACCCCATCGCCTCCCTGGGTGGCCTGTTCCAGTGCCTGACCACGCTCTCTAACAAATTTTTCCTAACATCCAACCTGAACCTCCCCTGGCAC
>VXAV01002186.1:12277-28192 GCA_013399715.1 Alectura lathami | reverse complement strand
CCTTTTTTTTTTTTTTTTTTTTTTTTTTTCCCAAAATACTACAGTTTGGAAGTATTTTCTCTGTTTAATGTGTACTTCTCAAGTCAAGGAATCAGTGAAAGGGTTTTTAAAATACAAACAGAAAAAGCAGCTGTGTTACCTGAGTGCCATCCCATGCTTGGTATTGAAGGGTTCCTGTGAGGATATAGTCGGTGAGGTAAAAGATAAGTAGGCTTACAATTAGCAGAGGACTAGCAAAAGCCCACATGACTTTCCAGTACCAGTTCAGCTTGTGTCCGATCATCGTGTGAAGATCCTTCTCAAACCTGTGTTCAAAAAAAACAAACAGCATGTTCTTGAGAACGGCTGCATGTGTTTAGTCAGCACCTTGACCTGAGTCGCTGTACAAACATCTACGGAATTACAAGTGCAAGGAGAGGAAGGGAAGAGCATACCTGACCAGGAGGGTGATGTCTGAAATACCGGCTCACCAGGATTAGAAAGTGAGGTTGGAATCAAGTGAAAAGGTAGCAGGACCCACAGGAGGATCCCAAACTGCAGAAAATTGGCTAGACATAGGTATGGCAGAGAAGTCCCAACAAAATTTGCCCTGAGTGTAAGTTCAGCTTGTTAGCTGTGAGCTGACAGAGAAAAGCAATTGTGCTTAGATAATACAGAGAGAGCTTCGTTTTTGTGTGGCAGAGTTGCTCTCACCGCTGTTACCTGACTGTCTTTGAGGAGATACCGATGCTGGGGACACTGCCTAAAACCACACAGGAAATTTGGCTCTGGCTTGAAGGCTTTGAGTACCTTGGGGATGTAACAGCAGTGCTGCCTGACTGCAGAGCAAGTACTAAAGCCTTTTCCCCCGGATGCCCTGAGTGCAAGCACCCCTTTCTGCTGTTCAAAACCTTTCCTGATGATGAAACTCGCTTTCACTGCAGCCTGGCCCCCGCACAGCTCTGAGCCCAAGCTCCTGGAAGGGGTCTGCAGGGCAAGGGGCCCCTTTACCTCGTGGCTAGCAGAGACCAGGAAAAAACTTAACCCCCGGTGGCATTTTTAGTCTTGTCCTGCAGCCAGCATCCCACTGCAGCCAGGCGATGGGGAAGGGAGGTCCCGAGCCTTTACCTTCTCAGCCCATAGATGTAGCACACAGCGATGATTTCCACCAGCACGATGAGCAGCAGCGAGAGGGTGGCTGCGTAGTCGTTGAATATGTCAAACCAGTAGTTCCCAGCCTCCATGGTGAATATGAGGCCGATGAAACAGTTAATGAAGCACACGAAACCTGCGGGGGTGAACCAGAGCCTGCCCTTACAACTGGAAATGAAGTTGCATGGGGAAAATGTAGTGTCGTGGGAGCGTGACTCTCCTGGCCCTGTGAGTTACACCTCTAGGCAGATCCTGTCTGACTTCCTGACAGAACGGTGTGCTGGGAAACCTGCAAAATGCGCAGCCACGATTGTCCTGGCGCTTCGAGATCTCCCGACAGGAAGGGCTGGGCAAGTGCAGTCAAGCCCTTCTGGCAGTACGTGTGATGTGCCCTGCTCCCCTCGAGGACGGAGGGACCCTGACAGGCTGTGGGCCACCCAAGCTTAGCACACAACGCTCTCTCCCTGTGTGACCATCATGGCGGACGCTTACCTGAGATCACTTCCTTGGGGAAGCGGGAGGCGATGGCCTTGCTGTCGGTCAGGGGCGTGAGGATGGCGGCGGTGTTTCCCAGCATGCTGCCGATGCCCAGCATCAGCAGCATGGTGAAGTAGAGCAAGGAGTACAGCTGAGACACCTCCATGTTTTTGATGGCTTCTGAGTAGAGGATGAACGCCAGCCCCGTTCCCTGGACAGCCTGCCGGAGAGAAGGAGGGAATGAGTGAGCTGGGGGCAGCACCACCACCTATGGGCTTATGGTAAGGAAGCGTTTTGATGGAGAGGGGAGTAAAATTCCTCCCTGTTTTAGTGCCCTTCTATTTGGTACCCAAGGGCTGCGGGATGCGTCAAGCAAAGAGGGACCGAATCCCGGGCACCAGCACAAAGCAGCCCCTTACCGTGTCTAGCTCAGCTTCCAAACTGCAGTTTTTAAGCTGCGGCAGTAACTGGGCGTACTCCTGCGGGTGGGTGGCCATGAGGTAGTCCTTCATCTCACTGAGGTTGTCTGCTGTCAAGGAGCCTTCCTCCAGGTCGAAAGTGTTCATCAGCAGCAGGATCACCCTGGGGCAGATGGTGGGGATTTGGTGCCTGTCGGGGGTGGGATGGAGCCACCAGGGCCGGACGAGGGGAAGGGGGTGTGGTGGTGCTTCCTGGGGAGAGCACAGGTTCACATGGGGGCCTAGGCAGCCCTGCAGGCAGGGATGATGCTGTTTTTATGCCCGGTCCCCATTGCTGTCACCCAGGGCACCCAGTGTGCTGCGTGCCACTGGCGTGCCTTTCCCTTTGCCATCTGGTCCTGCTTCCACACATGCCTCTAGGAAAGAGCAGGGACTGGCAGCTTGGCTTCCTCTCTGATCAGCAGGCAGATAAAGCTATAAAAGCAGGAGTAAAAGTGTAACTGCTGCAGGCCCTGTGCCAGGGGGCACAACCCTGCAGGTTGCTGGGTGCCTCCAGAACATCCCCAGCAAGGATGCTGAGCACCGGGACTGGCCTGAAAGTGGGTGTCTGAGCATCACTGCATTTTATTGACCACCACCTCCGCCACCCCGTGGCCTGAGGGCACGTGGGAGGATGCTGCTGAGACTCCCTGGCAAACCCGCCCTCTCCATCCAATCCCAGCCTGGGTGTCAGAAGGCAAGGCAGCGCCAACCTCTCACCTCATCACTCCAAATGGCACCGTGGCCCTTATTAGAGCAGCACCGAGTCTTACTTGTTGATACAATTTTCGTAGTTGAACGTCGCCTTGAAGCCGTAGATGGAGAAGGTGACAATGCTGGCGAAGATGGACGTGGCGCTGTTGATGAGGGAGACGAGGATGGCGTGCCGCTCGCAGTTGTTGCTCGGGTCGTTGTAGCTGGCGAAGGCGATGAGGCTGCCAAAGCCCAGGCCCAGCGAGAAGAAGATCTGTGTGGCAGCACTGATCCACGTTTTGGGGTTCGACAGCTGCTCCAGCTGCAGAAACAGGCAGGGAGGATGGGGCTGTGAAGCTGCACACTCAGTGCCCGGTACTGCCCTCTTCTAGCCTGCAGGGATGGGGACAGTGATGGCAACGAGGTCCCCTGCGCCCAGGTGTGAAGGAAGGAAGATGGGTTGGGTCCCTTTGCACGCCCCGTTTAGCTCAGGGGCGTTGTTTTGTCAGGGTTGCTGCTCAGTTTGGAAGTAATGCACTGCAGGTTGCACTAGAGGGCACATCTGCAGGTGAAAGGAAGAAGCTTGTAGGCAGAGTGGCAGAGGAGCCACCAGCAGCTCACAGCTGGGGGTTTTAAACATCTCCCCAGGATACCGCTGAAAAACTTCAACACGAAGAAAAGTAGCATTGCCACCTTTTGAAAACCTGCGGTTGAGTCACTAACAACATTTGCTGAAAAACTTAGTGCAGTTTTTCCATACCTTTGGTGTAAACATGTAAATCAGCCCGTTGACGGCGCCGTGAAGCGTTAATCCTCTGATGAGGTAGATGATGAGAACGCAGTACGGCAGGGAGGCAGTGACGTAGACAACCTGGGGGAAGGAGGGTGAGCACACTGGTCTGAAGAGCACACGAGACTGCCTGCAACAGGTCAGCTCCTGCTCACTTAGTGCACAGAAAGAATTGTCGTTATAGTATTTGTTATCTGTAGTAACCTTTAAACAAATATTTTCAGATAAATCTGTTTTAATATTTGAGTCTAGGGGAAAAAGTTTTTATTATTAATAAAGACCCGTGGTATTGTTCCCAGCGTCTTCTCACTGACTTGAAAAATAAGAACAAATTTAAAATATTTGCAGCTTTTACAAGCTCAGCTCTGCTGTGTTTAGTGGAATAACATTGGTTTCCACATCAAAGGTCTGCATTGACTCTGAGAGGAAGGACAGCAGGCCTCATAAAAGGTCGAAATCAAACTGGAATGACAAAATCCTAATTTGGATGTAAGAGAGACTTTAGCTTAATGTAACCCAGATTTCTTTTTAACTGAAAGAAATCCTTCCATTGTCTTCCATGAGCTTTTGGTCAACGCCCTGAACCTGAATCTCAGTGTTAAATCACCACCTTGGAGAGAGCCAAGTGCAAAAAAAGGGAGAAGCCAACCAACCTCAGTTTGCATACACCCCAACGACTCCTCTAAAATCTTGTGTAAGAACTAACTCACAAACCACATGCTTTCCAAGCTCTTGGGAAGGGATGAGTATGCGGGATGGGTTCGATGGGAGCTGCGCCAACCCCTTCTGACGCTGGACTGCCGGTAGGGAAGAAGCCCAGCAACCCTGCGTTTGGCTGGGTGGCAGCTCCTCCCAGAAGCAACACGTTTGTACCTTCAGGCATCCACCTTTCCCTGCAATAAGCCTGGAAATGCAGCAGCTTGGTGTTCCTCAGCAGGACAGCCCCGTGCCCACCTCACAAACCTTTCTTCTGTTCTGTTGCTGCAGATGCACTGGGGCCCGCGCACTCTCTGATCCCCTTCCACTGCTATCCAATTTCAGTGCACCTTGGCTATTTTATTGTGTTTTTTTTGCCCACAGTCCCAGCTGCAGCAAGTTCAAGAGGTGACCCTTAGTTTGCAGTCTCTTGGGTTTCTGCTTTCGTCTAATGCGATTTGTGGATTACAGCCCTCGGCTCTGTTCTTAGTGCAGGCTCAGCTGGGACATGTCTTTCCCCCCTCCTCATAACTTCTGCTGTGGATAAAAAGAAAGCAAAAATGCCCTGTAGACCTCTTTTCCTCTTGCGCAGCCTAAGGAACAGGTGTCTGCTGCCAAGATCAGCATCGCCAGGGTCTGCGCCTTCCCCTCACCTTGCCGGTGCTCTCGGTGCCGCGGAGGATGCAGAGGTAGACCACCAGCCAGGCCAGCGTCAGGCACAGCGCCTGCTCCCACTGCACGGCCCCGCTGGCCTCCAGCGAGGGGGAGATGTTCAGCGTCTGCCGGTACCAGAAGTACTGGGTGGACGACGTCTTCTCGCACTCCTCCTCGTACCCGGTGCGGTTGCTGTTCAGGGGGCAGGTGGCCCATGGCAGTGGGTGCTGTGAAGGAGGAGGGAGAGCAGGGGAAAGGGAGGTGAGGGTGGCTCTTCCCTTGGGGATGGCTAGTCCCCATAGCCCTGCAGTGAACACATGCCTTGGTAGTAACTCCTGGGGACAGCTCACCTCTCCGCTGGGGATGATCCTCTCCCCAAGGACTGAGCCTCTTGACCATCTTCCCTGGGGCCAACCCTATCATCTAGGGATGACCTTCTCCCTGAGCACGGACCCTCTCCCCTGTGAGCAGCCCTCTCTGACCATCTCTGCAGTAGCCAAGCGTATCTCCTAGCTTTGACCCTCTCCTCAAGGACCAAACCCCTGCCCTGGGCCAGGCGACCTGGACTGTCCCTGTGCCGGGCAATGTCCAGCACCGATGCCAAGGCCCTGGGTCCCCTCTACAGGGCCGGACCTTGCCACCAGGCAGCCACACACCTGGAAGGAGTGGAAGAGGTACCAGAAGGCCCAGGCGTTGATCACGTTGTAGTACATGGAGATGAAGAAGGAGACCACCATGCTGGCAACACCTGTGGGTAGGAGTGCAGTCAGTGGCAAAGCCCGCTGGCAAGAAGGCATCCTCCTGTCAGGGCTGGCCTGAGCTAAGCTTTGCGCTTCAGTCACCCTGGAGGGTGGACATGCAATTTATTGTTACACCACAACGTGCATGCGAGCGAGTTAATTTGGGCCATGGGAGTGATTTAATGACTTAATATATTAAGCTGCAAGGACCAGGTGCGGTAAACACGAGGCTGTGGTGGGGAAGCCGAGGCCCCATCGTGCCACTCGGTGGGGCCAGCGCCCAGCACAGGCCGCATGGGGCTGGGTTCAGCTCTGGCCTCCAGGCCGCCATCGTGGCAGCCTGCCCCAGCGCAGGGGGAGCCACGCATCTGTGTCCGTGCAAGGTCCAGCCCTGATGCCGCCTTGCCTGGTAGAACCCCATCTCCTGCCTGCTTCCTTCTCTGAAAGGCAAACTATCCATGTGCCCTGGTGCTTAAAAAAACCAAAAAGACACGGAAACAGAGGACGTACCAACCCCGCAGAGGTAAGGGCTTATTATTTTCCAGGCGACAATGCTCCCCTTGCGCATGCGCTGCCCCACCGCCAGCTCCAGGTAGAGCAGCGGCATCCCCTCCACGATCAGCATGATGAAGTATGGGATCAAAAAGCCACCTGCAAGGGAGAACAGCCGGTGTCCAGCAAGCCAACAGCCCGTGAACACCGTATGGCCCTCTGAGCAGCCAAATCGCCCTGTTGGTGGTGGCTGGCTGGCTCCTGTCCCAACACCTCCTGTGTGCGGGAGCACGGCACAGCCCTGAGGGACAGCTCTTGGGGTTTCAAGCAATGCCCTGGCCAGGACCAGGAATTTTCCACGGGCATTTGTCAGGGCTAGCACTTCTGTTATTGTGTGTTGCTGGTGGCTGGAGCAATGTGCAGGCCGGAGCTATTAACGAGTAACAAAACGCCAGCCCGGCCTTCTGAAAGGTGATGAGACAGAGGGCAAGGGGAGATGGACCTCACGCACAGCATTCTGCGTTTGGTAGAAAAGCAACAGCAATGTCTGTACAGAATGGAGAGCTTAAAGTAATGTACTGAAGCCTGGCAGGAGGGAGGGAGAGAGGATGAGGAGGCAGGATGCTCCTCATCTTGAATCTCTGCTGGGAAAACAAAATCCTTCCCCTCGACTTCAAGAAAGCTGCTGACTGAGTCAAAAATTGGATTTTTTCATGAAGCCTTTCCTGGTTCCCCTTTTTACAGCGAGCCAAAAATATTTACGTAAATATCTCTTATTTAGGATTTAATCTGCAGCATTAACATTCTTCACAATGGGCTCGGTGCAGTGGCACAGAGGAATGGGCTCCGGCAGCGGCTGAGGCAAAGAACTGGAAATAAACACCGAGCAATAATCCGGTTTCTTCTGGGAATTAATTTCCCACCTCCCGCCTGTGTCTTTACTAACAAGCCCTTTGTTAGGCTGTTAGATAACTTCCTACGCTGCAAGGGAGGCAACTGAGGGGGTTGTGCCACATCCTGCTGCGGGATCAGCATCAGCCTTTGGAGGCTGAAAGGCATGCAGGGATCTCGTTCGTTGGCATCATGGGCGATCAGGGCTCTGCTGCTCTGCTGGGCAGGACAGCGGCTGGCTCGTGCTCCCCTGCAAGGAGGAGGCCAAACAAGTCTGGCCTCCCCTAGCGCCTGGCATACTCTTCGGTTCCTGCAGCGATGTTTTGTCTGCGTGGGTTTTGCAGACCCCTGGAAAGCCTCTCAATGCTGCTGAAGGGCAGTGAAAAACAATTAGGAAAAGCAAAGCCTGCTGTCAGGAGTTTTAGAGAAACAACAGAGAGAGCTGCCACTCCACTGGGAAATTTAATCAAGGGGTCAAAATGAGTGGAGAAACTGCTCTCATAAAAACATTCTTTTCAGTAAGTACTTGGGTTTCATTCACTCTTCTTCTTCGATTAATCAAATGTTCCAATTTTGGTTACATTTCAGAGAATTTTCACCATCCACTGCGCTACTGATGTGAGGACAAACCATGTAACCCCCCCCTACTGTTTGAGTTTTGCTGTCCTTCAGCATGTCTGCCAGGACGTGCTGCTAGAGCACTCGTCACATGCAGTTTAATTGCGTACAGAGACATTGCTTTTGAGTGTTGTTCTAGAGTTCAGTGTCAGACATGGTCTGTACTCTCAAAAGCATCTGCCTGGAAGAGTATTCCCTGAATTTGGCCCCTCCATCACTTCTGCCATCTGAAATCTAAGAAAGCTTCAGACGCAGCATCTGGCCTCTGCTGTAGCTTTGCCCACGGAATTACCTGTTTTTTTCTGACCCAGTCCCGCAGGGCAGATCTGGTGTGGTACCAGCACTGAGCTGGCTTTTCAGCAACCAGCAGGAAGCAAATCCTAGCACCCCTGAGGCTTTAGCAGTGGAACTCCTGCTGATTAAGGAGTTTCAGTCAACTTCAAGGCAGCGTTGCAGCCAAGTTATCACCTCCTGAAGTATGGCTTTGGGTAAAACACATTACCAACAGCTCCTTGAAGGGCTGCGCTGGGTCCTTCAATCAAATTGGTGCAAGCATCTCCCCATTTCTCACTGCATTCAAGTACCCCTCTGTGAACTTGCAAGGATCTGAACAGGTTTCTGATGCCTTCAGAGTGGCTCAACGGGCCAAGAAAGCAACGAATCCATACTGTACAGACATACATCTCTCACTCTACCTGCATCCCTTTTACGAAACGTGGGCCTTTCTGCTGCTTCCCTGTGCCTCTAGGAAATGAGTGCTGCACCCATACAAGGTGCAGCTGCCCAGCTGCCAGGTAAACGACTTACGCTAAAGAATATATAACATAAAACAGAGACTTATAGCCCGAGCTGGCTGTATTTTACGCCTCTTGCACAATACAAAGAGCTTTCCTCCTGAAACACACAGACCTCCTGCTCTGCCCTGGACCCTGGTGGGGCCAGCAAGGACAGCACGCTTTTGGAGTTCACCTTACCACGCTTCTAGAGGTAGAAAGCAAGAAACACAAAACCACACTTACCTCCCCCATACATCTGACATAAATAAGGAAACCTCCACACATTCCCCAGCCCCACCGCAAACGAAATGCAGGCGAAAACAAACTGCAAGGAGCTGTCCCACAGTGGCCGGGATTTCTCCATTTCTGTTCCGTTCCTGGCCCGCAGGTGCTCTGCCAGCCCCGCCGCGACTCCGCGCCTGCCCAGCTTGGAGGGGAGGGCACGGCGGAGGCATGCTTGCCAATTCCTATCAAGCTTTTTAATTACTAATCTTATTAACAGGCACATACTGAAGTAGGAATGCTGGTAAATAGATTATAGACACACACAGCACTATAAAATTGGTACTTTGGGTGAACAGCTGCTTGGGTTTTGACTGGTGTTTCCGGGAAAGATGTGAGCCCAGGGATTTTCATCGCTCACATGCTGACTTGACACTGGAAGGAAATAAGAGTGGGGCTGCAGCTTGGTTGGGGACAGTGGAAAATGCTTCCCCACATGGTCACCTTCTCTAGGAGTGGTGTTTGTGGGAGTGGGGCACCGGCCTGGCTTCGGCGACACAGGGAAGGTGTTTCTGCACCGTTAGGGCTGTTTTGAGTGGTAGTCGGAGCTGACCTTTATTGGAAATGCCCGTTGTCCTCAACTGGCCCATGGGCAACTGCCGCTCCCACTTGGTGCTCCCCCAGCCAGCCCAGCATGCTCCCCAGCTCGAGAAGTGGCCCCAGAACTGGTGACAGTCCCTGCCACCTAGGCCCAGCTTTGAGCCCAGCACTGGAGCCATAGCCCAGTCTCTTTCACTCCCTTCATGCCCAAAACCCACTGCTGCAGACGAACATTTCTGAGGGGCTGCTGTCTGAAAATATATTTTTAAGCAGACAGAGGCCATGGGGGAAAGGTGTCTGTGGCCCACTGTGGGGGCAGGAGGTCCCGAGGCAGCCCCTGGGTTGCCTGAAGGTGCTCTGAGGTGCCAGGCCGGAACGTGAACCCTGTGTGCTTGGGCTCCTGCCAAGGTACACTTTGAGCTCAGCGCTGCGGACAGGTCCAGGAGCGAGGGAAGTGACAGGCAGCATCTCCAGCAATAAGGGGCTCAGCAAGTCCAAGGACTCAGCTTCCTTCATCTACTGTCTAAACGTGGCTTTTTTCAGGCCAGGACTGGGCCCCTTTCAGGTCCCTTGTACACTTAAGACCTGCTTGGCTGCTGCCAGCCTCGCTGCTCCAGCACCAGCCACTTGCTCCTCGCAGCCCCATGCATGTTGCCCTCTCTCTCGCAGAGCAGAGACGAGGCCTGGCTGCAGACACAGGTGAGAACCCCAGCCATAAAAGGTGGCTGCAAGAGGTTTTTGCATCTTTCGCGAGTGAAACCAGCTTCCGTGGCATATTTTAGTGCTGCTGGAAATGGAGGTTGTTACTGGGTAGTGGCAGGGTTTGCCAGACCTTCCCGGAGGGCAGTTCTGAGGGAGCTCGTGCTCCTTGTGCAGCATCCTTGCTGCTCCCATCTTGCCTGCAGAACTGCAGTGTGCCAGCTCACATGGACAACTCAGAATTCTGCTGGAAGGAAAAATCTGAGGCAAATTTAGGGCCAAAAGCCACCAAACTGAAGGACACATTGAGAACCTCCAGATATAAACAGTTCCACATCACAAGAGCTGTTGAAAATAATTAAAACAAATCAAATGTGCCTAGCTGCCTGTGGGATTTATTACAAATCATGTTTATAAATAACTTACAGCATTCAGTCGCAGGAAGGTGAGCCTTAAAATGGCACGTCACTAGAACTTGGGCCACTTCTGTGTGAATAGATTGCTGCTACTGATGAGCATAATCAAGTTAAACATTCCCTTGTCTCTGTGCCTCCTCCCCATTACACTTCAAACTAGTTTACTAATGGACATGGGAGGCAGTGCGGGCAGAGGTGTGATGTTCTTGGCACAGCTCAGGCCAGATCAGGCAGTTCAGATGCAATGAAATGAATCATTGCCTTCGTCCTAGATGCCAGTACCATAAACAGCTCGGATTCTTGCTGTAGGGCTTCCCTACATGCACCTCAGATAATCAAGATGCTATTTCTGATGCAGTTCAGGATCTTATCTTCTTTGCGTTCCCTCTTTTTGGGTTGGGTGAGGACTTGTGCTATGTCTATCTGGAGGGACAGAGATAAGACTCCAATATAGACAAGAATTTTTGGTTGTTTCATTGGTCACATGAATGGACAATTAGCAAGAACTCTTTTTCCCCTGTATTTAACAAATTCAAGAGTGTGGGGCTTGGGGGAGTTGGTGAGAAAGTAGGGGGGCTCATCCCCAGGGCAGTCCAGGGACTAACGGGGCAGTGTGAGAAATGCCCCATGTAAACCTGACCAGAGGAAGTGTTGGAGGAGTCTCTACAGCCTCTGCAAAGAAGCGCAGCCGTGCTGGCACCAGCTCCCCTGTATGGCAGCACATGCTCTAGTGTCTTCCTCTTTGGGTTTACTGTTCATAGTTACTACTCCAATCTCCATGTTTCTTTAGGAGAGAGAAAGCATCCAGCTGAATTTCCAGACCTTTCACAACCCACAGGCCATGACAGCTGCTGGCTGATTGTGCCCTGGGTAGTTGGGGATCACAGCTATTTCTCTAAGCAGTTAGTAGGACTGCAGGACTGCAGTTACTGCTCCTGCTCATCACTACTTGCTGCTTGGTTCCAAACTGTAGGTGATGCCCTTGAGGTCTGTAGTGAATTTCCCAGAAGCAAGGTACGTGGGAAATGTGCAAGCTGCAGCTGTCCTGAGATTGGTCTCTCCAGTGAAAGAGATGCAGTTGCTGTTGAAGTGTTATATATGAGTATTCATTCTGTGACATTAAAAAAAAATGAAAAATGTCTATTATCCACAAAACAGATTAAGGAGTACTTCCTGAACAGTTAAAGAACACTGGGTAAAGTGCTGTCTCATTAGGAAGGGAGCGTGCAGCTCTGCTGGCTCATCTATTAACGGCCAACTGCTGCGCTCATGTCACGGTTGCAGCACTGGGCTATTTGTTGGCTGTCACAGTCAGTGCCAGCAAAGTTGAGTTGGCCAGGTTTCATTCCTGTAGAAAATACGCTTCAGTTTGTAAGGAAAAAAAAAATAAAAATCCAGAACAAACAAAATGAACCAATCAACAAACAGACAAACAAAAACAGAAAAAAAAAGCAATTGAAAAGAGCATTGAAAGAGCATTGACTTCTGCAGATCATCTGGCTATGGAGAAATTTCCTCTTTATATGTTCCCTTCAGGCATAACCAGGGAATTAACAGCTGGAGTGGAAGTGACGGATGACGCCCATTTGAGCAGGATAATGAACTTCCAACAGCAAAGGCTATAAAAGCAGTATTAGAATTTACACCATATAGAAATAAGTGAAGTTTTAGAAGTGCCAGACATGATCAGGAGAGGTTCAGATGTCATCTCCCTCTTCAGAATATGGTGCCTACCTCCACACAGAGAGAATGGCTGTTGTATAACGCTCCAGGTCCTTCGGCAGGCAGACAGATAATTTGTCTTGTTTGGAGCTCCTGACCAAGACCTTTCCCTTAAGCACTGGGCAACGCCGATGACAGCACTCACCCTGATCTCACGGTCACTGAGCTGGCACTCTGAAGGTCAGGTAACCACAGCCAGCATTTCCATTTTGCACTGCACAGTTCCCTGCAAGCTTTGCCTTACTCATCTGAGGAGATAACAAGGTCTGTAACTGCGATAGCCCATGGCCAACTAATTTCACTGAGACCTGTGCATACACTGAAGCTGAGAACGTATGTTCCCATTGAAATGGTTTTTAAGCAAATAATGAAGGCTCACCAGGGATTCAATATTCCAGTTAAGTGAACAGCTAAGGATTTACCAGAAAAAAAAACAGCCACCTTTCTCTACCCTTTAATTGCTGTTTTAGAAACAGGAACTGATCTTGTCAAAATGAGTTCTGTTACACAGAAAAACAGTGTTCTCCCACACAAGTGGCTGTGTTGGTGTCAACACAACTGCTCTGAGGAAACACAAGCCAGGAAGTTCTTTGGCACATCCCTACCAAGAACTGAATGTTTTAGTGACTGTACAAGAACTAAATAATATCTTCCTGAATTTCACTGACCTTGCATGAGGAGTATGGCATTCCACAGAGCCCTGCTGTCACACTACAGCACCAGTATCATGCTACAGACAGAGGACTTCATCCCAAACTGGTTTATTTGGAGTAACATACAACATACATGTGGACAGAGAAAGATGGACGAGTACAGTGCACTATGAAGAGGCTGCCAGGTGACCTCAAGGCAGAGGACTACAAGTAAAAGACAAAAGAGAAGAAATAAACTGTTTTCTAGGGAGGTTACAACAAGAAAGGAGGTGAAAATATCTAAAATAACATATTTCCCAATAAAGTTGCTCCATTAGCAACTTCCTTATGCTTTTCCAGATTGTCACTTTAACATCATGAATGTTGGAAAGATCAGGATCTGTATTCCGATGTTCAAACTTGTTTCCAGTAAATTCAAGTGAAAAAGCATAGCTCCAAGTAGTGGTTTAGTCTGAAAGGGTCCAGGGCTTCCCCCAAAGAGCAGATTTATCTCACCGCCTATTGAACACCCTCTAGCAAAGTGTGACTGGTCACATTCTGCTGAAGGATCCCACACTCAGTGTGAAATAACGTGACAGAATCAGCACGTTTTTCCTTTTTTCCTCCTATTTGTTACTTCCAGAAATAATGCCACTTCATGGCCACGTGACCAACACTGATGGAACAACTCGAGTTTTCACCTCAGAGACAGCAATAAAAACCTAATGCTTGTTTTTGTTTTGTTTTATTTTTCTTTTCTTAATAAAAATAAACTCCTCTCTTTGTAAATAATTGTCTCAGTTCTTCAGTAAGATGCTGTTTGCTATTTCTCAAGGAATGTTGATGGTTAATTAAAAACATGACTACAGAAACAATAGCTATAAACTGCAGGTTTAGGAGGAAGTAAGGTGGAAGTGACAGCATCCTTTTAGTATTGGTAGGAAGTTATTCTAAGCACTAGAAGCAAAAAATAAACCATTTAAAACAAAAATTGTTAAAAATAACACCAGTCTCCATTTTCTTTCTATGGCAGCTTCTGATAGCTCAGTCTTCTGGCTCATACCTGAGGACAAAAAAAGAACAATAATAAAACAAAAATCAAAACAGGGGAGAAAATAGCCAAAAGGCATTTCGTCTCTAGGGAAAATAAGAAACCCAAGTAATGAATTACTCCCAATAGTGGTGCATCCTGTCGAGGTTCAACACTTGATTTGGGGCACAGAGAGCACAACGTGCAGCACACACTTCCCAGACTACTTTCTCCTTGTAAAATCGGCCAGTTCACTAAGCAGTAGAACGAGAGAACAAGGAGTAACCCACCCACAAATCCCAAAAGGGGATTTAGGTAGAGGTTAAACAGAAGTTTGAAGTTCCACCTCTGTCCTCCTGCAGCACAGGTCTAAGGCATCAGTGTTGCCAAAGGCCACTTGCCACTTGCAGAATGGCAGTCCTATGCTCATGAAAGCGTAAGGGCAGAACACGGGTCCCGTTTGGACAGGCAGAACAGCACTACGCACTTGGAAAGCTGTCTGCGCAGATCCTTTATCTGTTCATTCTTCTTAGTGAGGATTTCCTTCATGTTGCGGTAGGCAGCTGTTTGCTGGAATTTCTTCTCCAGCTCCTATTTGACAGTACCAACATGTTAGTTACAGGTTATGAAAACCAGGCTAGCATGCTTTTTAAAAAATGAGCTTTTCCTCCACAAGTTTCAGCATAGCGGTTCTATTCCTTATTCAAGTTTAGATGAAATCAGCTAGTAGACTGAGAGAGACAGAGAGAAACCCAAGTTTTATTTTCTACAGAAATCAGGCTAAAAATCTTCTGAAAACTGGGAACGCTGCTTCCATTCAAAAATTTCTGCGCAGACAAACAGGCAATTTTTAAATGTTCATTTCATTACAATCATGCAGCTCATTGTGGTTTGCCTGTCCTACACCTAACCTGTTTCCAACAAAAATGGACCAGCACCACTGTGACCCAGTAAACTCTGCGTCCTGCAGTGTGTGCCCGTTGATTTACTGATCAGGTAAAAAGGAGCTCCTCTGTGCTGCAGTGAAAGGCCAACCTTCTCAGCTGCGGAGAGCTGGTCCTGAACCTTGAGCAAGTCATGTTTTGTTGTCACCAAGTTCTCTTCCAGGAATTTCTGGTTTGCAGTAGAATCATTCAACGTCTTCTCAAACTGGCATTTCAAAGCTGCCACCTTATTCTCCAGTTCGGCGACGTCCTTGTTTACATCAGCCTTCAAAAGGAGGAATATTTGACATATGTTAAAGGCGAGGGAACATTTAAAATGCCAAATGCAAAGCTCCACACAAATGGGTACACCTTAATTTATGAGTGATGTTCACTCTGTTCCTGAGAAGCCCAAGCTAGAAGTGCTTTAGCTGACAAAGTTATTTAACAAAGTTACCTAACAAAGCCAGTTAAAGCTCTAGATAATTGTTAACTGCAAACCGCTTGTTAATAAATGCATGTTAACGATAGCTGAAATGGCTCCCCTGCCCAGCTGAGCTTTCAAGGCCTTGTTTCACTCCATCAGCTGTCAGGTGAAGCCACACGAGGAAGCAAAGCACGCGAGGTTACTCAGCACACAGAACAGCTAGCTACTGCCAACGATTGGAGCATCTGCGGTGTGATGGGTTTTTAAAGTGGGCAATGCGTCACAGCTGTTCTAAAAGCTGCTGTTGTGCTGATGCCTTGTGAGGTGAAACCACCCAAACACTGCTGGCAGTTGGTCCTGGGTAACAAAACATTACACTCCTGTAACTGTTCTATGGATTTCCATTGTAAAAACCACTCATGGGTAGAAAGTTGAACTTCAGACTCTCAGAAATATCATATAATGACTTGGGATGAGGCTCCACTACTGGCACCTTAAAAAGACAAAAAACCCTAGAACTAAGAGAGCTCAGCTCCTTTGTCCACGCTGAGTGTAGGAAACCAACTGCTAACAGGACCTGCCCAGAACAAAAGCCAATCTTAATTCTGAGACCGAGTCCAAGGCTGCAACACTAAAAAGCACCCTGTGGTACTGTTTGTTTCGGAGCAGAAGGATGATCCCTGTCTATTCTGAACTGTAACCCTGAAAGAAGTCAATTTATGCAAAAAATCTAAACCCTCAGGCTAAGCTGATCCACCAGAGCCATTGCTCCCCCAGTGTGGCTCACGCTTGCCCTGTGGAACCATATGAAACTATAAAAGAAAAAGA
>VXAV01002178.1:0-78123 GCA_013399715.1 Alectura lathami | reverse complement strand
GGCGAGGGAGGGTCTCACCCCTCTGCTCTGCCCTGGGGGGGGCCCACCTGGAGCACTGCTTCAGCTCCTTTCCAACTCCTATGGTTCTGTGATTCTTTGAGAGACCTCTCTATGTAGCCTATTAATTTTCACCAAGAGCAGAAGCAAAATAAAGAACAAAAACCACACCACACTGACAAATACCACGCAGCTTGCGCTGTTTGCCAGCAGCATTAGGAGCCACGACATCCACCACATCTCTCCATCCCAGAGAATGCCAAGTCCTGCCGCTTGGAGAGGAAATTCAGGGTGACATGCCCTGCCTCGTGGAGCTTTTTGGCTTCGTGTTTGCTTTGGAGAGCTGCTGTGCATGGGTAAGCCAGGAGCTCTAACATCAAAGTTCCCCAGGACCACTAAATACATACAAGTTGGGCTCTCACAATAGATGACATTTGCTCCTGCTTTTTCTTGCACTGGAGAAAAGAAGTCATGCAGAACTTTGCAGCAGAAGGCGTTCAGTCTGCCCTGCAGGGCAGGCAGGAGGTGCTGGTCATTGCAGCAGGTTGCTTTGTTTCTTAAAGGCTTCTGAAAACAAGAAGTGGGAATAAACAGAGCAGGTGCCAACCTGGCAGCCCGCTGTGAGGTCGTGGCCATGGCCGGACGCCGTTTATACGGCACCAAACGCCACAAGGGCAGCTCACGGCTCTGACTTGGGCCGTGCGCAGCAGAGCTGGAAGCTGCCCCAACCCCATCCGCTCCTCCTGGGGGAGCAGAAGAGCTTTCTCCGAGTTCAACCCAGGTCCAGAAGCCCCAGGGAGCTGCAGGGCTGATTCCACGGGCGGTCAGAGCGGGAGCTGAAGGCACACAGGTGGACGACCCGCGGGATGACCGGCAGCAGCGTGTGCTGGGTCAGCGCCTGGCAGCGTCTGAAGCCGAGCTTTTGGCAAAAGCCTCCTGAATTTCCCTTTGCTCGCTTCATGCCATTCCCAAACACCAGCTCCCTTCGCTCACTGAGACCAGACAACAGCACTGAGTGCTTTTTCACACGGCTACAGCATCCCTTCCTGCTTCAGAAACAAAAGGCAGAAGCCAGGCACATCGCACTCAGTTCACCCAGGCCAAGAACCACTTCTCTGCTAATCCACGTGTCCCAGAAATGCCCGGATGGCAGCTGAACTGATGACAAGGAGCCCAAAAATTTCGTCTTCCCCTTTCCTCTTGCATGCCACCTATTCCTCCAGCTCTGTTTGCTGAAGAAGTACCCAAGGCTGCGTGAGCTGCCCTCACTTATTCCATCCAAGTGCTGCAGTAACACGCTCGGCAGTTAAGAGCAGCTTGTATCTCACACAGGACCTGGAGCTGTTGCTGCAAGCACGAGCACTGAGCAAAGCCAGGAACCCAGCAGCCCAAGAAGCTCACTGGAGGAAACCCCCCCGTTATCGGATCACCACAGTAGATACCAGCACCGCTTCGGAGGGGCACAAAGAGCGTAACACTTCGTCAGTTATTGCTTTACATTTTGCTCGCTCCTTGATCTCAAGGCTTCAAAGATTTGCTTATTAGAGTAAAACGAAATATTTAAGAACAGATTCATGCTTTGGTATCCAAGGAAAAAAATGCACCAGCTGCGGGGAGCTGTTTGCTGTTCTTATTTACCGACTGAAGGGAGCTCGAGCACATCGCACTGCCTTGCTCCCAGGAAATACTGGACATAGCTGCGGAGAGTTTATCTTTCTCCAAAACCTCAACAAGCCCATTCTCCAAACAGCTGTGGGGGCTTTTTGTGGCTGGTGTGGCACAGAGCGAACCCTCCTGCGATGAAAGGCTTTTGCCCAGCTCTCTTAACTCCACGCCTTTTGTTACTGCATCCCAAACAGCAGCACCGCATCTGTGCTCGCACTGATTTAAATTAGATGAATTCCAGCGGGGAAATCTGAAGAATCCTGTCTTCCTCCTCCCTTCCAGAATAATGCACTAACTCACAGCTCTTCCACTCCTGTAGGGAGTGAGGAAGGCAACTCGGGTTTGCTGTGCCTGGAGCCTCCTCACTGCACTTCACTGGAGCTTTGCTCACCACTGTGTCTCACAGCAGCGATTTGCTGGTCAGAATAAAATTAAAAAAAAAAAAAAAAGCAAGTAACAACCTAAATAATGTAATATCAAAGAAGAAAAAAAAAAAAACAAGCAGCAAAACCTACTTAAACACAGAGGCAAAAGCCCAGAAATTATTTGGAGAGCAGCATGTGCACAAAATTCTGTGGGAACACTCAGATTCCGCCACGCACCCTACAGCCAGCATAACACCAGCAAAACTGTGACGTCCTCTACAAGCACGAAAGATTTACCAAAGGGATCTAGAGGCAAAAGGACCCTGATGGATGCTGAGACTCTGCAAACAAGACGCATCAAAGGCTACGCTGACTGCTCTCATCGGCCGTACAAAGCTTCAGAGCGACCTTCGGCAGCAAAAGGATTTAATTATCGCGGCGAGGGAGAGATTGCACACATCTGAAAAAGAACTTTTTAGAACCAGTGTGAGCTCCTGGGCTAAACTGGGCTAAAAATTCCTGATAGGAATATTATCCGCATGTAGGCACCAACGCTGAAAGCAGTTTTACTGCAAGAAACAGTTGGGTGTGATGGGCCCGAATAAAACGCCCGTGGAGCCCCACCCACCGTCGGGAGAGGCGCGGGCACAGGGCACTGGCTGCTCCTCCCGAACAGACCCTGGGGCAGGGAGGGTGAGAAGGAAACCTGCGGAGGAGAGGCCAGCACCGCCACGGCAAGCCCCACGCCTGCCCCCAGCCATCCACCAATCTTTGGGCAGAAGAGGTGGCGTTCGGACGATCCGCATCGTTGCAGCAGAGATGGAAAACAGGACGTTTCCACACATGGGATTTTTTTTTTTTTTTTTTGGGAAGTTTCAGCACCTAAATGCCACCACAGCCACATCAATCCGTGGTGTCAGCTCTCCGTGAACCCCCCCCAGCGCAGCACCGATGGCGATGCCGTCTCAGTTCCGCTGTTTTCCATTTTGGAGCAGCCACGCTCACCTCCACCGAAGAAGAACAAAGAGAAATGCTTCATCCATAAAAGACAAAAGCACAGGAAATAGGAAGCTCATAAACAGAGTTGATTTTTAACACTGCTCCACGATGTGCTAGTAATTTTCAGCCGATGAAGCAAACGTTACCCCAGCAAAACTTCCTTTGTGAACTGTGCAAAGACGTAGAGAAAAAACCTCGTTTCTGCGAGAATCCCCACGCACCGGGTCGCTTTTTCTAATGCCAAAACAGCATTTTGCGCTGTAAACAAAAGCATCCCATTCCCTCTGAGATTTGTTTTCATAAAAATAAAGCTTTTCTCTTTTTTTCAAAACTAACTACCCAAAAAAAAAAAAAAAAAACCACTTGAAGGGTTTTGCTCAGGACCCGCCACAGTTTTTCTTTCCTGGAAGGTGTTTCGTTTGTGTCCTCTGCACAGCGCGGAGTCTTCAGACACAACGAGGGCCGCATGCAAAGGAGAACAGGAGTGCTCAGGCACAACACAAATGTAAACGGCAAAAATCACACCAGAGGTGATAAAAGAAGGGCACCTAATGCACCGAAGCGTACGGCACCCACCGCCCCCGCCAGGGCTGCCGCAGGGACGGGCTGACCTCGGGGTTTCGCTGGTGCTGACTTACAGACTTGTGCGAGGCTCATTAAAGGCTCCAGGCACAAAGCATCAAACACTTCAGGGGAAAAGTTGGTCTCCATGGGAATAGAGGACAAACTAAAAATAACTGTAAGGCGGCATTTTAACAATTTTGCCGGAGATTGTCATGGCAATGAAAAGAGTTGTAACCTGTTGTCATGATAACCAAAGTTTTAAATTAATGGGAAAGCATTCTGCTTCCACTTCATCTTTATTCATCGTGGGACGAACATCCACGATGGGAGAATTACACAGTGCTGCCTTTAAGGAACCAGACAGCTGGGGAGAAGCGAGGCAGGGATAATGCACTGCCTGGTGAGAAAAAAAAAAAAAAAAAAAAAAAAAAAAAAAAAAGAGAAACTGAAGAGCTCCACAGCCCAGCCAAAGCACTGTGAGGACAGAACAGAGACCAGAGCCCGCGAGGCACGGGGAGGTGTGCCGTGCCTTTTGGGGTGAGACACTCTCCTCTGCCCTTTTGTGCTTAGATAAAGTTATCTCTGCTACAGAACAAGCAGCAGGGACTTTGGCAGGGAAGCAGGGAAGTCCCGTGGGCAAACACTGCTAGCAGACAAATTAATGGGCCCACGCTCGGTAGGCCACGCTGTCACCAGCTCTCCCCTCCTTCACTAGTGTCAATTATTTATTTTCACTGCTTTCAGCACATTCCCAGACTAGGGAAGAAAACGGGCCAGGAGCCACAGGACATCCAGAGGGAAAAGGGGCTGTAAGCCACCCAGCTGTGTTGTCCAGTAACTGCATGAAGTGGGGGAAGATCCCGATCACCATCAGCTCCTAAGGGGCGCAAGTGGCCCACCCCAAACCAGCCTGTCCTTGCCAACCAAGGGGCACCCAGGAGACACTGCAAGGACCTGACGGCCACACCCCTTGTCCCCCCTCCAGCACGCATGTGGCAGACTCTGAGCGCATTCATTTTGGTGCTGTGAGCAGGACAGAACGAGCATGGCAAGCGATGAGGCGCTGGGTTTTTAATGCCACCCTCCCCTTCTACGTGTCTCGCCTGCATCTTGCTGGAGACGACGCAAGAAGCTGCGTAACAGGGGCAAATCCCGCCTTTGGGTCCGTGTCCACGCGGAGCCTCTCCAGCCCCCAGCAATGACAGCAGCACCGACCTGAAGTGTTTGCTTGAGCACAGAAGCAGAACAGGACTGAAGGGGCTGCACCTTGGCACTGGGTGCTGGAGGAGAAGACAGACCCACCTGGTTCAAACACGTGCACCCAAGGCCATGTGCCAAGCTGCGCTCCCTGCGTCCGAAGTGCTGTTATCCCAAACCACCAAAGCCAAAATAAAGAGCTGGGGAAACGCAGAGAACGGTCTCCTCAGCTAAGGTCTGACCTGGTCCCAGCTGGCTGCAGGAGGCCTGGGAGCCCCTGACCTGTGCTCTTGCTGGGATGCCCACAGGCGTGCACCGCCAGAGCCCAGCAGTCCTAGACCCTGGGTGCATCGAAGTGCTCAGAGCAAGCCACGTCCTGTTAAAGACTCCATAACCATTACTGTGCCTTCACAGTGAAAAATCACTCCGTTCACCCCAAAATGACTACCACGGTTAAACAGACCTCCATTTCCTTAAGTGCTCTGTGAGGGAACAAAAGCTGTTCTAGCAACAGAACGTGAATCTTTGCCCACACCTTCCACGTGTAGTAGAAAATGTCTCCACCCCAAGAAACAATTACCAATTTGAAATGAGAAGAAACCAGAGGTAAACAGAAGTATGGATGCACACACACTCCCCTCTTCCTGAATGAAACAACTCACTGTTAGGGTGCTGAAATGAGTTCTTCCCCACCTGATCTCATTCATGGTTATTATGTGCTTTGCATCTCCCGGGAATGCCACCAGAATCGACAACCCCCTCTCCCTGGAGGTGGATGCTCTTCTCTGCAACGCATCAGGCTTCCAGTGATGAGAGACACTAACTTCACCTCTGAGAGTAGAGAGATGGCAATAAATCAAGCACAAGGCTGGAACTGCCCTCGTTTACTTCCTAAAGGGCCTTAATCTACTGAGCTGCAAAGGTCTTCACCTGCCACGACCCCAGGGTTTCCCTCTTGCCCTCCACAACCCTCACAGCCAGTAGCTGCTGCCCACCTCTCAGTCGTGCAGGAGCTCCTCCTTTCAGCCTGGCTTCTCTGTTACTCGAGCCACTTCTCTCCATCCTTATGCCAAGACACAAACTTGGGACTTTTGCAGGATGCACCCCAGCCAGCTCACTGGTGAGCAGTGGGACTGGCTCCTTCTTGCTCTCCTTGAGCTCACAGCAGAGACGGCCGCCCTACGCTTACTTCTCTCCTTCCTGACCTATGGAGGAGGCAAAGCATAGTTAAAAGATTAAGTAACCTCTCCAACTGCACGTGAAAGAGGAAAAAATACAGTGACAACGCACAGCTCATCACGCCTCCACCTGTGGGGAGACTTGAAGCGACGGCACAATTTTCGGCTCAGCTAAACAAAGATTTACTGGGTACTGAAAGCTCAGTGGAGAAAATCATGACTTTCAAAGACCCTGAAAAGTTACAGCAGGCAAACACTTGTCCCAGGAGCTGGGCCCCAGGCAGCAGAGAGCCGCAGGGCTGCAGCGGCAGCGTGCCACCCCAAATGGAACAAGGACCGGGACGGCCTCCTGCATGTCCACATGTCCACCGAGGACTCATCCCTGGGGGTGCTCAAGGCCAGGCTGAGGCTGGGTGGGCCCTGGGCAGCCTGATCCAGGGGGTGGCAGCCAGACCCCGGCAGGGGCTGGGGGGGCTTTGGGGTCCCTTCCACCCCAACCTCACAGTGATCCCGTGAGCCATGATGCTATGCGCCCACCGGCTCATTACCAGTGCCCAACCTCACGCCCTGACGTAAAACCATCACGTTTTCCACCTGGGAATTACGGCTCCATCTTTACGATGACGCTTTACACCGGGGCTGCAGACAAACACAGTTATCATGGAGAGGTCTGGAGACAGCCAGCACACAGCCTCCATTCCCACACGGAGCGAGCGCTCCTCTCCAGCAGCAGAAATGCGGGGGTCAGCGCACTGGGGGCAAGGGGAAGGGAGAATGCCGTAACACTGAGCAGCCTTTCAGGCCTCGTTTATTTGAACAGAGCCAAGCAAGCTCGCTGATGCAATATTTTCTTCCTGCGCTCTGAGCCAGGGCTTTGGGATCTAATAAATCATCTGTGGCTGCAGAGACATTAAAATTCTAGCCCAGTACCGTGTTAGATGAAACGAGGCCGAATGCCAGCAAGCGCACAGAGGGGAAAGGCAGGCACACGCACTTTAAAATAAGTGTAGGAATGTGTCTGCATATAAGGAACTCCTAATTTTGGTTTCAGATGGGGCTAACTCTAACACAGACAGCACAGCAAAACAGCTTAACAAGGCAGAGCTAGAATACATCGCGTTGTGAAAGCTGATCCGCATGGAACTAAAACCAAGAGGTTTGGTACAAAGCACAGTAGGAAAATAGACTCAGTAATTTACAGATCTGGTACAAACTGGGGAACTATTTCTGAAGGTTATAAAAGTCTTTTATGACCCCATACCAGATCACATTTCCGCGCATAAAGACAGACCTCTGTGTCGCACTGACTGCGCACGGCGTAAAAAATAACTGAGCACCGGGAGGGGAGAAAAATTCAATATTTAATCTATAAACATGTTTCCAGAAGTCAAGCCACAAAATTTTAATTTATTGCTTTCAGACTACAAAAATACAACAACAAATAGCTAACCACTTATTTGCTGCGCCAGACAAAAAGAAATGGAGGTGGGCAGCAAATATTAAGTGTTTGGGGCAGACCATAAGGCAGCACCCGAGCTCATTTTCAATCATTTAATTGAGGCAACTGGGGATTTCAGATGTATTGAACATGTGGTGTGCAAGTATATAAAATAAAAGCAAATGAGGGTATGAATTTGAACTGCAAATGGCAGAAAAAATATGGAAAAAAGTCATTTATTTTAGACTGGGGGAGATTTTAACCAACACCGGAGAGATCCCAAGCAGGCGTGCGGTTTCAGTGCGAGCCAACATTTCCATGTTGTTTTATTAACAACTCCAGTCTCAAATTCACACCGTTCCCAGGTCACGGTGCCGAGGGCAGGGCCTCCCAAAACGCGCCATGGAGAAGCACTGAGCAGGCAGCGACTGCTGACGGACACCAAGGCCGGTGCTCTTGCAGCAGGGGCTGGGCTTGGGGCTCCCTGGGGGTCCCTTCCAGCTCCAGATACCCTGTGGTGTTACACAGGGTAGGGAATTCCCTGAAATCCTCTTGTTGGAGGAGCTTCCCAGCAGGAGCAGCACCCACATTCAGTGCTTTCCTCCACTGAGCAAACTGCAGGGGAGCTGGACTAGAGACGACCTTTAAAGGTCCCTTCCAGCTCGCACGATTCTATGGTTCTCTGACCCCAGAGCAAGTTTAAGGGAAGAGGGACGCGGTTATGGGGCTGTGCAAAGCAATAAGTCACGATAACTTTTAAGACTTGATGTACGGCAAATCAAGGAGGACAGCAACGTGACCTGGTGGCACGGAGACCCAGTGTGCCACAGACACGACACCGGGATGGCCGATGGATCTTTGACTGCATCTCAAGGCTCCACGTCATGCAGCAGCGAAGGTGGTGCTTTGCTAACAGCACCTTCTTGGGAAACAGCCGCGTGCACCAGGCTTTAGTCTGGTACTTTGGTTACCTGAAAGGCACGGAAAAATTTCAGGAAGAGAAAGCAACAACCTTCATCAAGAGAGCAGGCAGATCGATGTGGAAAAAAATGAAAGGATGGAACAGATATACATTAGTAATGAAGCAGACAGAGCCAACAGCCTATATGGAAGCACAGGAAATGTGTAGGAAGAGACACTTAAATTGCTTCAAACAACAAAACCACAACTGAAACAAAGAGGTAGAAAAAGAAGATTGCTTCAAAACAAACCATAAACAGCAAAAGCCAACACCAAATATAGTTCCCACGACATACAAAGACTAAGAATCATGCAGAAAAATATTACAATCACCAACGGTAACACTCGACACGCGTCTCAAAAGCCCAAACCACTGGCCAGAATCTGTCTACACGCTACGTAAGACAGAGCTTTGGCAGAGCTCATGCTTAAAAATAAAGCGTATTTCTTCCCCAGGTGAGTGAAGGATTGCTGATTACACGCCAGTCGTCTGCAGCAGTTACCAACACAGCCGATACCAGGTGAACAGAGAGTTTGTTTTCTCCTTCTCTCCCTTATACACATCTGCTTCAGCCCTAGTCATTTAATCTTTTTGTTTCTTTTTCACTGCAAGGAGAAAACAAAACCAATATCGTGGCCGAGCAATGTGGCGCAGGACAAAACCGCTCCCTGCGCGGAGCGAGCACGCAGGCTTAGGAGGCACACAATGGGCTCATTGAGGAAAGCACGACCTGAGTTCTGTTTGCTTCTAAGACCTGGGACTGGCCTGGCTTTTTACAACACGGGGAAACTCGAACGCGTGTAAACGCTTACACGAACAGTGCCAGCACAAGGCAAGGGGCCAAGGCTGTCCCCCCAGCTTTCTGGGGAGCTCCCTGGAAGGCTGACATTAGCTGGAGCGTTGCAATTGCCATGCCCACTTTTTCCAAAGGAGCCCAGGTACGCCCTTGGTGATGAGCCAGCGCAGCTCTCCATCCACAGCACTCACAGGAAGGGAAGCAGCCTTTTGTCCTGGCACACGGGGACGCTGCACCCAAACCGCGCGTGCCAGGATCCGGTGCCAGCGTCGCCCACCTGCGGCGGGACCATGGCCAACGTACCCAAACACGGCCTGCAGCCGGTGGGCCCGCTCACGAGCAGCCCAAATCTTACCAGCAGCCCCCTGCTTCCTCGCTCCCCCGGATGGGGAAAGTTGCACCTCATCCCTCAGGGATTTTTTGGCTCTTTACGACTTCAAGAAACTCCACAGGTTATTGCTGCGCATGAGCCACCGAAGCAGAGCTGGAACTCAATCAGCTTCCAGCACTGAGAAACTCAGCACGTGGCTTGGTCGTGTTACTGTACAGAAACTATGCATTTGCACATGAAATAACAAGGGCCTACACAAGTCAGAGCTCATTCCTCTCCCAGCCAAGTGCGATTTTCCTGTCTGCTCTATACACACCAATTAATAAACATGAAGAAACGCCAGAGGAAAAATATTCACTGTACCCACTTCATACATTTTTAATCGCCCTGAAATCAATTCAACGCCCTGAACACAGTTTAAAATTCCTGTTTTACAGAACCAGTAAGCAGTGGATCACCTCATTAAATCCAGAGACGGCATTTCCCAGTGAATGGAAGGGGAAGGCGTGTGTGAAGACCTTACAAGCACAGCGGTGAGGAGGGGAGTGCTGAGTCCCCGCTCCTTCAGCATCGGAGCCTTCCTCAGTGCACCCCAAAAACATGCTGAGGAAAGCCAAAAGGAAAGAAAAAGTCGAGTTCATCCTCTTCACACTCAGCAGGTCTGAAAGAACTGTGTTTTCCTGGCGGAAGAACTGATCTGTTATCAAAGGCACAGCCTTTGCAGAGAATAACGCAGCAGAATTTTAATTTTAAGTTAATAAGAAAGGCTGAAATCAAGCCTGGAATTATCTTTGTCCCACAAACAGCAGGCGAAGGAGGACTAAAGGCCGACTGTAGGAATCCCGTCAGAACATCCTTCTGCCTTGGACAACGTGAGGCTACTGGCTTTCAACACACCAACAGATGAAACAAAGAGCAAAGCTGAGAGTGCAGATCAGGTCAGCTCTCCTACACGCAGCCGACGTCCCACACAAACTGTCCACGTCAGGATAAAACCACCAGTGAGAGCCCGGAACTGGATGGGCTTTAAGGTCCCCTCCGACCTGAAGCTGTGCGTGACGCTGGGACTCCGAACACCCCCACGCAGCGCTGCTCAGAGCCAGGGCTGCGTGCGGTCACCGTGCTGTTGTGCACATCTCTAGCTCACTTTCTCCCAAGCCTTTGTAGAGGAAGGAGTGTTTTGATTTCTCTCTTCTCACAACAGCTGAACTCTCATCTGGGGAGAAGGATTTCTGTCCAAACAGAACTGGGCTCTGCTGTCCGCACGATTTTGGCTTCGGGCTTGTGCTGGTTTGTGCTTGTGCTAACCCTCTGAAAGACCTCCAAGAGCTCAGACAAACAAGAGAAATACCAGACTGATGCCTTCCTAACACCACCAAAAAGTAACGAGGACACAGACACACAGATGCTCGCTATCACAAGATCTTCCAGTGATAACTACCGGTGTGCACTGCAGTGTAAATCAAAACTACGTCACTGCCAGAGATGTCTCAGGGCTCTCAAAAATCCCCCAGAGAGGCTGCTGTTTGAAAAAGCAAGAAAATCAATTAAATGGAGAAGCAAATGAAGCCAGACCTTGCAGACAGCACAAAAAAAGGTGACAGGGACACCGGGAGACACGACATACAAACGATAAAGGGCTCTGGACACGTCCTTAAGCCACCAGAAATAAGGCTATGTTATGCCTTGAGCTGAAGGAGCAGTGACCAGCACTTAGGAAGGACATCTGTGGAACACACCGGATCTCGCAGCAAGATCACAGATGAGCTGCAAACGTGACTCTCGGTGAATCTTGTGCAGGATAAAACTTGCTGAGCAGCTGCCCTGGAATATTCCTTTCGCATCAGTGGCTCGCTGGAAGTGCCTCTGGGCAGTCTGGGCTAATCCACTCTGGAAATGCAGCTGAACAAAAACCTTTGTGCAACTGGGTTCTGTTAAAAGGCGCCAGGTTCCTCCCAGGGAAACGAGGCCAGCTCTCCAAACCTGCCCAGGTGCTCGCCAGCTGGGAGAGGAAAACCCTGTGCATGGAGGGAAAGGCTACAGGAAGGAGCAGAAGAGCTGCAGAGGAGCTTGCCTGACCTTCCCTGAGAAGGGGCAATGGAGAGGGGAAAAACAGGTGGAGGAGAGAGCTCCTCACGGAGCTGCCAGTGCACAGCAAGGCTCTCCCAGTACTGCTCCCGCATCTCAGCTTCTCTCTCGGGTCATTTCTGTTGACTTCTGGACTTTGCTGCAGAAACAAGTAGGAAAGCAAAAGAGGTTTGCCATTCCCTTCCCACTCAAGAAGGAGAAGCGTAGATTTGCTCAGCTGTGACCTCTTTAACATGGATTTTACAGTTTTGGAAGGCCTGCAGCAAATAATTCAGACACAAATCCCAGGGACGGGACTCATGAGCACACACAGCTACCAACACCTGCGTCAGAGTGCACCATCAATGCACCTTTCAACATCAGATAGCTTTCAGGACACCATGCAGTGCCTCCCGAAGCAAAGACCAAAACAGACCGCAGAGGAGAAGCCCCTTCCTTGCCCCTCACCATGAAAGCAGCACAGGGTGTCACTCAGAGACAGGCACCCACGCTGCAGGCACCTAAAACTGGGCAGAAAAATGCTGAGCCTGGGCAGCCAGGAGAGACCACGGGCCGAAGGGCGCGAGCACCACATCCACACGCAGCAGCACAGCGAGGAGCTTGGGGTCACATCGCGGATTTTGGTCTGAGAGTGGGCAGAGGGCTGGATGTGGGACAGCTGCGTTGGAAGAGTCCAGCCAGCAGCTTGTGGACAAAGAAGGAGCAGGAGAGAATGCTCCCACACTGATAAGTGATTTTCTGAATGGACAGGGTGAGAAACCAGAAGAGCTGAGCTTGTCCTGTTCCTTTGAAAATTTCAAATAGCTGTTCAGATAACTTCTAAAACTCCTATTATTTGAAGTGCTTCTACATTTCCTTCAGTAACTAGAGAAGAAAAAACTAGAAATACTGCTTCATGGCTGTTTGCCCAAAAAACCCCCGAGGATTTCCATTGGAAGGTACTCAAAGACCTGCTACGTGCACTGGGGAACGGCTCCGGCAGCCCCAGCACCCTGTTGTGACAGCAGGGGAGCGTCACGCACCGCAGTGTGACCCAAACCCTGGGAGATCTACTCACCACCTCCACCCCTCTGGGGTCGTGGACTTCATTCCTAGTTTACAGCTTCACGCTTGAAGCTACAGGAGGGACCGATCCTCCACCCCTGGCTCCCCTCCAGCGAGCTCACCCATTTGCCACAGGCGCTGGCAACCCGCCCCAGCGTTCCCCCAGTGGCGGTAGCCCGGCCCCTCGGAGCACCCAGCCTCTGGGACCCCAGAGGATGGAGAAGGTGGCCCTGCGTCGGCCGTGTTCAGGCTGTGCCGTGCAGAGAGAAGGGCAGAGCTGCCCGGCACCGGGGCACGCGGCCTCGCTGAGGTCAGCCGTGCAGCACGGGGCGGCTGGACTGACGTGGGTTTTAAGGATGTGCTCGTGCGCTTTTGGAAAATGTTCAGAGTTAACTGTAGGCAGCAGTGGAGTGCAGGGCAAGGGGAAGGGTAACGCATCCCAGGAGAACCAGGCATTTCGACAGTGTACGCCTGGGACAGGCACAACGCGTCCTACAAACAATAGAACAGCAAATGAGAGCCCTCAAATGCATTTCAGAGTTAACCTCGGTTACAACAACAGCTTCCTTTAGGATCCAAGTTAATTACAGCCTGCTGTAATGAGGCAGTAGGCAATGCTCCTACGCCACGCGCTGCAGGAAGCTGAGTTTTCAAATGGGCGCCTGGGGCTGGACCTGCTGCAGCCCACAGCCCAGGACATCCCGCCCACCCCGCGCACGGCTTTGACCCTTCTGACCGTTTCACCTGTCGCTTTTGCTTTTAAACTTTGGCTTTCTGCATTTTTTAACTTAATCTTCATTCCCAGGAAGCTCTGCGTGGAAACATAAAGCATGTAAACAGAAGCACGTACCCCAGCATCGGAGCAGGCGCCAAGGATTTCCCGCTGTCCCCAGCCAACCTAGTACAAAAGCTTTGCTCATCTCAAAGTGGACACCTCTCACCAGCCCACCGAGTACAGAAAATAAGAAAGAAGTGAGAATGAAAAGAAAATCAGGTTCAAACTGATAATTTAAACCAAAAGCAACCTATTTGGTACAAACGCCGAAGCTGCAATGAGCTCCCAGGGCCGTGGGAGGGCTGCGAGGCCATGCCCCTTCCATTTGCCTTAGGGACTGTTTCAAACTGCTGGAGACGGGAGCATCTACCAGCTCCTTAACTTCATGCTTCTCCTGTGAAGTCTTTTTTCTTTGTCTATATGCATTTAAATGTCCTCCAGAATAGCTTGTGGCTACGTAATAAATCAATTCATTGCAAATGAAGTCTAAGGATAGAAATCAAGCATCACACAGCCAGAACCTGGCATTCCTAAAGCAAGAGGCATGTCAGCTTTCTGTGGGTAACTGCTGAAACCGCCCCCGAGAGCTGCCTGTCTTTAATATATAATGAATTTTTAATTTTTCCCCTGTTTTTCGCAATATAACTTTTGTCGTCCCACTAAATATTCAAGCAAATTCATATTTAAAAGAGGTTATGGACTACTGCTTGCCTAGCAGGAAAACAGATCTTAGTTTAAACATTTCTTAACCTATTTTCCACCTGTTATCCATTTGGGCCGGCTGTACTGCGGGGAAACCCTGCACTCATGCGCCTCAGTTAGTGCTTCGCCCTCCTGTGCTCACACAGCCGCGTGAATCTTCCCCTCGACACAACCAAGGGCCTTGTGACACTTCCTCAAGTCCAGTCTTCCTCCAACCTTTTTCCCTTAGGTTCGTTTCAAACAGAAGCAATCTCTCCCTCCAGAAAGGCCAAGGTACAAACTGAATACAAGCTGCACCTTGGTATTTCAATAAAATCGGCCTCCCAAGTGCCAGGAAGGCAGCTTCTGAAACACCCAGAACAGTTTGAGAGCAGATATAGAAAATCTGTGCCGAAGGAATGTTAACGTGGAGTTTCGAACACATGCAAAGAAAGTAAAGTGGGAGAGAAGCAGACTCTTGTCGAAACCATGGATGCACAGGAAGGCACGACATTGCTGCTCTCTCCAGCGCAGGGAAACAACTGCACTCAGGAGCTCACTCTGTCACCCAGGCACTGCTGGAGGCTGCAGTCCCCTCGCAATGTGATATTTCTGATTATTCTGAGAATTTTTTCCAGAGCCTTTCGCGCTTTGACGGTAAGACCGAAGTTTCCCTGAGCTACAGTATCTCCAACAAAGCAGCATGCATAAATTTGACTGGGAGGAAAAGAATGGGCGAATGAAACTGGGGCAAAACCTCTTTGAGGAGCTCTCTGCACCAGAGTATCCGACGGTTCTCCTCGAGCAAGGCAGCTGTACTGATCTGCTGCCAAGAAAGAGCTATCAGAGCCAAGAAAACATCTTGTACATGAAGAAGCTGAGCGCATTTGATGTTCTTTTCCACTTGCTGTTGACCACTTCACAAAAGCATCTTCCCAACTCGTTAGGTTCAAGTCAGCACACACAACTGGCGACGTGAGCACAAGGTATCAACGCTGCGTGGCACTCACCGGCCAACAGAACGTTGGAAGGAAGAGAGCTCCGAGGCTGACTTTATAAGGGGCTACGCCATCAGATCAGCACCAACAACTCCTGGAAAAATAATGCCCAGGGAAGAACACAGCTGCACCCAACCAAGGGATTTTTTCCCCAAAGTTCGATTCCTTCCATATCGGTACACTTTACCCCCCCCAGTTACATAATAGTGGAAAACATCTTTCAATGCCTTTTTCGAGTATTAAAGATGATGCTTCTAGACAACGCACTCGGTTCTAAACGTGGACTTCAAACAGCCATCAGCCTGGCTGTTCAGCATAAAATTCACTCAACCAAAGCATAATCTGAAAACAAAAGCTCAGTCAACAGCGCAGCTTTAATCACCGTCTGCAGTTCTGCGGGTAACCAACGCTGCTGCAGGATCCCCACCACACGTGGCAGGGCCATCCCAGCACGTGTACCCAGGCTGCTCAGTTGGGCTCTGGAAGCCAAAAACCAGAAATTTCTGGTGCATTTTGTTTAAGGATATACCCTGTTGAACCTTTCCTTTGGGATTCTTAGGAATTTGGGTCCATTTCTTCTCACTAACCTTACCACCAAGTCCCTGATGGGAACCACACCTCCCTTAATTAAGGGATTAGCCACTCATTAGTGACCATCCGCTCCTGCCACCAGACGTGGACATCCGCGGAGCCGCCGCTGAGCGCCAGACCTACCTGTATATGCCATGTTCTTCGGGTTTCCGTAGGGAGCCCCAGGTTGAACGGGGCTGTAAACAGGGTTCATCGTGGAAGATCAGGAACTCTGGAGACAAAAGGAAAGCAGAGGTGAGAGAACTGCCTGCGTTAGGCTTCTGGTGAGAGGTCCACAGCTGTGCCGTGTGCTGACATTACCACGGTGTAATTCAGGACACAGAGAGCTGCGAAGAAAAGGATTTACAGCTAGGAGTTACATCCAGATAGCATATGTAATAATTCAGTTCTGGATCTCCCCGTTATTTTCCCTAACTTCCCCACCATTGCATACACTCCCTGTAAATATTCCCAGAGCAGATTAATCTTACACGTCCCTACCTTCAGGGGGGCTCAGGATTCACCACCCCACACCCAGGGTGCAGTGAACAAAGAGGAAAAGCCAGAACTTGAGGCACGGAATAGCCCTCCTTGGAGGAGCTCGTGTATCTGGGGTGACAAAACCAACCAAAGAGGAGGAGCAACCGTTCAGAAATGAGTGGACAGAAGACCTGGTGAGACGCAGAGCAACTCAAGCTGGCTCCAGCAACCTCGCACCCAGGCCCTGGGTGCTGCACAAGGATGCATGGAGCACCCAAGAGGGTGGGCAGAGGCGGTCATGGACATGGTAGGGTCGGTGAGACCGGCACACCCCGCTGCTGATCCCCCCAGGAGGCGGTGCTGGGTCGTCTTCTGGTGAGTTTTATTTAGAGGAAAGCAAGTAACTTGGGAATTTGTGTCTACTAACTGTCAGTTAAGTAACTGCTCAGTTAATTATCTTAATGAAGCACATTCTCAATTCTGATTAATGGGAAAATCAGTCATTAAGCTTTATTAGGCAACACATTTGCCTCCACAGCTATCTAGTGACAATTTCAAACGCAAACCCCAATGATCTTTCTCCAAAATGTGGGGTTTTTAAACGTATTATTTTACAGCTCATAAATACAACCGTTCTTTCCAAACAAGTCTCTCATGATGGATGCACAATTTGTTAGATCATTAACTCCTTTCGCTGTAACTCAGGATAGTAAACAAGTCAAATGTTAAATGTTAGCAACAACCGACTTGACAACAATTACTGCTTAATTAATTAGCCTCCCCTCTACCCCCAGCTCAGCACAGAAGGAGCAATTCTCAAAGCAAAGGCAACCACGACTGTAAAGCAAGCTGGAAGAATTTACACCTTCAGCGACTCACAATGGAGTTCTTAGAAAGATCAGTGCGGAGATCTGTGCAACACCTTACAGAGGTGACGCATTTTGACCGGGGATTTACGAGCAAGCACAAGGGTTCCATGGGGTGGCCGTGGTGTTGGCCATGGGGACGTCTGCGCAGAGCTCCTGGCGTTGCTCAATGCAGTATATCGGGTGCCACAACGTCAGAAGGACACAGAATGATACAGGTTGGAAGAGACCTCTAAGATCATCTAGTCTGACAACCTAACACCACCATGCCCACCAAACCATGTCCCCCAGGGCCACATCCACACGTTTCCTGAACTCCTCCAGGGACGGAGACTCCACCACCTCCCTGGGCAGCCTGTGCCACTGCCTGACCGCTCTCTCAGAGAATTTTTTCCTAACATCCAACCTGAACCTCCCCTGGCACAGCTTGAGGCCGTTACCTCTCATCCCATCGCTGTCACCCGGGAGAAGAGGCTGACCCCAGCTCACCGCAGCCTCCCTTCAGGGAGCTGTAGAGCAGTGAGGTCTGCCCTGAGCCTCCCCTTCTCCACACTGAACAGCCCCAGCTCCCTCAGCTGTTTGTGCTCCAGGCCCTGTAGGTGGAACACACAGCTGTCAGAGAGCACCCACAGGAGGTCTGAGAAGGCGAAGGCTCTGAGGGCAAGGGCTGTGAGGGGCGGCGGAGGGCCCGGAGCAGAGGGGGCTGAGGGGAGGCCTCACGGCGGCCTGCAGCTCCCTCCCGGGGGAGCGGAGGGGCAGGCGCTGAGCTCTGCTCCCTGGGGACAGCGGCAGGGCCTGAGGGCACGGCACGGAGCTGGGTCCCAGGGGAGGGTCAGGGGGTGCTGGGGAAAGGCTCTGCCCCAGGGCAGGGGGCGGTGGGCACGGCACGGGCTCCCCAGGGCAGGGGGCACGGCCCCGAGCTGCCGGAGCTCCGGGAGCGTTTGGACACCGCCCTCAGCCCCAGGGGTTGGGGCTGCGTGGTGCTGGGCTCTGATCCCTGTGAATCCCCTCCCAGCTCGGGATATTCTACGAGTTTGCGACCAACAGCCTGGATTTTGGGCTGCCACACGCACACGGGTCCCATTAAATGCGGGCAGCCGTTTCAGCGCAGGATGCACTCACACGTAGCCGAGGCTGCGCACACAGACACACGCTACGTGTCTGCATACCGCTCGGCAGTGGCCTGCCACCTTTTCCACATGAAGACTAAATCCAAAAAGCATTTATGTTCACAAAACCAATTCCTTTCTCCAGTGAAGAAGAATTGATTCAGACACAACCACACCACACACAACGCAGCGAAGTTAAACACGGGGATGCAGCCCGCTTCCTCACCCAGAGCACCTAGGACACATTTCCCCAGCCCAACTAACTTCCTCAAGAAGTCGAAGCCACCTGAAAGGAGACAATTTGACAGTAACAAAGCAGGGCAATGTGCTGCCCAGAAGTGCCTGCACAGCTCCAAGCACAAAACCACCTCCTTTTTACCCAAATGCTCTGCGCATGCCTCCTTCAGTGACTTTCTCTTTTAATCAGCTCACATCCATCATGTCCCTGCCATGAAGATTCCACATCAGTAGTGGGAGTGAGGCAAGAGGGTGTTACAACCTTTAACGGCCATAAACCATTCTGACTAGAAGCAGCACTATAAAAATCCCGGGATGTGTCTGCACTACCAAACACCCCGGTGCAACCAGAGATCACACAATTTGTGCTGAGGCTCCTACAGCTACACTGCATTCTGGGGGTTTCCTTTGGATTAGATTTAGTTTGGCCTTTGGTCTTCTGGACTGGATGTCCCACCTGGTGCATGGTTTGCATCAGAGGACACGGGGCGGGCAATGGGAGCGAAGCTGCTGCAAGAAATCTGGTCCTCACATGCCAAAACCACACTGAAGCTGGTGGGAGTCACCTCCAAAGAGCAGCACTGCTCTGAATTAAAGCGCTGGCAATGCCCATAACCGAAGGGTTCCTACTGGCGTGTGATGCCTTAAGTAGGAGATGCCACAAGCAGGACCTGAGAGGAAAGGGAGGAGAGATATTGCACAGATCTCCTGGCCATAATTAATTGTTAAATCATCAGTAGGACTCTTCAGTCTGGCAAGAAATGCCCAGAGGGACAGGGAATAAGACAGATACCTAGTTAAAAAAAAAAAAAAAAAGGAAATTAGAAAGGACCTGCAAAAGGTGGAGAGGCCGCAACCTCACACACCTCTGCATAAGCCACGCAGGTGGAAGCACTACAAGAAGTGATCCCTGCAGGTTCAAAACAAGCAGAGGGGTGGCTGGCTGCTTTGCTCTTCTCTTGTGACAGGATGGTGGGATTTGGACCTCTTCTTTCCCCTTTTTGGTATTTGTGCAGCTCTTCTGTGAGCTGGCCCAGCTCAGTACCCAGCAGACAACAACTCGCCTGCTGTCAGGTTTCCTCCAGGAAAAACCACAGAGGTTTTAGGCACTGGAAGCACGGCACAGACATTATGGGGTGAGCATCATACAAAGCCAACAGAGGAGAAACAAAGCAGCAAAACCAAGTCAAGAGGCCGGAGACCTGTGGGGCTCAGCAGACCTGGCTCCACCTCCCCTCTCTGCAGCCACGTCCCCGCTCGCTCCTACAAATACCGAACAACTTGGTGAAGGTGAGTGCCCATCTCTGGCCTGCACTGGCTGTTGTGCCCAGCGTTAAAAACACACTTGCTGAGAAGGATGAAGGAAAATGCTTCTTAGTGGAGATTAAGAAGATGATAATCACATTAGGGGTCTGAGTGTATAGTGAGGAAGCGGCTTGGTACGCAGGGCGGTAGTTCCAGCCAGCGTGAAAGAGCCAACGAGAACAGCATTTCGGATGGATGGTTTTCTTCCTTTTTAGCAGCTAGTATTAAAACACATTCAGACGAGCTTCCAATACATTCTGCAAGACAATACCACTCAAAAACCCATTTCAAATTCATTACAGGCACCGCATTGTGCCAGTCGAAAGGCGACGCTGAAATGGGAATAAAAACAGGATTAGCAAAATTAAACCTCCTCCACCACAATAACTTGCAGCACTTGCTCACGGCCATGAGCGCACAACAAAAAGACCAACAGCCATTAATTACAAACAGGCAACCACAAGCATTGCTGCGCTGCACGAAGCTCCCGCTGCTTTCTAACCCCACCACGGTGACGCTCGGCTGCTTGAAGCTGCTGAGACCCCACCACGCAGCTGGAGGAGCAGCTCCAGCAGGAACGCCACGGGAACAGCCCGCGAGCAGACAGCCCTGGGAAACCTTCTGGCCGTAACCTGGATGCACGGGGATCTATTTCAGCTTTCCCGTGAAAGCGCAGGGCCGGTTTGCTGTCGCAGGTTTGCTCTGTGCCTCTGGATAAGCTCTGTGCATTCGAGATCTGGAGCCCCCCAACCCCGACGGCCGCCAGCCACGAGCGAATTTTCACGCAAGCATTTTGCTGAGCACGCAGGTGGCAGCGGCACCTCCCACCCCAGAGCACAGATCCGAAGGCATCGCCCCCTTCTGCCACTCAGAAGGGGAGGACGCGAAGGACGACGCCAAGGGAGATGCACAGAGTTCTGAAAGAAAAGCAGGAACCTGGCGTGCAGCTTCAGGAAGATCCTAACGTTATTTTTCATTTTCCCTGCAGATTGAGTAAGATTTTGTAAGTGTAGCAGTTCTCAGAAATAAATACATTTTACAGTGCTCTTAAAAGAGGGAGACTGTGACAGGCGCATCTTTCATGTTCTCAAAAGATTGAATCGTAGACCTAAATTTAGGTCCAATTGCAGTGAAAAGAGCAAAGAATGCCAAGGCGAGCTTCTCTGGATGAGCCACACTTCTCCACCTTGCTTCCTGTTAGTCGTAGTGACTTACCTTTCGGCCTCCCGTGACATTTAGGGCTGTGATTTGCCCTAGTCTTCAGTGAAATCGGAACGTGAGTGCTTTCCAAAGACCCGCTTTTATGTTTTTCTTTTGAAACAGAGTGGTATTTTCTTCACATATAGAATCACATTCAGTGCGATTCTGTGTACCGAAAATTAATTATTTCTCATAACACAGCACAGAACCAAACATCAAAGAACATGAACAAAGAAAAAAGGCCAACCCAGAAGACGTGCTTCTCTCCTGATCTGCACGTCGACGCTCCAGATTCATTTTACACAAACCACATGCTAATCGTATTCAGCCAAAACCTCCCTGAACACAAAGAGCCCTCCGGACCTTACAACGCGTTCCCATTCCAATCATTTTCTGCAAATTTTTCAGCGATGTCATTTGAAGATTGACCCTCCCCTGGGATCCCCCAAACAGGAATGAAACCTGCTGAAGGTTAACCTCGGCCAGCTACAGGGCTACACGCTGCCTTTCCCCAACACCCTGCCGCGAGAGCACACAGCTCTCAGAGACGAGCAGCACAACGTCACCTTCACCACTAACCCCTCCTGCCTACACAACACCTGAAAGTATCGGAGTCACAGAACCACAGGCTGGTTTGGGTGGACGGGACCCCAGAGCCCCCCCCAGCCCCAGCCGGGGGCTGGCTGCCACCCCCAGCTCAGGCTGCCCAGGGCCCACCCAGCCCTTGGGCACCCCCAGGGACGGGGCACCCCTTCTTCATGGCATGAGAAATTTAACAGCTCATTTGTAAGCACAAAGCAGCTCTCGCCATTGCTGATCTCGCGCTGCCCAAAAATAAACGCCGAGGCACGACAAATCTTGACCTTTCCGTCGCTGTGGATTATGACTGACTTAAAAACCAGCAGATCCAAATAACTTCATGAGTCGGGCAGGCTACATAAGGTATAAAAACACAGTAAAAGAAATCCTGGTCCTGGCCTGAGAAAGCACAGGCACTGCAGTCAGGTGCTGCACCTGGTGACAGCAAACCAGCCAGCAGAACGTGGTGCAGCACAACGACAGCAGACTGTAGCTCTTATTTTCTGATTTAGCAGAGCTTCTGAAAACAACCCCTATGGCCCCTGGTAAATGAGAAACCGTCCCCCTACAACAAAACTTCAGCCATGAGGAAAAAAAAAAAAATTAGGCTAGCACAAAGTGCTGTTACATTAGCTTATATCCAGAGAACAAAAAGTCTGGATGCAGATGAATTCTGCACTCCAAATTCCTTGCTTTGCATCTACAAGACAGATGGGGTTCACCGCTGGGTAACCAACTCAGGCATTTAAAAAATATCTAAAATATCTGCCCCTGTGTGCCCAAACCCGTTCTCAGTGGCTCCCAAACACCTTCGCTGATATACTCCCATTAACTCCTCTAACTCGACACCGTGCTGACTTCTCCTTCTGGGGAGCTGTACTGCTCCCAGTCTTCTTCCCAGCTGAGCCACATCCTCCTCCAGGTGCCACTGCGAGCAGTTACCACTGCTTCCAAGCCCTGGCCTCCAACTCTGACCAGCAGCAGCACTTCTCACATCTCCATCTCCCTCCACCTCTTGGTCTCAGCCATAACCCCAGAGCCCCAGACTGGTCTGGGCAGGAAGGGACCTTAAAGCCCACCCAGTCCCACCCAGTCTCCTCCCACAGCCCAGGTGCCCACCGCCCCACCCAGCCTGGCCCTGAGCACCCCCAGGGACGGGGCACCCACCGCTGCTCTGGGCAGCCTGGGCCAGGGCCCCACCGCCTCTGGGTGCAGGATTTCCCCCTCACACCTGGCCTAAGCTGACGCCTCACCCGAGCATGGTCGCTCACCTGCCGCACCCGCTGTGACACCCGGCTGTGAACTCAGCGCAGAATTTGACCTCCCACAAAATTGTTGAAACTTTGGTTAGAAAATTTCCCTGGATTATAAGCATCTACCCTGTATCATCACGACGACTTGCATCCTGTCACTGTAGGAAAGCAACATAATATTCTTGGCTATCTTTCTTCTCCGAGGCTTCCTGAGCTGCTCCAGACCTTGCTCAGCCAACCGCTGCTCTTTCTCAGAGCGACGCGACAATTTAGGAGCCGGACATAAAACTAGCCACAAAAACAATCTTCATAAAATACAATTTATGTACTAGGAAAAACAAGCTTCCCCTCTTCCGAGCTCTTTTCAAATATTAAATAATCCATCACCTCCACAGCTCCTTTCCGCAGACGCTGAGAAGCCTGAAGGAGAGCAGCGGGCGACTCGCTCGAGGTACGCCAGACCCAGCGCGAGCCCTGCAGCCATCAGTGCATTGGTTTTATCGCAGGAGCCTCGAGTATTTAAGCATTTTTGGAGACGCAGACCCCCGCCTCAAAGGGATTAAAGCATGATTTCAAACGGGCTGTGGTTAGACTGCGAAGGACCACCGCATCCGATTCCCAGCGGATGCACCACCTCTTGGTTTCGTCCCACCCTACAGCACAGCATTTTTCTTTTGCACCGGGTCAAACGAAACTTTATTAACCAATTTCTGACCAAAAAAAAACCGTCAAACCAGAGGAAGTCACATTATCCTCAAAGGCCTGCGTTAATTTACATTTTGCTCCAAAATTTCCAGCCACCACCACTAATTGCTTCCCCTCTGTTTTTGCGATTACTCCCCTCAGCGCGGCAGAATCCCTTCCCAGCCGCGCCCTGAATACGGAAAACATCGTCCCACGCTGCAGTGGGAGAACAATCTAAACCTGCGCCCGCCTGCAGGACGAAGCTGACGCGCCAGGAGCGCAGTACTCCAGGAATTAAACCAGACCAGGGCAGAGATGGCGTTCTAGTAACATGCGGGATGGAATCCCCCAGTCAGCACTCAAACCCTGCAGGTTTCGGCTCTGTGATTTATGGGTGCCCCAGCCCTGGGGGTGCTCAGGGCCAGGCTGGGTGGGCCCCGGAGACCTGATCTGGGGGGTGGCAGCCAGCCACATCCAGCAGGGGCTGGGGGGCTCTGGGGTCCCTTCTAACCCAAGCGACGCTGTGATTCTGTGGTTCTGAGAATTCCCAGATTTGTACCATAACTGCTGTAAAAGCCAAGGATTTTTCAGCCTGCCGCAGTCCTTCAGGCTCCCGCGAACGCAGCCAGCACAGGGCCGGGGCACAACGAAGGGGATGAACGGCCACAGCGAGTCAGCAGTCAGCGCTCCGCACAGCTTTCCAGATTTTCCTTCCCAAACAAAGGAGTGGGAAGGGATTCGGTGAAGTCTGAAGGAGCTCATGGCTGGCAGCTCACATCAGCACTCTCAGTCAAAAGGGAAAAAAAAAACAATTCAGCCTGGGTTGGCTGCTTTGGGGGGACACAAGCGGGTTTGGGGACTGAACGGCACAGTGTGAACGAGAAGAAGAGCAGCCACGAAGTTTTTCTTAGAATTGCAGTGCGTTTTCCCATTAAAAATAACGAAAATTGTCTAAAAATAACAAAAAATGCTAAAGAGGAAATGCTGACTTGTTGGCCGTCCTCCCACAGCAGCCCAGCAAGCACTTGTCTTCACACGAGAGCATTCCCGCGCACCTCTGCTGGATTTCTCCTGCGTATGCGGAGCCACGTGGAGGGCCAGGGCTTCAGAACCGTGGTGGGGAAAAAAAAAATCCCAGAGTCTTGGTGTTTGGTTTAACACGGGACCAGCGATCCTCCTGCAGGCCCCACGGGGTGATGTGCTGCGTCAGAGCGAAGCACAGATCGCGACATTTCGGATGAACGAAATACTGAGGAAGTTAACGTGCTCACTTGTCAAAGGCCCCCAGCAACACCGAGCAGAGATGTTATTTTAATTCACAAATCTGCCCTTCTCACGTGCTCCACAGGCTTGGAGGATGCTGGAGCCAGCACGCGGAGCTACGATGCCTCAACGCAGCAGTGGCAGAAATCTGATCTTCTGCCCATCGGCGTCCCCGTGATGCTACAGCTCCCACCAAAAAAACAGTCTAGGAGTTTTAATTTGCCACACAGTGTCTTCATTTCATGTTAATCCCTATCGTAAGAGATCAGCTTTGTAATTTTACTGATTCCATGGATTTTACTTTTTTTTTTTAAGTACCAACAGACCATCCCAAATCTCCCTCACACGCTCCCCAGACCCGTGTCCGTTCTGCACAGATCCTGGCACGCCACACAAACCTGGAATCTGTGCATTTTGGGGGGGAAATCAAATAAAACCAGCCCTTAATTTCCAGCCAGCTTCTGACACGTTTATTCTCCTGCTGATAAAAACATCTCCGCAGGTGACAGCCTCTTTGCCATCGTTCTTCATGACAACTCGCTCCGTGCCTTAAGCGAACCCTATCAGTCACACAACAGCTGCACTCCACCGCCTCAGGAGATTCCCTTTCTCCCAGTTTTTCCCCGTTGGTGTTACCTGGGATGGAACACTCAGCCTGGCACGGGACCGCATTTCTTTAAAAAAGTTTCAATCTACATCTTAACGAATTCACAGCTTTGTTTTCACATGCCCAGAAAACGAGCTGAATGTCCCAACAAAGCATTTCGCGAATTACTGGGTGGAGTGTGCTGTGCTTTTCTTAAAAAACAACAAAAATCAGGTTCCCGGGTTCAGTTTTAACAGCTTCCAGCCGCGAGGAAGACACACAGAGAGCAAAACCCCACAGCAAGAACGCGCGTCCTCGCCAGGTCACCCCAAGGTGCCGAGCTCAGGAATGGAGGCAGGGCACAGGGCAGGACCTGGGAGCTCCTCGCACCAATTGCCAGGCAACCAGGGAAAAAATGTCCTTGCTGGAAGGAGGAGGAGGGCAAACCGTGAGAGCCGTCGTGACCCCTGCAACCTGCGGAGCCTGGGAACGCGCGCGTGGTAAGGAGCCGGCACCACCCCGCGAGACGCTCCTCCAGGGTCCCCCCTTTTCCGTCTTTCTTTTCTTTTTCCCCCAAACAGATTTAAGTAACCTAGTTACCGCTTTTTGATTCATAACATGAATTTCTTGGGATATATTAAAGCATTTCAGCAGAGAGGGGTTCGTGCTTAGCAGTCAGCGCACAGCACCGCAAACACCCCAAGCACGAACGCGTCCCCCAAAACACCCCTAAGTCACGGGGGAGGGGGTGTTCGACCCCAGCAGCCTGCCCCAAACCTCCCCTGCGGGCACCCCCCTTTCCCTTCCTACAGAAATCACCAAGGGCCCAGATGCAGCCGCGGCGGCGGCGGGCTTCCAGCGTGGCTGAAGGCTACGGAGCGCGTCCAGAAAGCTGCAGCCCCAGGCAAGCTGATTGCCACAGGCAGGCAATTAGCTCAACGAGCGCTTGGAGCCCCAAAGCCTTCGCAGGTGTGCTGGGGGATGAGCGGGGTCTTCTCCAGCTTCTGGTGATGCCCGCGGTCCCACGTCCCCCGCCTTGTTCCCAGAAGAGAAAGCGTTGGGGAGAGGACGGAGCCCACGCCTGCACCTCAGCTGGATTTTCAGCTGATGCAAGGTAGTTGCTGCTGGCTGAAAGGAAGGACTAACGCACGAAGAGGAAGGGAGATTCAGCAAAAATACTCACTGCCTCCTGTCCTGCTGCTCAAAGCCGAGCTGGCCTCACCACCAGCTTCCCGTGCCTGTTGGTCCTCCTGCACCAGCGTCACGCTGTGCGCAGCCCGCTCGTCCCAGGGCTGGCGGTGACATGAGCTGCAGCAAAAAAAGGGCTGCAACCGCCCTGAGACGGCGGCGAGCAGGGCGCAAGCAAAGGGTGCACGGGTGCTGAACTCCCCGGGGAGCGTGGGCAACCCCGACACCGCGCTGCAGGTCCAGATCTGCCGACTGTGCCACCGCCACGGCGGCCTCCTGAAATCCTGACGGCACGGGGGATGCCGCGAACCCTTCTCGCGATGGACGAGTTGTAAAATATTGTGACAGCCCTGAAAACAGCGTGACCCGTAGGAAAGCTCTCGGAGTAAGAACACTCAGCGAGGAGCACGAGGGGACCGGGTTAGGAGACAAGAGGGGGAAACCAGAGGTGGAGGAAGTGCTGCAAGAGGCAGAGGCAGCAAGTGGATCTGCAAACCCGGACCCAGGGGCAGCTGAGTCGCAGCAGCCACGCTTGGTAGAGGTCCAGCAGCACCGTCCCTAAAATAGGTTAACAAAATACTACGGAGGAGAAAGAGGAAATTCCACCCTGAATACAGAGAGACCTAGTCTCGGGGAGTTTAGCACAGTGGGAAAAGCCCCGGGATCTTCAGGCCATTCAAGCCAATGAAGCATGGGTATAGCTGCAGAGGGTCTTTGTAGAACTACAAAGGAGCAACATAAAAATACAACTATTCCCAATCTTGTAATTCAGCATTTAACACTTGCTCTCACTAGAAAACCCTTCCTGTGTGCTGCGTTTCTTTTAAAGGCCACTCAGCGCTTTCACAAAAAATAAAACAAGGCTCAGGATTAACGCGGCACAAACCCCGGTGCTTTATTTTCCCAGAGGCAACAAGACTGAATAAAGAGCGTTACAGAAAGGACTTTCGAGTACACACCAGCCAGGAACAGTTTAGGAACCCCCAAATTCCCCAACAGACGGGCCTCACAGAGCAGCACAGCGGCGGGGCTGGCTTTGGGAGGGGTAGGGGTGCAAGGAGCAGGTGGCTGCGGACAGCCCCCACCTCGGGCCGCCTCCTGCAGACCTCTCTGCGGCACCGTCTCCCTGCAGATCGCGCTTCGCACCCTGCGTGGCTTTGGCACACCGTAACGCAGCTCTCTGGCTGTTTATGGCAGCACTGCGAAGGAGTCAAGCTGCACATCGCTGCTCCCTCGGCACTGGGCAATCACACAGCTCAACTTGCTCCGGTTTTGTTAACGAGTTTTGTGGTACCTTGCCACTCGAGACACACAGCAGGAACGAGCCCCATCCACCAAGGACGTAGGGCTTAGAAGGTGATGAACAGGAGGAGAGCGATTCTGTACACGGGCAGACAGTGGTAGGACAAGGGGGAATGGTTTTAAACTAAAAGAGGGGAGATTCGGGTCAGATGTGAGGAGGAAATTCTGCACCCAGAGGCGGGGAGGCCCTGGCCCAGGCTGCCCAGAGCAGCTGTGGGTGCCCCATCCCTGGGGGTGCTCAGGGCCCTGGTGGGCGGCAGCCAGCCAAGGCAGGGCGTGGGGCTGGGGGGTTTTCAGGTCACTTCCAGCCCAACCGTGACTCCGTGATTCTATGATCTCTTAAATACCGCCAGGGATGGCGGAGAACTGTCAGAGACTCACAAGACCCTGACGAGGATCTGCACAACGTCCTGGCAGAGCTGTCAATGACAGCGCCCAGAGGAGCCAGGTTAATCCGAAGCTTCCCAACAAGGCTCAGGAACCGAGGCTAACTTCCTTATGCCACGGTCCTTTTAGCGGAAAAACAAACAGCGGATTAAGAGCAGAGATCTCCTCGCAGGCTGGCTTCCCTGGGAGCTACAGGCGTGATGGGGACAACACCACACTCTGGTTTGATTGAGAGGAAGCCAGGCTGGATGCGTTCAGCGAGGCCTTCAAGCCTCGAAAAACCTCTTAACGCAGTTCAGCAGGGAGGCAAGGAAAGCAAGGGAACACACCTGCCCGCTCGGCAGCTCGCCCACGCGCACCGCCAGCAGCTGCCAGGTCCTGCTCTGCTCCCTGAGCCGAGCGTGAATCGTGATGGATCGAGGCTTTCAGAACAAAGAATCATTTTTCCAGCTCCAGCCTGCCATCGCTGCTGGCTGGCAGCATCGGCAGCACCGCGCTGCGCGCAGGTATTTCACCACCACGAGGCAACGACAGGCTCGGGAGGAGGACGGGAAGCGGCGTTTCTCTGAGACGCATCACGCCCCACAGAACAAACTACCCCACGAAGAACAGTCAGGTTCCTGCAATTTTCAAAGCTGAGCCCAGTAATTTCCCTTGGAGAGTTTTGCTGCGAGCTTACAAATGTTTTTAATTTGGATCTGATGCTGTGAACAATAACTTTTTAGTTGCTAAACTGTGGACTTGCACTGATTATGAAATGAGGCGTGAAAAGCAAAGCAAATTGCACTTATCTGGATTTGCATTCGCAGGGCGCAATGCATCCCAGTCCCAGCGTGCTGTGACAGCTGTCACACGAGCCACGTGCCAGGCTGAGCGGTGACAAGCACAAAGCAAGGCAGCTCTGGGAGCAAAGCAGCAGTCCCCACGGCGCACTGGGTCCTGGCAGCGTCACTCGCAGGGCTCTGTCGAGCATCACAGCTATGGAGGTGCCCTCAGCAAGCAAAAGCAGCAGCGAGCAGGAGCTGGCAGGCAGCTCTTCTCAGCAGGTGCTTGAAGAAACCAAGCGGTGAGGGAGGAGGAGGAATAAGGAAACACAAACATGCCAACGTCCTCCCCTGCCTCCTGCATGCACGTTATCATCCAAACAGCCTTGCTTGTGAGCTACAAGTTCCACCTCTGTCAGAAGAGATAGAGAGAAAAAGGGAGATTTAGGGATAAAACGCCAATTTACGTCCTAGGGGATCTGAGCTGAGTTCCCAGAGGTGCCGTTAGTCCTGAGATAGGGAAGCTTTTTTGGAACAGATGCGAAGAGCAAGTGGAGTGATGACAGCAGCATGGCGAGGTGGACAAGAGCACTTTGAGGATACTACGGCAGAGTTTCTCTGTTCAAGGGGGATTCAGCCTCCCTGAGGGTTAACAGGATTCCTGATGACTGATCTTGGTGGAGGAGGCCAAACAAGGAGGGCTGGAGCATTCCAGGTGGCCAGGACTTCCTCCAGCCCCACATATTCTTGGAGAATCTCAACATCAGGAGCACAATCAGCCACTGGTCGCGCAACAAATCCCACCCTGTGGACCCCTTCTGCACAGACACAACAGCATCACCACGAGGGCACACACGCAACCTGCCATCACCAGAACAGGAACTCAAACTGGGAAACCCTTAAACACAGAAAGACAAAATCATTTACCTTCCAAAGCGGGCAGAAAACACCCCATTTCCCACTCTAGGAGCCTCAGGACCCGTGCTGCCTGCCACGGGGGCATCCCAATGCCCGTGCTGCTAGAAATAGCGGAACCGGGTGGGCTTCGAGGCCCCTTCCAACCAAAACCATTCCGTGATTCTGTGAAGGCAGAGCACAGGCGGCCCCCAGCACCTCTGCAACACCTTGCAGGAGGCACAGCAGCACTAACCCGCGTGCAGGCACGTGCCTTTCCTGTTCCACCTGCTGTTCCCTCCTGCACCCCGCTGGCTGAGATGCTCTCTGGAAGTGCTGGCTTGTCCCCGGGGTTTCTGCTGAATCAAAGCTGCTTGTAGCTGGCTGCTCACCACATCTGGCTCTCTGCGAGCAACGGGAAGCCTTGCCCAGGGGTCAGCCAGCACCTATCACCGACTGCTCTCACAGCATCCAACGCTGCACCGAAGGCTGCACAATGCAGATGAAAATAGCGGGGAAAAAGGGAAGGGAAGGGAAGGGAAGGGAAGGGAAGGGAAGGGAAGGGAAGGGAAGGGAGAATGAACATTTCATGGCAAGGAGCAATAGGGGTAATTCATGCCCAAAGAAGCAGAAGAGGTGTCGTGAGCAGCAAGGGGACCCCCAGAGCTACCTGCTGCACCCTGTCCTGCACCCCTGCTTTGGGGCAAAAGTATGGGGGGGGTTAAACCCTCTCCTTGTCTGCAGCAACAGCAGAGCCTGCCGAGAGCCTCAACTGCTTACGGCTGGCGAAGGGCTGTACGGGAGCTGCTGTGCCCCTGCTCAGAGGAAGGGGCAAGAGACAGCAAAGGGATGGTGCCTGCCTCGGGCTGCACAGCTGCAGACAGACACGAAGCTGCTCAGTGCTCCAAGCATTCCCCTAAAGCCACTCGAACGCAGCTCCGACCGCTGCAGCGTGCTCCTGCACTGCGCTAAATGCATTTGCACGCTGCCAGCCACAGGCAGCGCAAGCTGGCGTGGGCTGGGGGAATTGTGCAGGTCTGCACACAGGGAAAACACGCAGCGAGCAGCCAGGGCCCTGCTCGCAGCAGAGCCTCTTCGTGCAGCACAGGGACTGCAGCAGAGGGACACTAACGCAGGCGGCAACTCCAGCTTCGACGCGATCACAAAGCACAGCATCGCAGGGAGGCTTTGCCCTTTGAGGAGCAGCCTCCGCAGCAGAAGCACGTGCTAGGGAAGGGGCTGGACGCCTTACGAACTGGGGCTTCACTAAATCGCTTCGGAGGAGGATGGCAGTGCCCAGAAAGCCACGGGAAAAGCAATTTGAAGGTCACTTCCTAGCAAGGGGGAGAGACGATAAAACTCACCGGACTCATCCGCGGGTAGGGGATGAGAACAGCAGCACAACCAGGTAAGCAGGGAGGTATTAAAAAACAAAGGCACGTCCTCTAAGGCGCTGTCAAGCTCCTGACAAGGTGCCCTAACTCACAGCAGCCCACCAGCACCCGGCCCTCTGCGCTAACCGGCTTCTTAGGGCTGCTGAGCTGCTCGGGCTGAATGAGCAATTAGAGGAGAGGAAAACAGATGGCTCTATTTGGCAACTTCTCCCCAAGTGTCATTCTGAGACTCGCCAGGTCAGACCACAACTAAATTACTTCAGATTAAGTGCTTGAGGACGACCTGTAACAAAGGGCTGGAACGACGCAGGCTGCAGTCCCTAGCACCGCCAAACTGATGGCACCCATTCCACCACCACCATCTTCCAACATTAACAACGCTCCTCGTTAACAGGGTATTTAACCACTGTAGAAGAGATGTACATTCAGCAAACAGGCGGCACTTATCTGCTGAGTGTGTCTACACTCAGTTGTTTTGTTGGTTTTTTTTTTCAAATTCAAAATGCCAAAGTTTTGTCCCATGCAGGGAAGAACCACTTTTCTCAAATGCAGCCACCACTGGGAACAAACCAGGGTACTGCAGAACAGTAGCACTGAGAGTGAAGAAAGACGGGATGAGGTCCTCACAGGTAAAGCTCTGATTGCTGGCACAAGCCCATTCTGCAGCCCAAGGGCTGAGGCTCCCATCCCTCCGACGCAGACATGCTCAGCGTCACAGAGGGTAAAAGCCCTGTGGTAAATCCACGTGCCCGTCTCCAACCTCTGCAGAGAAGTGAACCACAAGAGCTTACTGAATAATCCTGTTTGGACCAAAAATCACAGAATAATTCAGGCTGGGAGGGGCCTCAGGCAGTGGTTTATCTCCAGCTTCAATGCTAGGTTGCCAAGGGCTCTCCGGTCGCTGCTTCAGCGTCTCTGAGGTGGTGTGCACCATCAGTGCAATGGTGTGCACTTCATTCTGACTCTCTCCATAGGAATCTCAGTTCTTCAGGACTGGCAGAGTAGAAAAACAAGAACAAAATTGGCTTGGATATTAGGAAAAGATGGCACCAGGGGGTGGTGGGCACAGCCCCGAGCTGCCGGAGCTCCGGGACCGTTTGGACACCGCTCTCAGCCCCAGGGGTTGGGGTTGGGTGGTGCTGGGTGGGGCCAGGGGCTGGGCTCCACGATCACCCACGAGGAACTCCACTTCTGGTGTCCAAGTCCTTTCGTGGCATTGCTCTCACCTTTTGCAAGCAGGCTGTCACAGCCAGCGTCCGTCCTCTTCCACTCCTGCACAGGACTCTGGCCACTTTACGGAGCCTTCCAGGTGTGATCAGCTCCCAGCACCCTGCTTTTGGCAGCACCCTCGTTTGAGGAAGCTGCCTAACACAGGCTCTCTGCTCTTTGTAGAGTTGTTCAGGGGCTTCCAAAAAGCAGCAGTCACACCACCCCAGGCAGGGTTGTTCTCTTTGAGCACCTGTGGACCTGAGGGGTTTCTGCCTCTGGGTTCCACATGTCTGAGGCATCTGCAAGAAGCTGTGCTGATCCTTGTCCGTGCCGCCCAAGTCGGATATTCCATGATTCCAAGACTCTAAACCACATCCTAAAGAAAGCTAACATACTGAGAAGACAATTTCTGCCAAAAGCGTAATTCTCCCGTTCCCAATCTCCAAAATCTCTGTAATTTGAGAAAGGACTTGGAGCTGCCGAAGCTTTGCTGGAATTTGCTCTGAGCGGTGACTGTTAAACTTCCCCGCTGCATCCCAGGCAGCATGACGTTCCCTTGGGCTGCCCACGGCTCCGCGTGGCTTTGAAGCATCACCACGGCCCCAGCTGGGCACGGAGGGTTTGGAGGAGGAGATGCTGCTGCCCTGGGGCGATCAGACCTCAAACACCGCAGAGTCTTACACGGAGGTTTGGGCAGAATGAATGCCGATGTTTTCTAGGGTGAAACCAGTTCCAATGGCAAGGGCACATCACACTTGTCAGCCACTCCTGAATCAAGCGCTGTGTGAATTTCCAGCAACACAGAACACACAAAGGAACCTGAAGCTGGGAATTTTATACCCGGCAGTTGAATATTTCATACAAACTACCAGGAAAACAGACGACACTGCTGAAGCGCCTCTTTCGTTTACCCACCTGCACCGCAGTGCTGCGAGCCCAGGGCCAGCTGCCAACCCCAGGCTGCTACTGGCAGTTCGCTGGAGAGCCTGCAGCGCTTCAAGAAGCCTGATTCCTCCTCCCGCAGTTCACCTTCATGATAGATGAGCCCAGCTGCAGGCAGCGGCTGGTCTGCAGTTCAGCTTTGCTGAAAGACAGCAACTTCTGTCTACAGACGACCTGGTTCCACCCCCTGCCACGGGCCCATGTAGTGCATTACTCCCAAACAGTGCTGCCATCAGGGCACCAGGCTCCACAGCTGAATTATTTCACACAAAATATAAGAATTCGGCTTTTCTGGACAATCTTCCCATCTGTTGACCCTGAAATTTTGGGACCTTAGGCTGAAACCTGCCAAATTAAGATGCATTTGTTTGCTTTCGGTGACAGTCGCAGACGTGGCTGTCTCCCTTCAGAATTTCTCCATTTCCCACATTCTTTCCTAAGGAAGCAGAAAAAAAAAGAAGTGCCTCTCTCAGCTGATAACCAGCGTTCAAACACTTGCACGCACTGTGCCGTGTGGAAACAGGAGAAAAACTCCCAAATGTCTGGGCACGCTGGCAGATGAACGTGGAATGTGGGGCCACAGCCCTGGAGGGGCACCCAGTGATTCCCGGCGGCGTCACTTCTGCCAAGCCTTTTGCCCCCTCCCACTCCGGTACCCGTTTCCCTCTAGGCTGTAAAGTGAAAGAACTTAAAAGCTCGTAGCAACACGTAATGAAAATGGAAGCGCTCTGGGCTGGGAACGGAAAGCGACCTACTGCAGCAGAATTCACACAGCAAAAAAGCGAAGTGATTGCAGTTGGAGTTAAATCTCCGGGACAGGGATTGAAGAAGGGAGCCCCAGAGGCATTCCACTGATTTTTTAATCTTTGTTTAATACATCCATGTGCTATTTACACAGCTAGACGCCTCACTAGGGTCATTTTTAAGCACTGATCCCTCACAGACTCTGTTTGCATCAGGAGCTCTGAGCCTTGAAATTCGTCTGCCAATGGCCCATCACTGAGTGGGGCTTAAGAAAACATGATACTGAAGGGAAAATAATGTTTCACCTACATATGTTGCAAATTTCTCCTACTTGAAAAAAGAAAAAAGGCTTAGGCAGCTACAAACAGCTGCAGACCACCCAAATTACGGAGTCTTTTCCGAGTTCAAAAACAGGACAGATAGGTGTATTTCTGTTTCTTTTTTCCCTCTGCTTCCCCCATGTTGCTTTCACCGCCTCCCCTCTGGCCAAGAGAAACCTGCGCCACATCCCTGCAAGATACAGGGGCGATGTAAGTAAGAACTCATCCCTTACACTAGGAGGAAGCAGCAATCAATGAGAATAATAAGCGGAATTTCTCATTTTTGAACATTTCTGGATGAGTGAGAAAAAAGAAAGTTCTGTCTCCCCTTGGGGCTGGAACTGGATGAGCTTCAGGGGCCCTTCCAACCCAAAGCAGGATTCTGTAACTCTGTAGGGTTTGGTAAAGCTGCTTTTTTTTTTGTGAGCTACCCAGTTGGGTTTACATGGGAGAGGATGAACTGTGTCAACCATCCCAGCAGAGCTCAGAGAAACACGTTCTCAGTTATTTATGCACTTTTTCTTGAAATAGCTTTTCTTGAAAGAGGCTACTTTCACCTCATGTCCAAAAAAAAAAAAAAAAAAATCCTACAAAAACAGAAAGAACAAAATTGGGTTTGAAAAACAACACCTATGGCCACCAAGTACTGGCAGCCACAGTGTCATGAAAGCCAAGGTTTCCAGCTGTGTGACATGGAAATTTGATGCAATTGTTTACGGGAGGATTTTAAAACAAGGCCTGCAGTATTTTGGAGCCTCAAGGCAAAAGGTGAGAGACTGGAAGATGAGAGACGCTGCCTGCACCTCCCTCAGCAGGTCCTGACCAGAGCCTGCAACAGGAGGAGGAGGGACGGCAGAGAGAAGGGTCACTGAAAGACAAGGCTATGGGAACAAGCCCGGCAAAATCCAAACCAAGCCGGGAACAAACAGCCGAAGAGCACCAGAAATCTGGAAACCTACTCTGGGGGGATTGTTTTTCAGGTATAGAACGGTTAGGCATCGCCAGAGCACTGGTAATTCTGCATTTCCTGGAGAAATACACAATGGGAGAAAAAATAAGTAAAATCTGGAGTTTGTCAGTAAAGCCATAGGCCGTTCATTAAATAATTCAGGAAGAATAATTCAGCACCTTCAGGAAGACGCTGCTCAAAGCTGAAGTTTGGGATGTGAGGAAAAGGGATGGCCCTGGACCAGGAGGCGGGCGAGCTGGAGGAGACAGCCCAGTGTTAAACGCTGGATTTCCAGGCTGCAAAAGGGCGTAACAGCAAGGAGCTCCAAGCTGCTTCACAAGAACCTGCAGAATTTTGTGCATGGCAATAAAACTGGAACGGAGTGAAAAACACAGAAAGCTCTTTTTTAGTCATTTCACGGAGTTCTACCAAAATACGAAGCTGCGAAGCAACGCTAACTGCTGGACAGAGAAGGTGGACGGCAGCGCCGGGACCCAGCTGCCGCCGACCAGCGCAGCCGTCACCCCCTCCCATTCCCCCCTTCCTCCTTTCCTCTTCCACGCGGCTGACGGGATGAATCCCACGTTGGGAAAGAACACGGTTCTGCATGAGCTCAATTCTGGGAGAAAAATGCCATGTATGAAGGCAGTATCTTGGAAGAAGGGACTGAGAAATGAAGTTGAATGCTGCTGCTTACCCCCCACACACTGAGTAAGAGTAAGGTAGAGCAAATTAAAACTCAACTGCAATTTGCTCCGAGCTTGACAAACCCACGGCTAAACACCGCAGGCAAAAGCTCTGTGAGATCCAAACAGGGCTGGGCTTTAAAATCAATTCATAGCTATGCACATTTCAAAAGGTGAAAGGTGTGAAGTATCAGGACATATTTCATCATGTATTTCCACGTACAAACTCGGAATTTGTTGTTCTGAGGGGGCCGTGCCTCTGGTGGGAAGCGAATGTGGCATGAGGAGCTGAGCTTTGGCTATCACAAAGTGCCTGCAGCCCGGCTCCGAGGCAGGGCGGGTGATTCCTCTCGTTTTCCCAGCGCCCATATCCCCAGTACTCAGGGCAATCAGGGGAGAAGCGATGGCTTTGCTCTCAGCACCATGTGCCCAAGCAGCTCTGAGTTTTTGAATCCTACTTGGATCCTGCAACCAGACACAAAACCTTCATACAAAACACGTAAAGTTAATTTTTTTTCCCCAACAAATTATTTTAAGGTAGCAAAGGGATTCTTTTCCCTTAAAGCAAATTGTATTCGTGTTTGAGAAGAAAAAAAAGTTAATCCACGCAGAAAATATTCTGATTGCGCTACAGAGACCTGCATTTTGCTGATGCACTTCCAGCACAAAATAACACTCGGGAAATTGAATTTTGAAAACACAAAAGACAGTAAAATCCATACACGAGCAGTCTCGAGTACCTACACCCACCCTCCATGACCCACAGGGATAAACCCAACAAATTTGTGCTCCTGTTAATTAGCTCTCATCGCCTGCCACGTGTAAAAACGAGCAGCGTTCCTGCCACCACGGAAACGATCTGCGGCCAGGACGCGCGGCGTCACCGCATCCCCTGCGGCCACTGCCACACGTCGGGCTGCAGGGAGAAGAGGTGCGGGGAGGCATCCAGGGAGGGACTGGTGCTACGCTGCAGGGGTGGTCTTCCTGCGGCATGGTCACACTCAGTGGCTTCCCACAGCCTGCAAGCTTTCGGCCTGTAGTTCTTTGTGAGTCAACAAGAGAAACGATCACCGGTCCCGCAAGCCCTTCTTTGAACGTCAAATGCAAAATATCCAGCAACCCAAAAGCACGTGCCCCGAGGAACCAAGGCAGACGCGGCACTCTGTCAGCTGATAAATGCCCACCAGAACCCTGAATGAACGCACAAAAATCCCCAGGCCACACCGTGAAACAACCCTCACAGCCCACCAACAGTTTGGCTGTTACCATGTGATGGGTAGGGAGTTTTTCAAGCGTTTTCCAGGGATTTGTGCTGAAGAAATACCTTTCAAACCCAACCAGCAATGCAGTACCACCATCTTAAATGCAAAGAGCGTTCCTCAAGGGCAGAGGACTGAACGCAGACCCCAGCTCTGCGGGACACGGTGAGCAGCGAAGCCAAGGGCTGGGCCGATTTCACGGCACCTGGACACCTCTGTTCCACCCGAGCAAACACCAGGCAGGGTCTGATGGGGTGGGGCGGCATGTGAGGAGCCCAAGATTAGGGAACTCCATCAGACCACAGAGGAAAATTCAGGGTCTGAGTTTGAAAAAGAGCAAAATAACGACGTTTTACTACTTAGCTGTTCTTAAGTCCCGTCAGAAACAGGGCTCCTGCGTGCACTACAAGAAAAGATCTGTCCTGCACTGCTTTTGGAGGACTGTGCATCGGAAAAGTCATTTTTATGAGCTTTCTTTCCTTCAGCAAAAGTCCTCTTGGTGCCCACTGTAAGGGAAGATCAACAGGACACTGGCCACCAACGGCAAGCTCAAAGCCAGTGCACAACCCCTGCATTCATCACTTGATCTACAATACTTGGTGTATTAATACTTGATGAGAAACACGCATCTTAGCTGATTATTAAGGATCCTACAACACGCAAGCGTCCAGAACAACGTCACCACCAGCGCAGGGAAGGCTCTCAGGGTACCATTCACCTTCCCTACGCTCACACACCTGAATTTTTGGCACCTCAGGTGTACCAGTAGCCCAGACTTCTCCCACCGCCAACTGTAAGAAACTTCAGAGGCAAATTCTCCCCATTTCAACCTGTGACAGATGGGACCGTCACTGCTGGAGATGTCTATGTCCCCACACAGACCAGAAACCAGGCGCTTGACTTGTAGGAAGCAAAAGTGAGAAGAAACAGGTTCCCCCAAGATTGCCCTAGCTCTTGGACCAAGGCACCTTGCACAGAATGAGCGCTGCTTTTAGAGGGAGAAATCTGGACAGGAATGCTGCTGCCAAAGCTCTGCCCACGTGGAACCAAGCGAAGGCGCAGTCGGGGACGTACGGCCCCGTTACGCTTTTTGAACCCGCAGCCTTGACTGTGAGCTGTCTTTAATTCAACGAGAAATTACACACTCTGCTGTACACAAGACACAAAACACCAAATTTCCCCTTGTCCCCAGCCGTGATCCCCTCCCACCAGCCAGGGGTCTCAGTGCGGGTTTAATAAGGCCAGCACCTCCAGGACCCAACAACATGCAGGGCAACAAACCGGGAAAACCTCTTCCCATCTGCGCGAGGACCTAGCAGCAACTTTGGCTGGCATGGAGACCAATATTGCTGCACTTCACACAAACCGGGAAATAAACACGTGCCAGGAAACCATCTCCAAAACGAGGGAGAACGCGGGGCCAAAAGAACCTGTGAGAACGTTCTGAAGGCAACTGCTGCTGCCCTACCGATTTTCCTTGGGTTTTCCCAGCATTTTTGTACCTCTTCTCCATCACAGAGCTACACCCCGTCTGAGGCTAACTAGGGTCTTCATGAGCTCTCATTAGCTCAGCTTCCCAGGACACTCCCAAAGAAAAAGAAGGACAAAACCTGCCATCAGCAGAAGGAAAATTTCAAAGGAGCAGGAAACCAGCGACGTCTTCGGCTTTTCCTACTCCAAATCTGTAGCATATAAGGAGACACTTCCGCAGCAGACCCCAGAAAAGGCTGCTGCAATAAGCAAGCCACAAAAGTACGGAAGTTTAAGAGCAGCTAGCACCGGCCGTCCAGTACCTTGTGCCTGAACACAGCATTTGATATGAAAAAGGGATTTTCCACGACAAACGCTCAGTCCATACACCATGAGGGCCACCGGCCAAAACTCACCGCGCCTTGGTTCATTAACTCTGCTCCCAAACTGCGTGCTTCTGTCGTGCAGGATTTCGTCCAGCTAGCAGTGGCAGATTTGGAGGCTTTGGGTATGTTTATGTGGGATGAAAAGGAGAAAGAGGGAACCCTCAGCCTTACATTACCACATCTCAGAGCGGATGAAATCTTTAGAACAGCGGTGTCTAGACAGCGCCGACTTCTTTGTCTTCGGGAAGAGGGATTAAGACAGAAATCTGGCTGCACTGTCCCTTTTTGATATAAAGCTGGAAGACACTTTGGGCTAAAGGCCTGGCAACGCTCCAGAAACTACTTTATTATGAGGGAAGTGAAGAAAAGGAGGTCTGTAAGGCAGGAGAGTAAGATTTCTGCCCAGCAGTCACAGCAATTAAGGAAGCTGTCTTGATGAAGAGGAAAGAAACATTGGAACAGAACCCAAAGGCTCCAAAGAGCAGGAGAGAGTCATTCTGAGACTAGGTCAAGGCTCCAGAGGGGACTGCCTTTCCAGCTTGAGACTTAATGCTACAGACATGCCTCGAAAAGCTGACCAGAGCGATTCTGCCGATACCACGGATGACCCCATAACGTCTGCACGCTCGAGCGCCAGCGAAGCATCAAAAGTGAACGTGGAAAACTCAGCGAGTTAGGATCAAACATGACAGGACTAAAAAGTGCCTTCTCCTTCTTTCCCTTCCATTAAAATAAAACCTTTACAGTAAAACAAAACCCAGGAACCGTGTCGATGTGGCACTTGGGGCCATGGCTTCGTGGGCGTGGTGGTGGTGGGTTGACGGCTGGACTGGATGAGCGTAGAGGGCTTTTCTAACCCTCATGATTCTGTGATTCAGTAATTAAACATCTCAGCTTGAAAACAGCCATCTGATTACAGATTTCTGGAAGAAGCATGGAAGGAATTGCATAGGGAGCTGTCAGGAAGGAGGGCCTCTCCCGTCTGTGAATCGATTCCACCGTCGTTTGAACTTGTTTTGATTAGGATTCTGTACGTTCCCACTCCCTCAATTACCACGTTATCTGAGCAAGCAATCGCCTCAAAATACCTTTTTCTTGCAGGAACTGAAACAGCTGGTGAGATTCCTCTCAATAAGATCCCTGCTATGAGGCTGCTGGGTAAAAGTAGCCTAATCGAATCCCCGATCGTATCAGAAGCTTCAAAGATTCACTTCAAAGGGAAGCTTCAGCGGGCAGAGTCCTTGAGTCAATGCAATGCTTCAGATGTGGGGAAGAACCAGAGGATCACAGCATGGCCTGGGTTAGAAAGGACCTTACAGCCCCCCCAGCCCCAACCCCGCCGGGGGCTGGCTGCCACCCCCAGCTCAGGCTGCCCAGCGCCCACCCGGCCTGGCCCTGAGCACCCCCAGGGACGGGGCACCCACAGCTGCTCTGGGCCAGGGCCTCCCCGCCTCTGGGTGCAGGATTTCCCCCTCACGGTCCTCCACAGCCACATCTCAAGGTGCACGTTCGGGTTCCCATAGTCCACCGTTCAAGCACAGGATTTCTTCTCGGGCGCTCCAAAATTTGCCAAATTGCTTTTAATTAAAATAGGTAGAGAACCCCCAACCAACACTGAAAGCAGGGCAGAGAGCTCCCCACAGGCTGCCTCTGAGCTGTTCGAACTGCTTCCCACGCCGGCAGCCAGCCCTCCCTAACGCAGCCCAGTTAAACCCATTAAACGTAACGATGGAAATTCTGCTTCCACTGCCCTTTCCTGAAGACAACTGGACAAACTGCCAAGCAGCGGGTCTCAGTTTCACCTTTAACAAGAAAGAAAAGAGTAAATCTACTCTAAATATAGGTCCTCTGAAGAGACGTAACACTTCTGAAACAAAAGGCAACTACTCTGGTCCTAATGCTCATAATTCTACCTCATCACTCTTGCCTTTCATTCTTCATACCTCATTCATATCTCATTCTTCTTGCCTTTTTCCCTATAATATTCTTTTTACCTGTTTCCCTAGAGAAACAAAGTTGTAAATATAACATGAATCGCTTCAATGACACCAAAAAAAAAAAAAAAAAAAAAAAAAGAAAAAAGTAGAAAGGAGCTCCTTGAACACTGGTTTCCCGTGGAGCTCCTTCTCACACTGACTGCCTCTGGTTACAAAGCACAAACTCAGAAGAAAGCTTCTCCCATGGCTGGGCATTCATCAGATCTCTGCAGGTTTTCTGGTACCTTGTGTGTGAATTCACTTTGCCACCTCGCCCACCCAAAAGAAGCCTCCTTGCCTTACCGTGCAGCAGTTTTCATCAGACCTGGAAGAATGCACCCCGTCTCTGAGATCTCTCCTTCCCTTAGCAGACTGCCAGATTTGCAGAGTGGCAACGCTCACACAGCACAAGGCGACAAACCCGATCTCCACGGGCTATCACATTTTAAAGGGAAATGGTTAAATCCTAATTAGTGCTCTAACTTCTGATTCTGAACGATTGGTGCCACTAAAACTCGACTCCCCACGGCACTGCTCTGCCTTCCCTGCCACTCGGCTCTTAATTTGATTGCAGGACTGAGGTTAGCAATGCCGACAAGGCTCATGGCATAACAGCATCCCCCTCCAACGGCTCTTGTGGCTGCTCTTCTGTCCATGTCCTCTGCCTGACTAACAGCCCCATCCCCGCCGAAGGCTGGCTTCTTCCCAAAACAGAATAAGGGAGCCCAACTCCTAGTCCACGTCATCTGCCCTGGCTCAAGAGCAGACCTCTGCACAGCCCCGCAGCGCATCACGCGCACTGACTTTCTCCAACAGTCTCAAGAAAACATAATATCTGGAGCAAAAGCATATGCTTTAAACTTTCAGGAAAGCAAATGTTGCAGAGGTGACAAATTTTTATTCATGTCTAACTGCAAAGGCAAAAGAAATTGTTCTTAGTACAAAACTCAGCCTGCCTCATAAAAAATAGCCCTTCAGCTATTGGCAATTTCCTCCTCTGCCATTATTTGACAGCAGAGGGGGAAGGAACCACTAGAAACTGTTTACATTGTGAAAGAAAAAGCCCAAGCAATAGGGAACAATGATGTTAATGAGCAAGAGGATGATACTCAGCAGGCAAGTGCTAGCAAAAATCCTTCAGCAACAAAGGCCAGTTTGGTGGTGAAGCCACACAGGCACTGGGCGGGCCACGATGTTTATTCAACTGCACCATCGCCTTCTGAAAATGATTCCTGTTGCATCGTGGCCCCTGACTGCTTCCAAGAAAACACCAAAACTCTGCCCAAGCCCAAACAGCGAGCTCCAGCACCAGCTCTGGGCACCGGTCTCAGTGTTACAGTGCGCGTGGTGCTACCCGGTGACGGCGTGCACGGTCCCTTTCGTCGTATTTCCTCTGTAAAGAATCTGAAAAGCCGCGATACAGCACTGGGTACCCAAAATCTGACACTCTGTTAAGTGTCAGTTCAGAGACTTCACAATTTGCGCAGCTGTCCGCTTTTTCAATGACAACTTGCCAAAAACAAACGGAAAATAATCCTAATTTGTCATTTAACAAGCAATACAGGCTCACTCCTCCCCCCAGCCCTTTCCTGGGGCAGACGGGATGATCATCACAGCTCTCTGCAATGGCTCTCTATTTTCATTTTTTATGACGCCCATAAACGCATGCAGGCAAGCGCCCTGAACAGGAGGAAACACGATTTAAAAAAAATCCCAAATCCCGTCCCAGCGTTGCCTCAGAACTTTGCTAAAAGGCCAGAAGTCAGAGGGTCGTTTCCATCAAGGAAACTTTACACGGGCAGAGGGAAATCCTAACGCGCAAACAAACCAGAGGCAATTACCAAAACTGGATCTTCTGGGGGGGAGGGATGAGGGCGGGCAGCCAAGTCTAATTACGGAAGATCTACATAAAAACTTAGCCACCTATCTGCACTTCAGTCAATTTTCAGACTTCTGTAGGGAGATGAGAAGTGGGTGCTGCAGAAACCCCCCTGCACTGGCAGACTCAGGTACAACTCTGCAGGCGTTCCAAGTACGAAACCCAGGCAACGCTGCAACACCTGGATTTTTGTTCCCTTCATTTATTTTACTTCCATAACCTGTCTGAAACAGGTGAAAACACCAAACATCAAATGCTCCAGCGTACATCCCGTGCTGCTCGCGTGCTGCACGACGGGCACGCCCAAGGGTCTCGCTGGGCTGCCACGGGAGTTCTTGTCTCCGCCAGTTAAAACGAACATTTCTCTCCTAAAACCCACGTAAAGCGCTGGCCAAGTGCTTTACAACTTCCTGGCTGATAGTTGTGCAGGGCTCTCTCTCCTCCAGCCCAGTCGCTGCGTTTCGCACTACACCCTAATTACACCATCCAGCACGAAAAAGGCAGGGACGCAGGCCCGCTAACAAGCTTAGGCAAAATCAAAGGCCCACAAAGGGCTAAATCAAAAGCTGGCTCACACCAACTCCATTCTTTGTGCAGCCAAGCAAGACTAATTAATGCTTTTAATGTCAGTTTACCCCTTTTGGCACTATAAATCAGAACATGCAGCTTTTACGAGGTAACAAAAGAATCTGCGAGAGGTGCAGCTTATTCGCCAAACTCCCAAACCCAACTGCACTTAATCAGAAGCAGGTATATTTAGCAGCACTGTACTCAAGGAGCACAATTATCTGCAGGCTCTACGCGGAGAACATCCATTTATCAATACAAACAAGGCTGGCACACCGGGAGGAGGAGGTGAATTATGCATCTGAAGGACGGCCACCACCTCCAGCACGGCTTCTGCCGGGGCAGAAGCGAGGAAGGAGCGCTGCGGGCGGGCGCTGCAGGGAGCTGGCAGCTCGTGCCGCACGCTGCGCTGCAGCCTCCCAGCCAAAAGCCTTCAGAACAGGGAGCATTTCTGCCCTTCTCCAGCAAGGAGGGAAAAGCAGCGCAGGGGGAGAGCACCCAGCTGGCACGGCCTTCGGTGTGCTCTCTGCAGCACTCATTTTGATGGCATCTGAGGAGCTCTGCGGAGGAGATCTGGCTTTGTGTCCTCCATGCTTTACGAAACATACATCTCCAGTTGACACAGCTACGACGCATTTCCCGTGCTCAAAGAATCAAAGAACCACAGAACCACAGCATGGTTGGGTGGGAAGGGACCCCAGAGCCCCCCAGCCCCAACCCCTGCCGGGGGCTGGCTGCCGCCCCCAGCTCAGGCTGCCCAGGGCCCACCCAGCCCTTGAGCACCTCCAGTGATGGGGCACCCACAGCGGCTCTGGGCAGCCTGGAAGGAAGGGAGACCCCGGCCTCACCTTCCTGGCTGAGCAGAGCGACAAGTGTTTTGGTAAGCTGGGGTCAGGGCCGGGAAGTCAGCCCTGAGCACCTTGAAGAGTCTGCTGTCAGAGACCCTCTCTGCTGCTTATGCCCGTAAATCCTATTAAAACCTTCCTCTGTTTTCAAATCAGTTTTGACATTTAATTTTTTCACTCGTTAGGAGAAATGTCATCTTCCTAATGACGTCTCACTCCTCATTCCTCCATCGTTACTATACATCAGCCGCACTCAGCCACAAAGATGCACAAAGCGACGTTGTCAATAAAATCATTCCAGCACGCCACGAACTCATCACAGGAAGAAGATCTTACGAAGAAAAGCATTTGCCAGCATGCTGCTTTGGATAAAATTCTAAATTCATCACCTTTTAGGGTACAGGAAGAAGTTTCCCTACACAACGTATCACAGCGTGTTTAGGTACGTACCAGAGGGAGGTTTCCTCTCTTTTGCTGCAGCGCTGCTCTCAAATACCTTTTGAGGAGGTGAAAATTCCCACGAAGCAAGGACAGGCAAAGTGATCACAGATCCCAAAGCCTGCCCACACCTGCATTTGTGACTGGCATGGGAGAGGGAAGAAAGGGAGCTCAAAATCCAGCAGCTTGCAGCACCGAGGGCTGTCTCAGTGTACATTTAAGAGCATGTGAAGATGAAGGAGATGAAGCTCAAGAGATGAAGGGTACCTGCATTCTCTGCCACCGACCAAGAGCACCCACAGTACGTGGAAGAGGCTGCTGGGAATCCAGCTAAAGCCAAAAGCAACACAGAAGGACCAGACACCACACAGGAGGGGTCTGCTGGTGAGGGAGCTGCTCCTGCTTGCTACAAACATCCCAACAAGGCACGCCCCACAGATCCCATCATATCAAAAAAAAAACAAAAAAAACACAACGTGTGTAGACTGGCTGAAAGCTACATTTTACAACACGCACAGTGCTCTAACATGACCTATTCCCCTCCTCTGAACATCACCCAGAGGAAAGGAGGGACCCTGACTCACCCTGGCCTGGGTACCGCCATCACCAGACTGCCCCAGGGACAAGGATCTGGCCTCGCTCTTCATACAAACCTAAGATATAGGATCCTGGGACCTACAAAGCTTGGTGCCACAAAAACCCTCTCCCAGATCTTACATTCTCTTAGGGGAAATTTATTTTCCAAAACAGAGCTGGCAATTCAAGAAGAGTTAAGGTGTGCGAACGGAGGGTTTGCTCGCTCAGCAGGAACATGCCCCTGCATCCATCGCCTGCTGGCACGATGCTTCACTTTAGCTCTGGGTTTGGTGCACTCCAAAGACCGCTGAGCGGGGCCCACAGAACTGGCAGAAATGGTCATGAGGCTCCAGACTAGAAATCTTCCATATGAGGTCACAAATTCTGAGGTGAAGGGAGCAAATCTCTGAAGCCCAAGCAGGCTTAGCCACACGCCAAACTCCACTCACACCGCACAGAAACACCCAGGGTAGAAGCGCATTTCAAAATGTTTACATCAAACCCCACTATTACACAGATAAGAGAGGTATTTTTAGGCACACATGGACTTTCCACACCATGATTAACTATTTAATTGCTGGAATTCCCCTGGATTTGGCAGGGGAGGGGGACGACAGGTTGCTTCCTAAGCAGGAAATAACCTAACCTAAGTAAACGAAGTTAAGAGGTCAGGCACGCATCGAGAGTTTAACTGAATTTCTTCCACCTTTCGGTTTCTGAGCACTGCTTACCATCATGAGCCTAAAGTGGGGAGGTTCAGCCCAAGATTAAGACACCTGAAGGGGCTGCTGGAGACCCCAAGCAGGGCAGTCGGAGCCTGGAGAGAGATCCCGAGCAGCTGGGGGTGACGGCGGCTGGTTGTCCAGATCTCCCCAGGCTCCATCAGCTCCCCGCTGCCCACCTGGGAGCTCAGACACCCAGCACACACAAAGCTTAACGTTAAGTGCCTTAATGCGAGCTGAATCAGACAGAGCCCATGGGGCCAGAAGCTCTCTTTGTGATGCAGAGCCAACGTTTAACTTATTCTCGTTTTAAAACACATCTCGTCTTCCTGATCATCTCAATCTCTCAGCAATTCAGCCCCTTCTCCCTCCCTCACACACACCAAATGTGGGCCCTTCTCTTTGCTTCCAGCCCTCCTGCAGCCCTGCATTTCAGTTTGCTTGGCTCTGCCAAAGCAGCGCAGCTCCAAAGGTGCCTCCTCCTGCTGCTTCAGCTTCAAAATACGGGGGCAGCAGGCAGAAAAGGGGACAGGAGCAGCATCAAGGCTCCCTTTTTTCCTTTATCCTTCTTTCCTGCCTTGATATTCAAGAGAAGAGGGCCCACTGTTGTTGCTGCTGCAAGACTGGCAAGAGCAAAGTTGTTCTGAGACACTTGGCACTGTCCCATCCCACCTGAGACGTGTGGAGGGGAGAGGAGGAAACATCAGCCTGCTCTTGGCCGTGCCCCAGCAGCAGACACGTAACCAGGGCAAGGCTCTTCCCAAGGCTGGGCTGGAGCACTTCTGCAGGCGAAAATACTGGGAGAGTAAAGGTGAGAGCATGCCCAAGCATTCCATGCAAGTGTGAAAACGCAGTGGATCCCAGAGCAGACAGCATCCACCAGCACTGCTGCTCTCTGCCTGCACCTGGTTTTCGGTAAATCTGACTTGAGTGGGAGCAGAACACCCAGTGGGTAGCCTGACGGCTGACATTTAAAGCTTGTGTTACTTAGCAATCAGCAAAACACATAAAAGGGAAAAAAACAAAAAACAAAAAACAAAAAAAAAAAAAAAGTCAATCCTATTTTTGCCATACTCCTGCGCAAGAACAGCTGGATTGGGTCAGACTGACACTCTGGCTGTCCTGGTCTCTTCTCTGCTTCAGCAACAGAGGTGTGAACAGCTGGGGAAAAAACGCAGCACAGGGCAGAGACACGGGGACACTCAGCCAGCCTGAGCGCAGCTCAGGGACTGCCTGAAGCAGCAGGACCTTATTTAACAGCTAACTGTGGGTCGTGCTGTACTGCTGCTGTAACACTTTTCGTTTTCTTATATTTCAGTGCCTCATGGCTTCACCAGCTCAGGTCTCGTTACGCTAGACACCAAATGAACAAAGAGTTAAGGTAGAACCTGCCCCGAACAATGTGCAGGCCACATTACACTGCAAGTTTCTACTTTAAAAAAAAAAAAAAAAAAAATCTTTCTGCCTTTCTTTTATGAGAAGCTGCAATATAAGCTGTTGGACAACAGGCAAACGACAGAACTGTGTACCAGGAACCATCCCTTTGCCAACCCACTGATTCTACCCAGCCAGCAAACCCAAGCAAAACCTTTTGTCTTCTTCTGAATATAAAACTAAAATTAATTATTTACTAAAATGATATTAAGAGTAATAAACACCACAGAAAACTAACTCTCACAATTCTTTACAACAGCAGCACTCACCTACTGCGTGTTCCACTCCAGCCCTGGTTACCTTAGCCTTATTAACTTCACAAATCAGCACCATAAAACACAGCACTAGTGCAGTTTCACAGCTCATGTCAGCTGCGTGCTTGGTTTGAAATCTAACGTGATTCTGCCCATCCTGTTCAATTAACACGAACAAGGGCCCAGGGCATCCCAAACACCGGCACTGCCCCATCAGTCTGCGCCTGCAGTCTCTGTGCCTGTCCCCGCTTCCCCACCTCCTCTTCCCCCCAAAAGCCTGTTGGTCTGAGGAAGGAGCAGCATTTAAACGGAAACGCAGCCATCCCAGGGCACCAGGCAAGCCCAGATCGGTACCTCTTGTGAACGAACTTCCTCTGGGTGGAGATAGCCCGGACGGCGGCGATCGGCCTGCGGCTGGGGGCAGTGGGACTGGTCACAGCATTCCACAGCTCTGAGGAACAACAGAAGAAGAGAGAAGGGTAGGGCTCTGCTGGCAGAACCAACCAACCGAGAGCACAGCTCGTCCTGGCAAAGCGAGGTCTTCATCTGCCCTGCAGCAGGAGGAGGAAGGGCTGCGTGTAGGAGATGCACCCACTGCTCTAACAGATGGGCAGGCGCACCTCCTGCCCCTCCCTTTCAAATAAATGTCCATTCGCTCTCCCCTAACGGCTCACGGAATGCGTTTTTTCCACCAGATATAGGAAGAAACGCAGCAGGCTTTGCAGCATTTGCATCTTCTCCCAGATCCAGACTGAGAATCGCCCTGCAGGTGCTTGCTCGGTGATGGTGGGGGGGACGCTCGCAGTGCGTCTTGCACAGAGGCTGCGTCAGCCAGCACCCCGTGCTCCCCCTTCATCCTGCGGAGAACTGCACAGGACGAGGCACAGCCAGCATCAGGAGCAGATGAAACCAGAACCGGGGTCTTCTCAGCTTGCAAAAGGGTGAAAACAAGGCAATTTGATCTTTTCTTGCACGACTTGCCAGCCATTTCTCAGGGTTTGGGACTTGGCTAAAAGCTAAAACAGGATTTGCACGGAGCTGCTGCACCTCCCGTCCCAGCTGATGGGAAAACTGGGAGAAATGGAAATGGAAGAGCCCAGAAGGCTGCGCAGGAGCAGCTCATGGGCTGCCCCACGTGCTCCTCGTAGGGCCAGCTGTTAAATCAACCCAGCACCACGAGGTTTGCACTGATACTTGTTTGTTAGCACCCAGCAGCTTACATGCGCTCTAAAATCGGTTTTGGGGAGGAAACAGGGCGCAGAACGCTGACGTCAACCCCAACAAAATCACAGGGTAGCCCCTCTGTGCGCAGGTGCTCCCCCTCTATTCTCACTTCATAACAAGGGCGTTTGCTGCGTGGAAGTTGCTCACAGTTCAGGGTTTCTGGCTTCCCTTATGGCCTCCCAGTCCGATGACACAACTGCACCATGCAAAGCAAACAGCCTCCACGGGAGAGGAAAGCAGAAGTGAGTTCCAGCAGAAACGACGCCCTGACAGATCTCATCACATCACGCTTTGCAGCGGCAAATGACTCTCTCTCGGAGCACATTTTGTGCTTGGAGTGGCCTCAGCGCTTCAGGAGGTACCAAATATAACACGGCCCCATTTTAACTTCCTTCCAGGAACGCATGCAGCCATTTGTCAAGAAGACGTGGGCTGCGGTTTCGGTTCCAAAAGCTTCAGTAACACTTTGTAAAAATCAAACGCATGACTCCTTTTGTGCTGAGAAAGAAACAGAAAAATCAACCTGGGGGGAAGCAATCCAGGGGCAAGCCTCCTCCCCAAAGCCTGCAGCCCCTCCAGCATCCTCGAGCCTCGCCGAGCCCAGCGGTGGGACCAGCAGGCCCTCTGCCCACCCATCTTCCACTAAATTTGGATGTCTTTGCCACCGCTGTTTCATTCAGCAGAGATGGCTAGATAGCTGCATTTGCCTCAAGCCCAAGATTTGGGATTTTACTTTTATACATATATATACCTTTACACTTGCACGGCCACAGAAGCCCACAGAAAGCAACGCGTGCTGAACACTTGGGAGATGGTTCTCCCCTGCAGTTCCACCTCGGTTTAGCAGGCCAGCACGGCAGCGACCACCAGGGCAGGGGGATTATCAGGAACTTCACCTTTTTACGTCTCTCCAGCTGGTTCAGAGACGAGCAGAAGCACTGCCCCCACCTCCCACTCACCCTGTCGGTGGGATCCTTCTTTAGCTACAACAGCATCAACACCTCCCTGCACTGTGCTGCCACACAGGCGCTCAGCAGAATCACCCTTCGGGGTCTGGGTTTTTCTTTTTAGGTTCTTTCCTGGTTTGGTTTTGTTTTTTTTTCTTGCCCCGAAGTCAAAGCACTCAGGTCCTAGTAACTGTGTGCTGCTACCGATGGAAAGGCTGCAGGGAGATGGAGGCTGCCTGTTTGCCTATGACCACAAAGCATCACTGCCCTCTTCTCCTGTCAAAAAACAGTCAGACATGGTCAGAATTTCAGATAAATCATTCAAATGTGTGTTAACAAACACCTAGTCTCGTAAGGATCTTTCTCTTAACTTTAGTGTGAGAAGCCGCGAGGCATAAATGCAATTCCTTAAGGCGGTGCCAAACCCCTCACTGCACCCCCCTGCTCCCTCCCACACCCCCATCTCCTCCTCTCAGCTGCAGCCCTGGATGCCACCACGTGCCTCTCCCCCAGGAGCAAGCTGGAGCTGTTCTGGGGAATCCAGAATCCCAGCCAGAATCCAAACCTGCCCAGCACACCAGCTCCTATCGGGTAAATATCAGCAGTGCTTCCTTGGGGACGAGCACTGGGGAAGCAGAAGGGGGTTCTCTTTGCATAGATTTTGCCTCCCCTTGCTCGCATACCAGATTTCTGCAGGTGGAATGTCACCTTGGTTTAGGGTCAAGGCTCCTCCAGCTCCTGCTCGCTGCCCTCAGCTTCCTACAGCCTTCTTTCCAGAGCCAAAGGCGCAGCAGGTGGCTGAATAAATTCATTAGCTGAAGGAGAATGCATTTTGCACAAGTTTCCCATTAACTTCTCAGTTCCTAATTATTAGATTACATGCTCTCGCTTTTAAAGCAATTTGCCCCTATCCAGTCGAGCAAAGAAACCCAACAAAGGATTCCTGCAGCTTACTCCCTAAGTCCTCCCTTCCCTCCCGTCTTCTTCTTGGCGTGAAGAAGTTTAAACCCTTTACCACTTCCTTGTAAGACCACTGCAGCTACGTGGTAAGAAAATGTGCTACCGAATATCTTCGTCAACCACACGTGGTATTTCAAGCAGGCAGAGAATATTTTTCACTCCATTCCTACCCTCCCCTCGCATGGCCAATACTTAGGCTGCTCCTTTCCACCACTGTGATGATCTCACAATTATCCTTCTGTAATTCCCCGTTTTTATCCACTGTTTTGTTCCTCTCTCAGTTAAAGCAGGTTTCAGGATTATAAAATAGATCAAGAATTAACTAGAACACACTGTCTAAAAGACCCCACCTTGGCAGACCGTGGATCATCAGGACAGAACCGTGTTAGCGTGATTCACTGCAGAACACGCTCACAACGTACCAGATGAAGATAAAAACGTTCACCAAGGGCCTGACACGCTGGAGAGTAAAAGCACCGCATCCTCAGCTGAGGAAATGACTTTATTCACTTGGACAGCACTGCGCAAGTTTCCTCCCGAGCCAATTTTCCGTCTCAGAGGCCTTCCACACCGACTGGCCATCCATCAGGACGCTCACCAGGACACTCAGAGGTTTCTAAGTCACAGAAAACTTTGTAATCAACAGAAAACAAGTTAATTATCTAAGACTAATGTTAACTGAAATCACTCGCTGCACTACTGACAATACTGAACCTTCAAACAGGAATATTTCGGTGTGAAAAAATTGCATGCAGTGAGCATCTTAGGAGCTAAAAATAAACTGTACAGCTATAGCAGATTCAGCTTGACCTTTATCTCCATTAAAAAAAAAAATAAAATCCAAGAATAACATCCTATTACAAGCCTCCACTGCATTAAAAAAGGGGGATTAATGAGAACACGACAGACAATCTGCTTGGATGTGAGGACAAGCATCGATAATTCCTGTAACTTTTGCTCACACAGTGAACAGTTAAAGGACGACAGCTTAAAGGCAACCATACAGGGTGCGGCACCAGGCTGGGAGCAAGGGGATACAGACCGAGGGTGCCAGGGACATTTGCCACAGGGCCTCATGGATTTAGGTACTGAATCAGAGCAGAGCACAGTTCAGTTCTTCTCAGGATGCGCCAAAAAATAAGCTAAATAAACCTTGAGAAACCAGGGGTATGAGCAAAAAAAAAAAAATCAAATGGGATCCACCTGGAGGAATCGGAAGCCAGAAACATCTGTGGAAGCACCTAGCAGGAAATAAAGGCATGGAAAGAAGTAATTCTGGAAGGCAGAGCACACCACAGGAAGCCCCGGCGGCCGCGCTGGCTCGCAGCGCCTTCCTGTGCTCCCTCCCCTCGAAAGCTGCCCCCTGCTTTGGCACCAGCACAGCCCTCCTGGAGCTACCAGCAAGCCAGAGGAGCGACCCGGTCTGGGTTACAAATACCCTTTCTGGCTGTTCTCTGATCTGGCTGACCGTCTGGCCGCTCAGACGGCGGCACCGGCGCAGAAGCGGGAGCAGGCAGGCGGGGACGAGCAGAACTTGAGCCAGCTCCGGCGCTAAGGAGGACTTAGCAGAAGATGGAAGCAAGCACACAGCGCTGAGCTCATGGGGCTGCCTGCAGGAATGCCTCCAGATCGGAGAGGCTCAAACAAAGCAGGACCTGCTTTGCATTCACATCAACCTAAACAAGGCTGCTTTTTTGGTAGGCCACCCTCAAAGAAAGTTTCTTGCTGCATTTCAAAACCATATCAGAAAAATTAGGTTCAACACGCTGCCTAACAGCGGGGTGTGGGGATACAGGCAGTACCACAATGGGACAGAGGACAAAATTCAGCACTAATTAAGTACGGCAGACATACAGAAGTGCCCAGGACCAGACAGGACACACCTGAGGGTGCGCAGCTAGCTGGCCAGCATCAGTGGGAAGGCTGCAGGGGGTGCCACCTCCCATCACTCCAGCAAGGTTTTTCCACGGGGTGTCCCACAGCATCCTCGTGATTTACCCCCTGCCTTCGTACACAGTGAAACGCGGTCTGACGGTGATAGGACAAGGGCGAATGGTTTTAAACTAGAAGAGGAGAGAGTTAGACTGGATGTGAGGGGGAAATTCTGCACCCAGAGGCGGGGAGGCCCTGGCCCAGGCTGCCCAGAGCAGCGGTGGGTGCCCCGTCCCCGGGGGTGCTCAGGGCCAGGCTGGGTGGGCGCTGGGCAGCCTGAGCTGGGGGTGGCAGCCAGCCCCCAGCAGGGGCTGGAGGAGCTTTAGGGTCCCTTCCAATCCAACCACTCTGTAGTTCTACGATTCTAAAACATAAACAGATTATTTTCCACTTGTACAGTCCTCCAGGGTTCCAAAAGGCAAATTTCTTCCTCTCACACATGAAACATTACGTGCTCACCATCATTTAGAAGATGCAGCTTCCAAAGCGGAAAATTGTCATCTGAAGATATCAAATCTCTTAATACTTAGAGACCATTGCCAAGAGTTTATGAAAAACTGGAGGCCCTAATGTTAAATGTCACCTTTGATTTACCCTTGAAAAACGCAATAATTCCAGCTAAGCCATTTCAATATCCTTACAGCTGCCATTCCTCGGTGACTGATGAATTAACAACAACAAAAAAATCACAGTGATGGTGTTGAGACCTTTAAGGTCTGAGTGCACCTGGACAGAGATTCAGTTCGCTCCTCTGGAGGCTACTAAATAACATGTAGCGTGGACAAAAGCTCACAGACGTTTGAATGACCTTTAACGGTGTTCTCACACAAAATACACTGCAATAAACCCTATGTTATGGATTCCCACAAGAATAACAGGGGAAAAAAAATAAAAAATAAAAAATAAAAAAAAAAAAAAGAGAGAGAAATAGTTGTAACTGCAGGTGAAACAAGATGGCACAATGAAGCCTTCAGCCTCAAGTCATCCAACCTTGCCAGGAATCATGGAATATCTCAAGTTGGAAGGGATCCACAAGGATCATTAAGTCCAACTCCTGAAACTATAAAGACTCACAAAATCTCTCTGAGAAAACAGTCCCTTCTACTAAAAAGTGTACGTTACAAATTTACTACAAGGTGTCCCTAAAACTTACTATTAGGTCTGGGTTCGAGAGCCTGGTTTTCATGCACCACTGGATGAAGTCCCCCAGTGGCCTCTTGGGGAAAACCAGGTATTTCCAGCAACAAAACCCACGCTTTCCGAAACAGGATATTTATTTGTCAAGTGGAATCCTGTATTTAGGGACAGTGAGATAAAACAACAGAGCGCGATGCACACGCCTGGCCAGCCCTGATGGTTTTGTTCATCCTTTGTCCTGCAGTGGCTTGTGGTCAAACTCTAAAGCAGAATTCCACGTTAAAAGCAGACCTTGATCTCCTCGTGCTGTTCCGCTAACACAGCTACAGAAGGCAGCCCGTAATCTTTTCTCCGCCGTCCTCATGACAACAAAATCAATTTGCAGGTTGCTGTATTGACACAGACACCTCTTGCTGCAGTTATTTCCACTCGAAAAGCCAGCTAAGGTGCATTGACGAAAGCATTGTTTTGTCGGTATAAGCTGTGCCTCGACCAAATGATTTTGCTAGCAACTCTTTTGCGTCAAGAACCCACGTCCCACCCTGCCATACCACGGAGAAGGAGTTCTGGTGAAAAAAACGATTCACAAAAGTGTTTTTTTTTATTTATCCGTAAGGTTTCCTTAAGCAATGAATCCACCACTTCTCAGACCTTTTGTCTTCCACCATACCCAAAGCACGCACACGTTGACTTACACCAGAGCAGCATCCCTGCAACCAGCTGCGTTTCACCAAGTCATGTATTGAGCTAGTCACACCGGATAGCTAGCAATAAAAACAATTTTAAGGCGGGTAAGTGCTCTTCCCTGGCCCCACCCAGCACCACCCAACCCCAGGAGGGAGCTGCAGGCCGCCGTGAGGCCTCCCCTCAGCCCCCTCTGCTCCGGGCCCTCAGCCGCCCCTCACAGCCCTTGCCCTCAGGCCCTTCCCCATCCCCGTGCCCCCCTGCGGACGCTCTCTGACAGCTCCGTGCCCTGCTGACACGGTGGCACCCAGCCCGCACCCGGTGATGGAGGCAAGGCCGCACCAGGCCAAGCGGAGCGGGGCGATCCCTGCCCTCGCCCGGCAGCGCTGGGCCCGGGGCGGCCCGGGGCACGGTCGGCCCTGTGGGCCCCAGGGCTCGCTGCTGGCCCAGACCCAACTTGATAATATAAGAGAAAAATTAAAAGCTTTCTTCCAGGCCTGTAACAGCTTTTGCAAAGGATTTTAACCATATATTGCTCCTCCGCTGGCCAATGACAGCAAAGCCTATGCTCTACACCTTCCACCTGCTCCTCCATGCCTTCTTCTTTTTTCCCTATGCTGATTCCCACTTTGAAGGCTACTTTTTCTTGCACAAAAAGTACCACGCTTTCCCCAAACACCCCACAGAAGTGCATTTTTACCCATTCTCCTTTACACAACAGCCAGCCTTTCCACTCCCACGTTCTCCTCTCATCCCATCACCTTCTACTTAAAATGCAGTTCCCTGGGAAATGGCCACATTTAAGTCACTGTGAAGTGCCTACTGCAACGGAGCGACAACGCCAAACTCGTCTTTTTTCCTCTCCATTGATTACAGTGAGAACTATTCCAGCCAAACCTGTAGCTGCCTCACTGAGATACCTGCACAGCCTCACCTGCACAGGATCTGACCACAAAATACCTGAAGCCATTTTTCTCTACAGCATTTCTGCAAGAGAGAACGGTCACAAGTGCTCCTCTTGTAGAGATAAGGAATAAACCATATTAGATAGACTGCAGCCTAAGCCCTCAAAGATATTTAGCAGCTCAGCTCCCGCTGAACCAACGAAGTTAAATTCCTAAATTGCTCTGCAGATCTGGGCAATGGAGATGTACCCATGCCAGGGAGAAAGCTGCATTTTGGATTCGATTTCTGTTGCATGTTTTGGAGAACCTCCAAACGTGCCAAAGCCTCCAACCAGGCCAGAACCTCCCAACCTCTTCTCCCAAAATCCCTTCACTCCGCAGCCGTTTCGTTTCGTGCCATTTGGTGGGGGTGAACAGCTCAGCCATTCATGCTTTCACAAACCACAACAGAACTCCATTTTCTTCCATGCACTGCAGCAAGAGTTTTGCCCTCAGTTTGGCAGCTTTTTATACCACATAACAACAATTAACTCCCTTTGGCATAATTTATATGAATCATTGATTTGATACAGATAGCTAGAAAAAAAAGACCTATTAAGTCATCTAAATGACCCTACCATCACCACTGGATTGTTCCCAGCAGCACATTTTCCATGCTTGTTTTAAGTGTGGTTGCCACAGCACAAGCAGAAAAATTGTCTGCAAAGCAGAGACATGTTTCGCTAACATATGCTCGAAGTCAACACGGTGCTGGAAATCTTCAATTTATGACTAAATGTTGCACTGCACTCTTATTCCTCCAAATAGACTTTAATGTTTCTTGAGGGAGGGAAAAGGGCTGTTCGCATTTCACTGTGCAGCAAAAATCTGTAACAAATTCCTCCCTCACGATTTCTAAGTTGAATCCAGGGCTGGCGTGTCCTGCAGACTCGGACCTGGCACACACACCTCAGAGGAGGGCTGGATGCCCTGCAGAGGATGACCAGCTCCGGAAGTACAGCTAATAAAGACGTGCAGGGTATTTTCAGGATGTTTGGGCGTTTGGGCTTGGGTTTTTGTTTTGGTTTAGGGGTTTTTTGATCTTCAGAAGAAGAGATGATGAGACGTTCTTCATGGAACTCCCACAGCCTCCTTACGCAGAGCTGGAAAAGTCACGGTCTTACTCCCTGTTTCAGGGCAAAACTGGAGCTATTCCTGGCAGAAGTGCTTCTGAAACCTGTTCTTAGAAACCTTTCCAACGGGGATTCCCATGTCTCCTCAGGCAATAGGTTCAGGGTTTGTGGGTGATTCTTCTCCACCCCAATGTATACCCTAAGTCAAACTCGTGTCTGTTACCTCTTATCTTCTTATCACTCCACACCTCCGAGAAGCACGCACCATCCTCTCCTTCAGGTACAACAGCAGCAGGCTTCCGCTGTGCCTTCTCCAAACCCAGCAGGCTCCTGCTGGTCTCACCCCAGCATCTCGCTGTCCTCCTGGTGCTGGGGAGCCTCTTGCACGGGACGATCCCATCCCCGTTAAGGACTCTGCATTTGCCTCCCCTTAGGTGGGTTTCCATCTCTGCTTGGGAAAGCCCTCCTGAGTGGGAGCACAGCCAGCACTGCTCCCGACCCAGCTCCACCCACCCCTTTGCTAAAGGTGCATCCTATCCCACCTACGAAGCTGTTGAGAAAGAGGTTAGAATGCACTGCTCCCAAAACCTCAGGGAGGCCGCACACAACCAACGCTCTGGGCACATCAAAGCAGTGGCCGGTTTGCCACCCGCCTCATTGACCACCTCGGCGCAGGATGTTACGGGAGCGTGGGGAAAGCCTGCCTAAAGCCAGGCAGGTGACATCCCTTGCACTCTCATCACCTGTAGAGCCGGCCTTCCCCCTGCCAGCAGGATGGATCACATCCCAGGTGCTGCAGCAGGAGGTGTTTGTACCAAGCAAATACTCCTGCACAAATGCAAATGAAATACGCTCCGTGCCTTGTGTGATGTCAGCAGTGCTGGCAGAGCATTACTGTTTTGCTGGCACTGCTTAGAAAGCTGCAATCTAAGGGGAGAGAAGGATTTGTCAAAGTAGTGATAAAACAAAGCTAAGCAAAATGATTTCATGGTCCACTTTAAGAGCCCCCTATGAGTGCTTCCTTGACCTACTAAAAGCCTGCTGCAATAAAAAGCCTCCCGTACAAACGTACAAGTCCCTCCCATGGAAGCCATCACCTTCTAAACAGTACATCAAAAGTGGAAAATAAAAAGCAGCATTTCAGGAAAAGGAGAAATGCCATGAAACTGCAAGAATTAAAAGTCTGTAATTCCATTTTATACCTCACAATAGATGCTCCAGGCACACCACTTCCCTTCGATCCAGAGGGAGAAGCTGTTTGGCTTCTGCACTTTGTATCAGCCTTTGCTATTCCGGCACCACAGCATCTTCCACAGCTTGTCTCTGGGTTTAATTCAAGCAAGCAAAGCACGTCTCACTACAGCACACCGAGCAAAAACCGGGTGGGAGAAAGTGATGCACAAAACTGCCACTGTTTTGCTGGATGTGTGGTCCATCAAGGCTGATCCCTGAGAAAAAGCGTGATACTGAAAGCTAAACCTAACGTCCTTTACGCTCCGGTGCGGAGCGTTGCACGCAGTACGTTGAGCTCTTCAACAAAAATCAGTGCTCCTTAATGCGGGTGAATGTAAACAATGGGGAGAGAACAGCCTGGAGAGAGGTGTAAAGCACAGGAAAGGTACAGACAGGAAAGCAGAAGGCACAACACACGTGGTGCATTTACCTGTCAAAGCAAGGCAAGGCCTCCCCAAAAGCCTATTCAAAAGCCCAAAAGTATACTCAAAAGTTTCAGAAGCCATAAAAATGTACCTTCGGTGTTTTATGAAAAAGGACAAACGAAGCACAGCCTTTTGCAGACACCAAGCACGCTCCGTTTCTAACAATGTTTTGTATTCCCTGTAACACATTTCTCCACTCACAATTAGTAACAAGGTATGAAAAGCACAGCCCCGTTTGCACTGGGTGCTGATGTGTAAATACGCACACGTAAAACAACATTCCTGCCTAAAACTGCTGGAACCATCTTCAGGCAACACTTCAAAGAGCGGCCCCATAACCAGGGAAGACACTGGAGCAAACCCTCGGTGCCAGCATCTGCATCCTCATGGAACTCTGCACACAGCAGCTCCCATGACAAATGCTTCTGAGCCACACAAAGGCGTCTCCTCACGAAAAGGTGTACGCTCAGTGACTGTTCTGACGGGCTGTCTGTCCGGTGTAACACAGCGAGAGGTCTGCTTGTGGGTGGAGAGCTCAAGCCTCAGAGGAACACAAGTTTGGAAAGCAAAACTCCCTTTCTCCGCAGTAACAAGGTTCTTGAAACCTGTGCTGCCCTGAGCTTCACCTTCTGCCAAAGGGTGCCCGGGATCTGAAGGTGCCACAGCACCCCAAGGTGCACCCTTCTTGATGCAAGGACACAAATGGAAAAGACGAGGTAAACTTAACAGCATTGCAAGAAGCATTTAGGATGGTGTTGTGAAGAAACGGAGCCAGATTCGACACCTGTTTTACCTGGGACAAAAGGACTTGCACTCAGCCCTCCTCTTTTTTTGGGACCCTTGCTCTGCAGCTAACAGGAGGCCAGTCTTTCTGCAGCTGGGCTGAGTTCAGCTCTAAGCACAGGCAATGCCAGTCTCAAGGCCCGGAGCCATGCCGGGGGAAGGAACCCCACGGTGAGAACCGGGATCGCTGAGTTACTGCCCAGCCAGGGGGTTACCCGGAGCAAACCTTAAATTCCGTCAACGTTACCAAACCGTTTTCATTTCATCATTGATCAGATCAACACCATGTGTCCTGCTGCACGTTTCTCTGGTTTTCCCAAAAGAAAACAAGAACCAAAAGCTTGCAGTTCGTGATGGCCACTAACCTGCTCACACAGTTTGTGACCCGAAGACTACGCAATACTTACTCTGCTTGGACACAAATCACCGCCCCTACAGCCACGTCACGTGCAAGAATTGGCTCTGGGAAGTGTCTGTGCTATAAACGGCATCCAAACAATGAAATAAAATGATCCCCCAAACCTCTCCACTCGTCTGCAGTAAGGAAGAACACAGAGAAAACCCTGTGCGAGTAACAGGAGAGACGTTTCGTGCTACAGATAATGCATCAAGCTTTATCCTGCAACCTTTTACACAACCCCAAAATGAGTAATTATGTGCCAGGAGATATCATCTACTCCACAAATCAAGTCACTGAAACTACAGACTAAAAATGGTTTTTAAAAAAGTCAATTTATTAGAGATTACTGTGCAGACTGACAGATGAGTGCTCTTGTGTTCTTGCTGCATTAACAACCTCTCAAAAGCCACAGGAAAAGAAAAATCAATACTGTATATTTTTTTTCTCGCATCAGTTTATCTACTGCTGAAAAAAATAACTAGCTTCTGCGTATGTTACATGTACCATATCCAAGGCCTCCTGCAGCCTGGGAATGGAAAATAAGATTTTGCTGGTTTTAGCTGACTTGCCTTGCTGCACTCAGATTTCACTTTTGATAAAGAGTGAAATAATTAGAAAATACATATCAGCATAGTCTGAGGCACCTTGGCACAACCCAGAGCTTTCTGGTGCTGATTCTGTGCTGGAGCCCATCAGCAGTGAACTGTCTGCTAAATATTTCATAATTCTGGAGTTCAGACATTTCCCAATTCAGGTTCTATCGCTGGAGACCACACAAACTGGCCTCACGGCCGCTAAACACAGTGCAGAAATTTGGGCTGCCTCTCCCAAGCACTCTCTCAGGTTCCCCTCCCAGGAATAAAATAAATACATACCAAAAGGACTTCTTTTTTCCTCTATTAAACAGTGCATAAAGTCTTTCAGAACAGTGCTTTCACAAGAAACAAAATCAATGCCATGATGGCATTCCCTGCAGAGCAGGCTGGTCTTGCTTCCTTCATTTTCTTTTTCCAGGTCAGCAGTTCACTTCTCTCTGCTGAGAGCTCCCAGCAGACCGTGAGAGGGCATCTTCAAGAATTCTTTGCAGTCAGAGCTGTTTATTAGCCTGTTACCGGCGTCTTAAGAACCCCTTAAAATGCACCTACACGTCAGATGTCAGAGCGGGACAAATCCTCTGCAAAGCCAGCACTGCACTTGTATTTCCCAGACCTGTCATGATTTCCAGGCCCCCGGTCCTGCTGCTTTCCCACAAGCACTGGAAGCAGGAGCACTGCCCATGACGGCCGGCAGAAGCAGAACACGGTCCTCACAAGCCAAGGCTCAGCAGGAGTTCAGTGTGGATGCTGAGCAGCAAAGCAGCGAGGAACTGCACTGCAGCCATGGGGGCTGAGGCTGGAAATCCCTGCTGGACTCTCCCACGCCCTCCTCCCTGCTCCAGCACCACGCTTTCTGCTGATCCCGGCTCCCAACAGCGTGGCCTGAAGCTTCCTACGTAGCAGTGGTTCCATACGCGCTCCTGTGGGGACGGAGCTGGGCTCTGTCTGGTGGCTGCTCACCCCGAGTGACCCCCCTCGGAGCGGGGGGGACTACCGAGCCCTGCTCCCCCACCATTTTCACTTTTTAACTTACAGCCACGTCGCCAGCTCCAGCTCCCCTCCCCTGACTGTAGCAGCAGCACCGCAGCCACTCTCCGCTGCTCAGCCCTGGCTTTGCCCCTCGCTCCTCCCCGTCCCATCGACAGCGGGCAGAGATCCCTGCTGACCCCACAAGGCTGCCCTTCCCCTCCAGGGGAGCACTCATTCACATGGCACCAGCCACTAGACGTCAAAACACTGCTTTATAATCCAGATTTGCCTAAAGTTGACTCATGCACCCCAAACCTGCACGGAACTGGCAGATGCTGCCGCTGCACGAGCCTTACAAAGCTGGGCTAAAAATGGAACCAGTGATCACCAGCAACATCTATGTTTAGACCCAAAATTCTAAACAACTCCTTCCTTTGCAGTTTTCTTTTTTTTTTTTTTTTTNNGTTTTTTTTTTTTTTTTTTTTTTTTTTCCCCCTGAAACTCTCTTTGGCAGAAGAATTAAGCAGCTGCCACAGACAGCAGGAATTGAGCTCGAATCTGGAGAAGCGCAGCGCTCGCAGCGCAGGAGCCGCACCAGCTGGGTGCCTTCCAGGTCACCGCAGCCCCGCAGCCTCCCCGAGGACGATCCTGCTGCTTGCAGCGGCACATGGCTTGCTTTCCTCCTGCGCATGCAGGAAATGTAACTCCTCTACAGGTCATCGTTGCACGCTATAAGATGCACAATTCGGTTTTTAGAAAGGTTTGCCCATTAGATGACTGTGTTAAAGCTAAAGAAAAAGAATACTGAAAGACTTTTTGTGGGGAAAGCATTGAGATTTAACTCGTCTTCCTGTGCCAAGCTGGCAGGAGAATTGTATAATTACAACGTTTTCGCAAACAATATTAATTTACTGCAGGTCTGTGCATGGTGAGGCGAGGCTTACATACACGTCCTGAACGGAGAGGAAGGATGTCACCGGTTTTTCCACTCCACAGTTAAATCACTGCCCTGGAAAAGGAATACTTTCAAATAAAAGGTCAAGATGGGCCATTTTTAGACCACATCTGTATATCACAAAAATAAATAATCAAAAAGCAACGTTGCTGTACGCTGAAGGTTTACACCAGCCGATCAGCTCTACTGAGAGGTACAACCCACCTCCACGAATCCTGTTTCACAAATGCTCACTCTGTGTATCCTCATTTCCAGTTGTTTTCCTTGCCACACTCAATACATCTCATGCTCATAAATTATAGACTTCCCTGATTTTCCCAACAAAACCCTGGAGTCAACAGTAACAGAGGAACACAGCAGAGACCCAAACACAGGGTGCTGAAAGGACACAGGCTGGGACTTCTTTAAGACCCAAACAGCCGAGGCACCTAATTCCCCTCAGAGCGAGCTGGACACCTTCCTTTCCCTTGTTCTCCCTCCACAGTTCAGCCCCTGACAGCTCACTGCTGAGACGATGAAGCGATCAAGAAGACCCAGGCGTGTGCTCCCCAGACCTGCTGCCACAGGGCCACACCTCGTGGTGCCAAACAACTCGACCCCACCGAACCACGCAGGCTCCCTGTTTGCCAGTGACAGCGGCCACATCCCCACTCACTGAACAGGCAGAATGCAGGAGCAATTAGAGACAAGATCTCTCATCCCCGGGGGTGCTCAGGGCCGGGCTGGGTGGGCCCTGGGCAGCCTGATCTGGGGGGTGGCAGCCAGGCCCCGGCAGGAGCTGGGGGGGCGTTGGGGTCCTTTCCACCCCGACCATTCCACGGTTCTGTGATTTCCCCAGTGCCTCCACAGGACCACACCGCAGGGATCGCCAAAGAAGCGGCTGGTTCCCTCCTCAGACCGTTCTCACTGGCAGAGAAGCACGTGCACCTCTCCTGCGGGAGTTCCTCCCAAGCCCATACTCACTTTAGCACCGTTTTGGACGCAGTGATGCTACAGATACTGTAATTTAGAGCAGCAAATGTCAAAAACATTCCACTTCTTTGCAAGCAAGCAAGGGAGAAGCTTCTTAGCTGCACAGCAATTAAAACATTTACGTTGGTTTAAGCATGCCTGTGACTGAAAGCTGCACAGCACAAGCTGCACAGTTCCTTTGCTCAAGAGCTTCTGTGCATTATTCATGTTCTTGTCCCATCGTTAAGAGGCTAGGCTTGTGCTGTCGGTTTTTTGGGTTCTGTCACTGTTGTTGTTTTAAAGTACTCATATATGGGGTTGGAACTAGATGATCTTTGAGGTCCCTTCCACCCCAAGCCAGTCTATGATTCTATGATACATACTTTACTGGTAGCTCTCCTGGGGAAAAGAAAAACCAGCTACCTTTAAGAGGATTTTAAATTATTTTAATCTGAAGAGCACCATAACCGTTTCCTGTCATAGCAGAAGAACAATCTGTTGTTGTTCATACGTTAATCCTGGCAAGCACTTGAAGGGCATTAGCACAACGGGGCGAAATTGTCACACAGAGCCTAAGGGTTATTCCAATACTTGAACAACAAGAATAACGGGGTGGAAATAAAAACCTAGGCCAAAGTGTAGGAAACAGGCTTCATGATGAGTAACATAAAGCTACTGCAGAGAAGGCAGTTGTGGGAGTTAAAAATGAGCCTTGCAAGAGGTGTCAAAAACATTTGCTAACCCAGAGAGAAAACCATCCATCCTTCTCCACTCAAAAAATAATAATCAGCGGGCAAATTATCTTCCTTCCATCTGAAGAAGTAAAATTTCACAAGGTTATTGCAGAGAACAACGCCGAGCTGGCAAGATGGAAGACAGGCGAGATAATCTAATAGGCCTTTTCTATCTAACTTCTATGATTGTTATGAAAAATGACCTGAATAAGTGAAGTTATTTGCCCTTGTCCTCTTTGTTCATATTGGATTTAGTCAGAAGGGAAATCCTGCCAAGGATAGTATGTTTTACTCAATTTACTACCCGTTGTGATTGCTCTATAAAATATTAGACACATGATAGAAAAGGTTATGGCTTTTTTATTGTTATTATTATTTGCAGTAGAAAAAGAAGAAACACCTCAAGCACTTCCTAGCAAAAGGAATTAAAACAACATCAACTGATGAAATTTCCTGCAGAAAGATTTTCTCTCCTATTCGGTGATCAGGGGATTACATTAAACTAGTAATTAAGTATCAAACACCTTCTTAAAAACACTCCAGCTCACAGCAGGCCCCAAACACCACTGGGGTCAGAAGCTCCCGCCTACCCAGCGCACAGACCTTCTGACTGTGAGGGGCTGAGGCTTTTCTTCAACGCACAGCATTTTATCAGACCGTTATTTTGCACTCTGCTGTTAATCACACCGTTGGACTGCTGCTGCCATGAAAGCAGAATGCAGCAAGAACCCCTCCTCCACAGTTTGCAGCAGCACACTGCACTGACGCTTACCTTTAGCCGTGCTGCAAGCCTCCTTTGCGGGCTGCCAGAGAACTTCCACAAAATGTCCCACTAGCCCCAACATCTGTGCAGACAGAACCTGGGTCACGCGCAGAGCAGACCGTGAGCCATAAACAACGGGCTGGGAATCGCGGTAAAACCCAGGTGCAGCCCGTCACAAGCACCACTGATCAGTTCTTTGGCACTCAACACACTCAAGTTGTTTTTTTTTTTTTTTTCTAAAGCTGTAAAGGCAGACCTTAATTATGCAGGATCTTTTAAATCTTGGGAATGCATTCCCTGCACACCCCACTACACGTGCAAGAGGAACGGTAAGATTCCAGCAAGAGCTTTTGCCATTTCTCTCCTACCACTCAATCCTCCCCCCAGACAAGGGGCTGGGAACTAGCAGCTGCACGCTATTGTAATAAGCGGTGTCAAAAATGCCAAGCAAATGAGTAACACATGTCTGCAAAGCAGACCCTGCTCCTGGGCTGACCTCTGAAGCTGAATGGCTGCCCCGTTCCTAACAAAAGGATTGGGAAAAGAAAAACATCCAGACTGCCGTTCTGTCATCGCGCGGGTTTTGGCACAAGGAATGCACGCCGCGTGCTCCGGGCGCGGCGAGCACAGCTCAGCCCCTCAGCGCTCCCATGGCTCAGAAGTTTCCTCAAAAGCTGAATGGACTCCCACGGAGCAGCTCTCCTTTTCCTCACACACACTGGCATTTCTTTTTCTTTTTCTTTTTAACGGGGGATTTGCTAACTCAGTGCTGTTGTGGTGCCCCCCGCGGATTTGTTAAGTCTGTTCTTGGAATGGATTCTGGGAGACAAAGTCAGAGCAGAGGCCTTGACTCACCTACAGGTTTCTGGAAGTCTGGTTTTGGTGGCTGTTGAAAGATGGACACGCTCCTCTCCTGCTGTGTCAGGCATTAAGACCTAGAAATCACGCATGTTATTCCTTAACCTCCTCCACAGTAACTTCCTCCTGACCCTTTATTTGGGCTAAATTCCACACATTTACAAAAACTAATTGTCTAAGACACACTCCAATTACAAGTCTAATTATAGTTCTCTAACTGTTGCCTGACCAAGTCTGAAAGCCAACAGTGCTTTTTTTCTTTCCTCACACACTAAACTGGGCTGAAAGGTTTTCTGGAGTTTGATGAGGCTCAGCAGCAGAGCACGTGTAAGCACCTGACGACTCGGCAGGCAAACCGACACTTCCCGCAGAGCTTCCCAAGCGAACATCAGAATAACCTGGCAGGGTTTAACGCATCTCAAACACTGCTCCCCTCCCGAGGAGGATGCAGAAGGGGGAAGGAGAAGGGTGCAAGCTTGCACCTGCCCACCCTGCTGCACCACTGCTTCCTCCCTTACGCCACTGCAGTCGGCGGAACGCGCCGGCAGCTGCCTGCCCTCCCGCTGCAAAGAGAGGCCCCCACACACCTCCTTACTCATTTCCTCCCTTCTTTCTCAGCCCTTCCTCACTTGCCAGCTTCAGACCTCACCCTGCTTCCCACCCACTACTTATCCAGCACCGGCCCCGGTTCCTGCGGCTCTCTAGGCTGAAGGGCAGCTCCTGGGCAGCCTCCACTTGTCTCAGATCTGCCAGAAGTAGCATTTCTCTCTTTCTCTGGGACTTCCTTGAAAAAGAGAGGGAGAGCAATTAAGTGCTGAGAAGGTTTCTTAGGAGTGACAAAGCTTTGTGCCTTTACTTGGATACTAAATGTTAGAAAAATAAAAAGTGCCCATTTTCCAGCTTTTCCAGCCAGTTTCCAGTTAAAACCACATGATTATGTCAGTGATCTTGGAACCTGTACACCCAAGCCAGCCTATTTTACACCACTTTTTTTTTTTTTTTTTGAGAGAGAGATTGATCATGTCTCTAAAAAACTTGCAGCTCCATATCAAGGCACTCACTGCAGTCAAAGACAGGTGTCTAAATGGATTTAATTCAAACTAACTGGACCACAGTCCTCAAAGGATAGTGATCAATGGCTCAGCACCCAGCTGGCACCCAGTGATGAGGAAAGCACTCCAGGGCTTGATATTTTTGGGCTAATGTTGCCAAAATAATTCATGAGTTCCTTAACTAAGAACCTTCCCATCAGCGTGCTTGCAGAGCTGGCCAGCTGCACTCCAACCAAAAGAGACCTTGAGAAACATGAGGACGGCCACGTGCCCTCAGCACTCCCCAAGCAAACCCCACGCCGAGCTGCGCTGGGAGGGAGGTGGCTGGCAGGCCAAAAGAATCACCTCTGCCCACAGTCTGGTGCCAGAGGACACTGAAGATCAGGGCATGAGAGCAGGCCGAGGAATCTGGGCTCGCTCAGTCTGGCCAGGAGGAAGCTAAGCACTACCAAACTGCAGGCTGCAGCCACAAGGAGAGGCGGCGTTTTGGGACACGGCAGAGCACTGTGCCCAGCTCAGAATCAGTCCAAGTACTGCATTAGGTCCAGGAGTGAAGGGAGGAATCCTCTCCCTTCTTCCTCTGTGACAGAGTTTAGCCCACAAGGCCTGAAAATGTGTGCGTGCTTCTCCGAATTGGTGTCATCTCATTTACTTGCAATTAGCCCAGGTGATGAATATTCCCTTCCGACCTCAATTTCTATGAAACCCCTGAAACTAATTCTTCTCCTGGCCTTGTGCACAGACGACAAAAGCTGGAAGCACCATGCTTCCAACCCATCTCCTTGCAGGCATAAATGAGAGAAGCAGCCCCTCAAATCCCGTCTCTCCGCAGAGGAACACCAGCCCTTCGTCCCACAGCCCTGGCAGCAGAGCAAGCAAGCCATCAGCCTCGGCAAACCCACGGGCTGGGCTGCAGTGCTGAGACGAATCCCCTGACAAACAGATCTGCAGATGCTGAAATTGCTTTCTGCTGCGTGGCTCGTGCTCCCTGGAACCGCTGGTGTCAGTGAAGGGAAGCAGCACCTGCCTGCCTCGCCCTCCGTGGCGGCTGCTGCTGCTGCTGGCTGGGAGAAACACTCACCTTCATGCAAGGCAGGGAGCTTTCCTTTAGGCAGCTTTGTATTCCCGACTGCCACCCTACCGCTGTCCCGCCCAGCTCTCCGCTCACAGCTTGCTAGAAAAAAAACTTAAAAATGAGGAAGTGTTTGAGGATGCAAAAAAAAGGGCTGCAAAATCCAAGTGCAAAGAGAGCACTTACACGTCTGAGGAGGAAGAGAAGAAGCATCCTTCATTTGAGTGAGCCTGATGATTATCTTCTACACCAAACAAGCCGAGACAGGCAGGCACTTTCACATACTCTCTGTTTTCTAGAACAGTCCAAGCCCTGCAGAAGCACTGAAGAAATCCCACAGGAGCTGGGGATCCCAAGCAGCTCGGTACCCGGGCAGTGCTGGCTCTCCCCACGCGCAGGATCTCCTCGACAAGGGTGAAGCTGCAGCACAGCACAGTAAAACCCCAGGTGATGACGTGATGTGCAATCAAACCACCCCCCAGAGCTCCAAGGAGGCTGGAAAAAGCCTTCAGATACCTCCCAAAATGCCACACAAACGCTCTGAAAATCATCTACAGTCACCAGAAACGGCTCTGCCAGCTCCCTGCCAGCGTCTGCTCCAAGAGGCGTGCCGTTTTCTCAGGAATCCCTCAAATGGGAAGTGGCTCCACTTCCATACACACCCTGGAGTTTCACTGCATATTAAACTGAATTCGAGTTCCCAAGGGAAGTTTGACATTAGTTATCGTACACATCAACTCTGAGACACGCCATTCTCCGTGTCTTACCGAGTAAAAACTAAAGACAGACTCTCAAATAATGTCATGGCATTGAGTAAATCACTGTAGCAGAAGTAATGGCCAAAATGATCCAGTTCTGATGTCAATGGGAAGACAACACATGCCTAACATCTGACAGGCTATCCCAAGCCAGGAGTGCAAACTTTTAGGAAAACAGAGGAAAGATAAAATAATAATAATTTAAAAAAAAAAAAAAAGTTTAAAACCCAGTCAGCAGTCTGCAATTCTCAACTTGAAATCAGCAATAAAAATCAACTTGACCCAAATTAATCTCACTTTTTCTTTAACACGAACGAAGAATCCGCAGATTCAGCAGCGATTGCTCGAGGCAACTCCTCCACATCACAAACCACCTGCTTCACTAAGCCACCAGCAGCGCACTTCTGCCCCAAAACGGTACAAACTCCAGGGGCACAAACCACAGGCACGCAGCAGACACCCTGGAACAGCAAAGCAAGCCCAGGAGGTGTTCACACACCGTGGCAGCCCTGGTGCTTGATGCCCGTGTCCTGCAGCTGGCCCGCAGGCAGAAACCTACAGCACCAGCTGCCTGACTGCGATCAGGCTGGTTTTTAGGAAAGTAACATTCTAATGTTATTGTAATTAATGTGCTAATTCTGTGAATTAGCAGGAAAGCCTACCTCCTGAGCCCGAAGGATGGTTGAAGGGGAGGATGAAGTAGCAAGCTCTGGTATGCAGAGCACATCTGTAAACGCAGGTGAAGGACAGGCCCACTTCCTCTCCAAGATCCCCCTTGCAAATAAATAGGAGATTTGAAGAGAAGTCCAACATTTAAAACCTACTGTGGCTCGCTGCAGCCATTTCTCCTGTAAAATGCAATAATCCCAACAAGAAGCAGGCAGGCTTCCTGACAAGGCTGCTACAGGAGTACTCACACAACCACCTGTCACTGCTGATGGGTGCCACCGGGAAGGGGAACAACTCCTGCCCTGCCCGCACCGGTGGCATCAGGCACAGCCAGAGAGGGGACGCAGGAAGGGAGAGGTCCACAGCTGTGGGAAACCTCACAGCACCGTGCAAACAGCACAGAGATCGGCTGCAGCCAGCACCTTGCAGGAATGCAGGAGGTGGGCTTCAGGGGGCACAGAGCTGTCCTCAAGCAGTGCTCCCCAGGCAGCGGCAGGGCAGCAGCTGGCCTCTTTTCCAGCACTTCCCCATTTATCCTAGGGATGAGCACAACATGGTTTCACCAACTTCTTTAAAGCTCGGCATATTTCAGCGTAAGACAACTGATGGGCAGCTGAAAGGGAGGAGACATACGGCCTGGAGGTGTCAGATGCTGAACAGCCTCATAACCCAAATGATTTGAAGGGAAACCAATGTAAGGAAGGCAAAANAAAAAAAAAAAAAAAAAAAAAAAAAAAAAAAAAAAAGTACGACAGTAATGCTAAAAACCAGCTCTATCTATTCCCCTTCCTCACACGAAGGCCGTCACCCAGATGGTGTCTATACGCAGAAACAAAAATAATTAAGCAGGGTGTAACAACAACAAACAGAATGCAAGAAATTATTCAGCTCCTCCAACTATCAAATTCCTTCCACGCTGACTGTTGGAATTTACAAAAATCCAAAGCAGCGGAATCAAGGAGATCAAAACGTTCCTTCCGTGCCACTTCTCACCCCTGGCCGCACTTGCTGTATGCACTCAGGGACTGCAGTACAGAAATCAGTTTGTTCTTCAGTTCTTGCCCATTCACTGCAAGAGGCTCCAAAGCCAGGACCCAGAGCTACTCAGACTGGTTCTGTAGCACTGTTCCATGCCCAGGTTTTATCCTAGGAGCCTAAAAACAGGCTGGGTTTGAAGGCACACGAGCAGGCGACTCCCGTGTCACGCACACCCGCGTCCCTGCCCCTGCTTCTGTCTTGACCTTGTCTTGATACAGCTTCCCTTCATCTCCAGTCTAAAACCAAGGCAATTTTCCATTTCAAACACTTTTTCAGGAGTAACTTCCGAGCAGAGCTTGGAAAGGAGCAAACAGGTGTGGGGTTAGCCCAGGGGCCTCTGCCAGGCTTCCAGGTAGCGCTGGTGTTTAACAAGAGAGAAAAGGGGTGGGGAAAAGGAAGAATCTAGTTCCTCAGGCTGAATGAGCACTTAAAAAGCGACGGTCTGGGTTTTTTCCACTGCCTAGCGCTGACTAAAACTGGTTAACTCCACTCAGATACTCAGAGCTCCGTGGGCGACGACGGCTGCATCCAGAATTTGCTTCCACACTGAGCGGCTGCTCGGGGACAGGCACCAAATGGGGCAGAGCTGCTCCTTCCTCTGCCCTCCCTGCCATCCTCCCAAAGGCTAAAGTCAGAGAAGCAGCTGAAGAAGCAGAGCAGTGAAGACGCATAAATCCCCAAAGAGTAAGAAAACCTTATTGCTTTTCTTTTTTTTTTTTTCCCCAGAAAAAGACAAGTAAAATGGATTGGGAGGTGGAGGGGATAAGCGGGTCTTCAGGTAAAGCATCACCCCTGGCACTGCCCCACACACATGCACCAACAAGTTTTTGAAAGCTGAAGATGATATTTCACCTCCACAGTTACCTGCTTGGAACCAGAGGGGCACAGACATCCCTTTGGAGACTTCAAGCAGCTCAAAGGCTGTTTGGGCTTCTCAAAACCGCATGGTGCCAAACCTGGGAAACTTCTTAAATTTAAGTCTGACAAACAGGGGAAGCTGTCTACAGGAAAGAAAAGTGCTTAATTAACAACGCACCGAACCCAACAGGCTACATTTGTTAATTGAGCAGATGACAACCAGCAGTGGCCATGGCACGCACCACCCCGGCACGTGCGCTCCGTTTGTATGCAATTAAGGCCGCTTCATTGTCTCATCAGGTTCCCTGTGACACCCAATTAAGAAATAACACAGGGAAAGTGCTCTTAATTAATGAGAAAAATCCTCTGCAAGCTAGGCACAGGTGTGTGCATCTCAAGCAGAGCCTGAAATAGTTGGATAGATCACTTAATCTTCAGAAAAAAAAAAAAAAAACTCAAATTTGTATCCAATTAACTCCATAGCAGGATTCTCCCAGATTTCTTCCATGGGGCTACAGTACTTTGTAACATTCAAAAATCGAGTGGTTTATAAAAGATTAAAATTCAAACTGACTCTTGGCGTGAGTGCTTGCAAGCAATGGCGACTTTGCACCGTTTTTCCCACTTTTTCCCCAAATCCCATCGAAAGAGCTGTACGTTACAGCCACAGGAGAGCGGCTCTGGCTGCCTCGCTCGGCGATGCGCTGCTGTCCTCCCCCTGCAGAATGGTGCTTCCAAACCGCCACGCACGAGCAACATCGATTCCTGCCTCGTGGCACAGTGTTTTCCGCTGTTTATTTCCATTCTCCTTTGTAGGCTGGCTGCTCAGCACGAGGTTTTCTTCAAAACCGAGATAGGGTTCTCACGTGGGAGGCTTCCACCCCAACAAACCTCAATGCAGGTAGAAGCATTTCCTGTCCATGAAGCACAAAGATCTTTTCCGTGCTTAATCCCTTTTTGATCCCTGTTTAATATCATATTAGATAAGGCTGTAAGAGCAAAGCGAAGCCTACAGCCATCCCAAGAGCAGCACGTGCTCGTGTGTACACGAGGAGTTAAGCTCCAGCACCAGTGCAGGAGGCCACAGACACCATGTGAAATGCTCACGCCAACTCCCCTCTAACACACAGCTGCGATTTCTGAGGAGCTAAATGAACCCATCACAGCTGCAGCATCAGAGCCAACGCAGCACCTCTGCGCCGCCCGTCAAGGGCAATGCCACGCAGGGGCTGCAGCAAAAAAAGGGTCCAGGAAACGTCAGAACCTCTCCTGCATGCTTCAGCAAGCACAACAGCAAACGTGACTGCACAGAGTGACATTTCCAGCACGCACGGCGCTTTTGTCCCCAAGTCTCTCCAGCTCATACAATCAACATGCATCTTTAAATTCCTAAATTTAAAGATTTAATCTTTTAAACCCAATCATTAAAATGCATTAAAAGCACAGGACCTTGTGAGTCGCTGCCCACAAACTGTACCAGCGAGTGCAGCTGCCATGGACGCGGCAATAAAGGCTTGCTTGGCTCCGGTGACATTGCGATCTGAGTCAGTTTTGATTGTCCAAGACGCTTTTCTCTGTCAGGTGTCTGACCCGAGATGCGTTCTGCTGGGCTTCAGCTCTGAGAAGCGGAGCTGGTTTGCTTCTTCTGGCGCTAAGAAGTTTCAGCCTCTTCCTGTTCTGTATCCAAAATTTGGTTAAAGGACTTGGCCAAAGGTGAGACAAAGTTAATTGACATTGAAGATGCTTTTAAGTATGCTAAAAATCATCCCTAAGTTGGCCAGGTCACAGACCTATGACAACAGTAGCTTCTACACGTTGATTTGCAGAATTAAACAGAGAATTTTCCAGCACCCTGCTCTGCCCCTTGGGCCCTCCACGTCTGCTGGCAGTGGGCACCCTACTCCACCCCCCAACAGACAGGGCCCTTGCCACCCCCATCGCCAGTTCTTTGGTACCCAGCATTCAGGGTGGTTCCAATCTCAACCCCCTTCAGCACCAAATGAGTGAAATTCGTCAGGAAAACCAAGGAGTGTCTGCCAGCCCCTTCCGACCAGCCGCACCGGCAGGACCAACCATTACCGCCGGAGGTCTGTGCTTCCTACGTAAAGTCCCGAGGATCAGCACAGTCCATGCTACAACTCGTGTTGGCCCACCTTCCCAGTTCATCAAGAATTAACACGAGTAAACCCCAGGGATCACAAAGCCAAACAACAAAAAGAGAAAACATGGACCCGGCAGGACGCGGCCGTTCAGACACGGTATTTCACAGTGCTGCAGAGGCAGCGGCAGTGCGTGCTGCCCAATAATCTGCTCCCAAACATCTGTGCAGCCCCGTTCATCCGGTGCAAGCACCGCCTTTATCAGCTCCCCCTGCACGCCCAGCTCTGCCACCGATCTCCTCCAGCTCCTCGCTCCACCTTTGCGCTTCTGCGACCAAACACGCCCCGATTTTTGACTTTCAGCTTCACCCTTCACCTTGGTGCATTTATGCCATGCCGAGAAATGTTTGTGTCTCAGCTCTCTGTGCAAAAAGTATGCAGCCAAAACGCCCCTGAGATGACACAAGGCTGAGCACCCCCACGTGCTCGTTCGCAGCCTCGCCTCCCCTCTCTGCAAGCTCCACCACCATCAGGCCACCAGACCTGCTTGGCACGGCTACAGGCGACGCTGAAACGTTGGGGAATTAGAAACCTCTCCCCCTGCCTGAGAATCAAGTACGGAAACAAACTCCTCAGCCCCTACCTGACGGTCAAACATGGGCAGGAACTGCACGACACGCTACTGGCAGGAGCAAAACATCTGAAGCATTCTTAGATCACCCCCAACGGCACCCGACCAGCGGTTCGGAGCGCAAGGCAGAACCGGCAGCGCGAGGTCTGACACGCAGACAGAGCCCAGCCGGCGCGCGTGGCACGGCCGCTGCCAGCTGCTGCAGACAGGGTCCTACCAGCACCGTGGTGAAGCTTGGGATCGGTGACAGGACTGATCTGCAGTGCTGCCTGCAGCCTGCAGGTTTACAGCCAGCCTTTGTCTTGCTGCTCACGTGCTCCCAGTGTTCTCGTCGCATCGTTTTTGCTGCCGCTAACGCGCGCTTCAGGCTCCATCGCTGCCATTTCTCTGGATTATCTTCCAAGGGCACAACCGCCAGAGGTAAGCCCTGGGGACGGGACCACTTTGGGGAAGAAGAAGGTTTACAGACGGCCTGTGAACAGCAGCTGTACAGGTGGCTGGGGTTCAGAAACCCCTCCCCCAGCGGATCCCAAAAGAAGATCTCCAGGCACCAAGTCCAAAACAACGCAGCCCTCCACTTGTGCTGTACAGAAATATCTGAACTAGACTGGGACCGTCACCAGAAGGCACAGCTTGGCCTGTGAGGCACAAAATAACGCTTCACTCGGCAAACTGCAGCACCTCCTAAGGCAGCCGCAGGCTAACGGTGCCTGGTGCCTTCCTGCAGTTCCCTCTCCCTGCCCAGAAAGGACAGACGCGGTCAGAGGTGCGTCACGTTGAGGCCTGGGGAGATCACGACTCCGCTGAAACTCACCTGGTGCCCCGCACACCCCTCCGAGTGCCCCCCAGGTGACCACAGACTGACCCAACACTGAACGAGAGCACAGCCCTGCACAACTTTATGGGAAAGCCAACACCTACGGGAATCTCTAGAGCTGCAAAGCGCGCGTTTCCCCGTCATTATGCGCTGCAATGTGCTGCCCACCCCGCTCATAAAGCCGGGCCTCACTTCAAACCCCAGCTGCCCGAGTGCCCCTTCAGAGCCGCGCTTCCAGGCCTGCCTTCCCCAGGCAGACGAGAGGACACGCTCGGTGCCTGGTGCTTCCCCCTGCGATGTCCCTGCAGTCGAGCGCTCCCTCTGAAACGCTGCGCAGGCTGCGCCGTGAGCTTCCCTGTGCTGTGTTTTCTCTCATCCTCAGATTATTTTTATGTTTCTTCTGTTCCTCTACAACTCATCCAAGAGCTATTTCAGATGCTGGAATGGAAATCAAACCCCATCTTCCTGCAGCAAAGTCACAAGTACCGAACACAGACTTGTTCTAAGCGTTTTCTGGCTCGTGAATCTAGACGAAACGCATTTGTCAGATTTTTTCTGATATTTGCTACATCATCAGCTGCAGTGTTTACAGTAACCCGCTGTGCCCACACTGACCTTTTAATCCTTTCAGCCCTGCCACTCACAGCACAGCTCTCCCCTTCCTCCATCTCGTCCCTGTTCTGTAAGCACAATTTGCAAACAGTGACTTCTGTACAGTCAGCCCAATTTGATTTCAGAGCCAAGAAACAAACTGGCAACCTCTCTAGGCATTATGAACGTAATATTGACGCGGCATTAACCCGACAGCAACCTGCAAAGCAGATCTGTGAAACAAGCCCGAGCTCACGTACTCAAAACTCCCTTGTTGTCTGCAGTTCAGCTTTCTCTCGACGTCCACACACTCAGATGTTTTTAAGAGCTGTTTACTGCACGCCCACGTACAAAAGGCACAAACAGGTAAGCTGAAAACGATTTAGAAAATGGCTTTTCAGAACTGGTTTCTCTGGCACTGCAGCGCTGACCTCCATCTCGTCACTCCCTTTGTGTCCTGCTAAAAGGGTCCAAAACCACTCGGTGTCGTAACAGTGTGCATGAACACAGGTTCATCTCTCTGTACCTACCAAACATGAAAAACACAGAAACATGAAAAAAATGCGGCACATTCAAGGCTTCTAAAAGAGAAAAGAACCAGAGCATTCCCTGCAAATTTCAGTTTACTCTTTGCTAAACCTTAACAACATGCTTTCAGTCCCGGAACGCGCGACGGCGCTGCGTCACTTCGCTAACGAGCCTGTGCACGCCGCGTGGAACCGCTGCGGCTCCCCAGAATGAGAACGTGCTGCGGCCTTCAGGACGGCCACCCCGACAAAAGCCAGCACGAAGGCAAAAACCAGCAGCTTCTGGCCAGATGCTCTAGTGAGAGTGCAACCACTCTGCACATAAACCGAGTTAAGGGAAGCTGGAGGTAAATTTTAGGACTGCCTTAGGGCACAAAACGAAGGTCACAGCACCCAGCGCCTCCTGCCCTGGCACCAAACACGTCCATGGCCAAGGTGCTGTAACGTTCACCGCCCTGGGCTGTCTGCAGCTTGTCTTCCAATGCCGTCTCTCTATTCCCCTCTTCATTTCAGTACCCCTGATAGCAGAACTCTGACGTGTTGCTGTTTGCTTGTACTGTGGGCACACCGTCAAACAGGAACAACTGCTCCCTGTCACCAGCCACTTCCAAGAGGCAGATGCTGGAGGAGCAGCACAGCACTTGCTATGGGTAAGCTCCATTTTCCAGGCACTCCAAAACACAGAACTGGTTTTAAAAATAAGGTGCCTGCGTGCTTTTCCTCTCCTGAAATGAGAGGGATGCAGCCATTTTTCCGAAGGCTTTCAGTTACCTAACTTCCTGGTGCTGTCTGACAGCGTTTTGTCACCATTTCCCAGTTTTAATTGCTTTTCTTTCTTCACTCTTCTACATTGCCTACAAATACAGGAATGACCCAAACCAGGAAGAAGCCACCGGGGCTCACTACACGTAAGAAAGCAATCTCACGTGCCACTTGTGGCAACAGTGGAGATTTTTTTTTTACCCCTGTGGGGCATTCAATAAACCACAGAAGGTGAAGCTGGGATGTCCTCACTGATGCAGGTACCTGGGGAGGTTTGGGACAGCCTCGGCCCCTGCACAGCCTCTGCCTGCCCAGGTGCTCCCGGGTTCTGTCCTGTTTCTTGCTGCACCCCAGGCGACCTGGGACGGAGGCGGAACGCCTGCGTCTCATCATCTCTCAGGCTCCTGATCATTCTCACCGTTAGCACCCCGGCAGGAAGCACGGCTCCCAGAAACCTGCTCCAGTTAAGAAACATGTCCACTGACTCTGGATACTCCCCAGAAATCTTCACGTGGATCCTCCCCTCCCGTTATTTCAGTATAAAGAGATCTGCAGAGGCAACTCACCTCCAGCAAAGCAGCCACGTTCCATTTGCAGAACACACTTTGAGCCAATTTAACCTCTACATTTTTCTCCACTCCCTCTTCACTAAATGGCGAGATCCCCACGTTCCCGCTGTCACAGGCGCAAGGAGCACTGCTGCAATTTCTTTTCCCTCCCTTTGGCCACGTGCTCCCACCAGCTGGAAGCGCAACTGGAAGGAACGGCAGGGCCAGTCCCGCCAGCACCCCACAAACCAAGGTGCCCAGCACGCGGCATGTCAGCCTGTGCAGCACGGGGAGGGCACGCCATGTTCCCAAATTCCCAAAACGTGCACTGCCATGTCGGCCCTCAAAACTCTCCAGCATCTTCTTATTAGAGCAAGTCATGAGCTTTGGAGACAAAGGTCTCCTCGGGGTGAGGCAAGCAAGTCGGCCTGACTCCCTGAGGAGTCCCCATGCTCCTGGTGTTGTGCCAGCACCTCAGGAGGGCAGGCAGAAGCCAAGAGGCAAAGAATAAGGAACTGTTTTTCCCTGTGTTCTTACCACTATCTTTTGGTTAATATAAACTCGCATAGCAGGCGAGAAATAGGAAGGAATAATCAAAAGGTAAAACCAGAGGAAGGTCAGATAAAGCCTAAACCCACCAAAGACACACGCCGCTTCCTCTGGCTGCCTCCAGTGATCCATAAGTCCCGCAGCTTATCTTGATAGCCAGAAAGCCCCGATAACACTGAGAAGAATGTGTTCCAGAACCAAGGCCACCTCTGCCCCGGGAGAAAGCTCTGCTGAAGTCCCCTCAGATTTAAAAATGAGATTGTGGACCAAGTAAGCCCCAGCTAATCCTGGCTGCCAGCACAAGCCCGGGGAAAGAGGTCTCCAAGCAGATAAGATCCAAATCGAGAGTTTCACAGATCAAAGGCACCAGGCTGAACCGTCAAGCGGAACGAGCAAGGCACCAGCACAGCCCCCGCAGCGCCGGCATCAGCTGGCTGCGAGAGCCATCCCCGTGTAAGTGGGACACGTTCGGAGCTATTTAAAAATCTGCACAGAACGGAGAGAAATGCTCTGTGTGGAGCACGACGGAGGGACTCAGACAGGTGACCGCAAGCACAGGGTGAACAACATTTCCTTCATTTGGTTGCTGGAGGAGGAGGGAAGCTGTCGCTGCGGGCCTCAGGGCATCACCCTGTGTCTCATTCCTGTCTTTCTGTGGGCAGCACAGACACCACCATCCCCTTCTGCCATGTCCCACAGAAGAAAGCGAGGCACTGCAGGCCACAGCAAGAAAACCTGAGGATTTAACAGCATGGAGCTGCCTCAGGGGAGGGTCAGGCTGGGGGCTAGG
>VXAV01002166.1:110979-121456 GCA_013399715.1 Alectura lathami | reverse complement strand
GTAGGGGAAAGGGACCTGGGGGTCCTGGTGGACAGCAGGATGACCATGAGCCAGCCCTGTGCCCTCGTGGCCAAGAAGGCCAATGGCATCCTGGGGTGTATTAGAAGGGGTGTGGTTAGTAGGTCGAAAGAGGTTCTCCTCCCCCTCTACTCTGCCCTGGTGGGACCGCATCTGGAATATTGTGTCCAGTTCTGGTCCCCTCAGTTCAAGAAGGACAGGGAACTGCTGGAGAGGGTCCAGTGCAGAGCCACCAAGATGATTAAGGGAGTGGAGCATCTTCCTTACGAGGAAAGGCTGAGGGAGCTGGGTCTCTTCAGCTTAGAGAAGAGGAGACTGAGGGGTGACCTAATTAATGTTTATAAATCTGTAAAGGGTGGGTGTCAGGAGGATGGAGCCAGGCTCTTCGCTGTGACCTCCAGTGACAGGACAAGGGGCAATGGGTGCAAGCTGGAATGTAGGAGGTTCCGCTTAAATATGAGGAGAAAAGGCTGCCCAGAGAGATGGTGTAGTCTCCTTCTCTGGAGACATTCAAAACCCGCCTGGATGTGTTCCTGTGCAATCTGATCTAGGTGTTCCTGCTTTAGCAGGGGGATTGGACAAGATGATCTTTCGAGGTCCCTTCCAATCTCTAACATTCTGTGATTCTGTGATACCTGGATTTGTGCAAAGCAGTTGGCACTGTCCCGCATGACATCATGGTCTCTGAACTGGGAAAGCATGGGTCTGATAAGGATCTGGCTGGATGGTCACACCCAGGGAGTTGTGGTCAATGGCTCAATGTCAAAATGGAGAACGGTGATGAGTGGTGTCCCTCAGAGATCGATACTGGGACCAGTGTTGTTTAATGTCATTGTTGGCAACACGGACAGTGGGATCGAGTGCACCCTCAGCAAGTTTGCAGATGACGCCAAGCTGTGTGGTGCCGTTGACATGCTAGAGGGAAGGGATGCCATCCAGAGGGATGTGGACAGGCTTGAGAGGTGGGCCCATGCCAGATTCATGAAGTTCAACAAGGCCAAGTGTAAGGTCCCGCACCTGGGTTGGGGCAATCCCAAGCACAAATGCAGGCTGGGCAGAGAATGGCTGGAGAGCAGCTCTGAGGAGAAGGATTAGGAGGTGTTGGTTGATGGAAAAAGTCAACATGAGCTGACAATGTGCACTTACAGCCCAGAAGGCCGACCACATCCTCGGCTGCGTCAAGAGAAGTGTGACCAGCAGGGCGAGGGAGAGGATTCTGCCCCTCTAGTCTAAGATCCCACCTGGAGTACTGCATCCAGTTTTGGGGCCCCTGACACAAGAAGGACATCGATCTGTTGGAGCGGGTCCAGAGGAGGGCCACGAAAATGATCAGAGGGCTGGAGCACCTCCCCTACGGGGACAGGAAGAGAGAGTTGGGGTTGTTCATCCTGGAGAAGAGAAGGCTCTGGGGAGACCTGATAGCTGCCTTCCAGTACCTGAAGGGGGCCTACATGAGAGCGGGGGAGGGACTCTTTAGAAGGGCATGATGCGGTATGACAAGGGGTAATGGCCACAGACTGGAAGAGGGGAGATTTAGGCTAGATATTAGGAAGAAATTATTTCCTGTGAGGGTGGTGAGACCTGGAACAGGTTGCCCAGAGAAGCTGGGCAAGAAGTGTATGTTCCCTCCCTGGAAGTGTTCAGGCCAGGCTGGATGGGGCTCTGAGCAACCTGGTCTGGTGGGAGGTGTCCCTGCCCATGGCAGGGGCGTTGGAACTAGATGATCTTTCTTCCAACCCAAACCATTCTATGATTCTGTGATCTTTTCTTGAGTACTCCAAATAGATTAATTGAAGTAAAGGTCTTTGTAGTTCCCTGGGGGGGAAAAAAAAGTTTTTTGTTTTGTGAGGTAATTATGGATTTTCATGAGCACTCCTTGCTAATCAGGTTTAATGACACTAAACCCAAATCACATTATAGTCATTTTCCAAGGCTGTGTTGGAGACATGCCACATTAACCCAAAAGAACAAAGCTCACAAACGACAACAACAAGAAGAGTAAAAAGAAGGGAAGCAGTAAAGAAGTAGGATTCTTGTTACCTGTGGGTCTGCCCCTTGCACAATGTGAGTGACACAGCACTAGAGGAATAGATACTGATAAAAATGTTGGAGAAATAGCACTGTCCTAGAGTATTTTGGGAATCTAAGGGATAAATTTGTTAAAGGATTTGCTCTTAATTTTACCTTCTTTATTATAATGTCTATTTTATTAAGCTAATAAAAAAACCTGTGTTGTAGGTTGCTTTAGTTTATTTTAATGTGCCTTCTCTCTTGGTTGCCAAGTCTAGCCTTGCTCACTTGTATAATACCAAGATTTATGAGTAAGCCTGGGCTGTGAGTTCACAAGCTGAAGAAAAAGTTGGGTCTTGGAGGGATGGAGGAAGAAGAGGACAGACTCTTTAGCAGGGCCGGTTGTGATAGGACTAGGGGAAATGGTTTTAAACTGAGAGAGGGAAGTTTTTTACAATACAGGTAGTGACGCACTAGCACAGGTTGCCCAGAATGGTGGTGGATGCCTCATCCCTGGAGACCTTCAAGGTCAGGCTGGACAGGGCTCTGAGCAACCTCATCCAGCTGTAGATGTCTCTGTTTGCTGCAGGGGAGTTGGACTAGATGGCCTTTAAAGGTCCCTTCCAACTCAAATTGTCCACGCATCAATGAACTTCCTATAGGAAACTGATGGTGGAATCTCATGCCTGTGGTGATGCATAAAGCTTTAGCAGATGTGCATGAAATGATGAAAATAGATCGATTCTACTACTATGTTGAAGGCTGAAAATAATTTTGGAAAGCCTGCCCATCCAGGCTGTGCTTCAAATTAAGAGTTGATAGGAGTTTCATCACTGGCCTGAGGAAAGGATGGTATCAAGCCCTCAATATCTTAAAAATAATATGTGACACATGCTTTAACACAAGTGCATGTTCTGAGTTCTGGTAAGGAAAAGTGTATGCTTGTATCCATTTTGCTGTTTTGTCATATGCACTTATTACTTAAAACATCCTTGTAATCCTTAATACATACTGAGGGAGTAAGATAATTCACAACATCAATTTCCCTGTCCTATAACTTATGCTTTCTGGCTTCCATAAAGCACCATGAGAGCTTCATTTGTAATTAGTTAGTTGTATGCAGTGTTGTAAAGAGCTAACTTTCTGTAACTACTTTTTTTTTTTTTTTTTGGTAGTACACAGCTCTCAAAAATATTGTCCAGGATATCATCATTCTTTTCTTTGTGGTTCAGGAAAGGAATCAATTTTCTTTGATAAAAGACCCATTGGTCTTTGTGATCTATAAATCATTCTTTCAAAAGAAGCCCTTTGAAATATCAATTCAAGTTATTCTCACAGAATATCACTTTATCGCTTTTTCTAGTGATGGAAAATAATCCTTGTGCCTATCAAAAAGGAAAATCTATACTATTTTTCATTGAATTTTGTGACTTTAGTAGAAGCTCTCTAAAGGCCCAACATTATCATCTCTAGTTTTGTGTACTGTATGAAGTTGAAGCTTTTGTGGCAAAACAGCATTTCCCTAACTCCAGCAGAGTCTGAAATGATTGAATTAAAAGCAGGACCCTATAAAACAGCAGTTTTTGCGGTGTTGCAAAGCCTTCACACCTTTCATAAGGAACACTTGTGTGTGTATTTTCTTTGTATTCTACTTATTCTTTTGTAAGGAACTGGTTTTCCATCCCTGGAAAGCTGCCTTAGGGACCCCGATGAAGAATCGCTTCCATCAGATGCAGTTCTTGCACACAAGTTTGAGGGTGTCTTATGTCCTGTGGAAATACTTGATCTTGCACAAACCTGTTCTGGAGATACCTGCCTCTACCAAGACTACAGGCCAGTACCTGGTAAGAGTGTGGCTTTTGGTGAAACAGCTGGAGGGGAGATGGTGAGGTGTTGGTGTCCCCATGCTCTCACGCCAACTGTCAGTCCTGCACCTGCAATGCTTTCTGGAATAAGTGTGTGCGTTCATGTTTCTCCTTATGCTATAAAGGGTAGAAACTTTTCTTCATATAATTTGAAAACTATGGCTGCAACTTCAAGGAAAACACCTACTGTAAAAATGCCTGACATAATTGCCAGTGGAGGCAAGACAGCAGGCCTGGGGTTGCTGCTTTTCAGTATAAGTAATAAGCAGTCCTTAAAAGTACAGAGTTCATAATTTCTCAGAGGCCTTCAGGAACCTGCTGTACAAACCAAGGAATAAAAAACAATGCAGCTTTTTTACATAAATAATCCTTTCTGTTTCTAATCTTCTGATTTATTCCTGCAGTGGCATACCATTTGCCGTATTTATCTCATGGGATTGTTATTGATCTCTATTGTAGTGCTGAGGAAATGCATTTATCTGCATGAACCTGTGTTGTTGGAGAGGCACTCTATGGCTGAATTTAGTTTTCCTCTGTTTGGTGATTATGCCTAATCTTTTTATTTTGTTTTATTTCCTCCTCAATTTATCTTTTGGGTGGCTGGCTCAGAGCAGCAGGATGCTTGGTGTGGGTTATGAAACTGATTTAGGACATCAGAAGTGCTTCTAATCCAAATCTTACTTCAGTCTGTAACCAGCCTGTGGATATAATATGATTTAGCTTGTTTTTTATGGCTTTCTCACAGAGACATCTGCATTTCAAGCATTTCCAAAGAAATGAGGACACTCAATAGAGGGGGGGAGGAGATGGTGGTGATGAAATACCACTGAAACTGTGTCCTTAGTAAAGATAAATAGGCTAGTCCCAAAGGGTAAGAAAAGGACCAAGATCTGAATCCAGTTGGAGGCCACCCAGGAGGGGTGGGATTTTATAGCAAGTATGTCCCTCTGCCTGTATTCTCTGTGAGGAAAATGTGAGGATTGAGGGCTTATTCAAAGAGCAGAGCTTTCATCACACGTTTGTCTCATCTAAAATTGTGTAATAGAGTGAGAAGCCTCTTAGATCTGATCCTAGAATGAGGAGATGAAAGAGAAAATCACACTTCTATTTCTGTTCATTCGTCCTTCACCACAGGAAACAGGGCGGTGGCTGTTTAGATTTCTGTAAGGCAATTATTTCTTTGCTTTCTATTTTGCTTGTATTATGGATAATGTCAAGATGACTGACAACTACCAATGCCCTGGTATTATTCCCATGGGTTTTCTCATCCTTAAAAAGGGAACAGAGCAGCTTTTATGAGACCCAGCATCCCAAGCTGATCCTCTAGGAGATCCAGAGCAACCAGGCACTTCTCAGCCCAGCTGCATGAGCTTTTGCAGCAGCTGGTTCCTGGGGCCAGAGGGGAAGAGGAGCCTCCTGGTGATCAGCCTTGGGCAAAAAAATCTTGGCCTGCAGCAGGATGCTGTGAAAGGGGTTTGATCTCAGGTGAGTTCTTTAAAATCATCCTTAGAGTTCCCCTTCACTTTTCCATATGGAGTTCAGGTGCCAGTTCACTGTCTTCCTTGGGGTAAGTCAGCCTTGCAGAATCGCTGTGGAAATCACCTGCCTTCACCTTCTTGTTTGATTGCCCTAAGCAAGGAAATCCATATCCTCCTTGCTAGTTTTTCTGCAGAACGAGCCTACTTGTTCCTGCCACCTGGGTGAATGGGATTTTGGAAGAATGCTTTGTGTCTTTGAAGTCTTTTCTGGTTAAATGTCATTAATCATCAGAGTGATTCAGTTCTTAAGGTAATTTGTGGCTTTCATTTTTTTTTTTTCTTTTCTTTAAATCCATTAAGGTCATGAAATAGAAAAAACTTCTTTCGTTCAAAATTATCCAGTGTAATTAGAACAGTGTCACTCAACTTAGTAAAAATCCTCTATAGTTTTTTTTTTTTTCCCTCTTGTTAAAACTTGCATCTTTTCCCACATATAATGGATTTAAGTTATTATTTCTTTATTCTGTATCTCCCCATTCCTAAAACTAGGAGGCACTAGTTTTTTTGTTTAGCAGTTTTTAGGAGTTGAGCACAGCTAGTTCTGCAATAGGCTGCTGCATCTGTAGGAGGCTTGGAGTGCTTTCTGCTGGATTGACTGTTTGCCTCTGTAACATATGAAATCCTTGTGTAAAGGATGACTGTCCAAGAAATGTGACTGGGATGTCAAATATGGATTTACTAGACACCACTGGATGGGTCATTGGGTCAATGGAGGGCTGTTAGAACTGTTAGGGGACGGGCCATGAGATGTACTGGAGATGCTGAAACAGCTGGGTTTGTTTAGCCTTGAGATAGTAAGAGAGGGATCTATTTTGCAGCCTTTCCATTCCCTACAGTGTGATTGTAGAGGGCATGGAGCCAAACTTCTCTCAGAGATGTACAGTAAAAGGATGAGAGGCAATGGGCAGAAGTAGCTGCAATGGAAATTCCCTTGGGATTAAGGTAAAATCCTTCACGTCAAAGGGTCCTCAAGCACTGGGGACAGGGCCGAAAGCACCTGGACTCACCAGCCTTTGAGACTTTCAGATCTGGATGGGATGAAACTCCAAGCAACCCAACCTGACTTTGAAGGTGGCCCTGTTCTGAGCAGGAGATGGGCCTAGATGAAGTGTGGATATCCGTTCCAACCTGTATTTTTCTATGATTATTAAAATTGTGGTTTTTTTTTTAAATTATTATTATTTTTCCTTTACAGGCTAGCTGCAATGTTATTTCTGCTAATAGACTGTCTTCAATGCTGGAATACTTGCTGCAGGTCCTTCTGGCCATCAACTAAGAGCTAAATATGACTTGTTGATCTCTCAACTCCAGCTTGAGCTGTGACTTTCCACAGTATGTGGAACAGATTGCTCTCACTACTAGTGCTCAGGATGATAAAGAAATCATTTTTTCTCTGCCTTAGTGCTTAATTTGGTTGCAGAAAACCTTGTTTTCCAGATACGACTTGTATGTTACTCCTATAAATCTCTTGGTTTTGTGGAAAGCTGCTGAGAAGTCATGGGATGCTGTTTCATTTTACTTGTTTATCACTTAAAATTGTATTCATTTGTGTTAATATAATTTCAAACACATTTCATTAATTAGGACTTGGATTGCCAAATGTGACATTATCTTATGCCTTGTGTAACCATTTACCATCATATAAAGGAATGACTGTGCTCTTTAATAGCCATTTTACATAGAAGTACATTACTATAGAAATTAAAAGAAGGTTTAAGCCAGTCTTATGCTGGCTGCATATCTGTAATCAGTTTTCCAAGTGTTTCATTCCATTATTCTGTGGAATCACCTGTTATTGTTGAAAGGTCTTTTTTTTTTTTTTTTTTTTTGCCTTGTTTTTCTATGCTTATCATGGCTTTTTTTTGCTCTAAGTATCAAAATTTGGTTCTCTCTGTGCGATGATGAGATCTTCTGGTTTTCTTCTGAAGTGTTTGGCTACTCTCCACTTGAACCTGATGAATCAAATGAGTTAGATGAAGCCTGAAGTTGCATAATACTTCTTTGTCCACAAGCTCACATTCTGTCAGAAGTTGCAGTTTCTTATGAATTGCTGAATGCCTGCAGTGTGTTTCGCCTTCTTTCTGTGCGAATTTTGTAGCAACTTCTAACATTCCCTAACTGTTGCTGCTGTAGTCTCTTCTCTGCTCACTGAGCTCAGGTTTTCTCACTTCCACAAGCCTTTGATATTTCCAGTAGCCTGATGTGAATTCTCCAACAGGCCTGTTCTTACCTACCAAATGTCCATTTTCATGGCTTCCTGAGTTATCGCTCATCTGACAGTCTCCTAGAGGGAGCATTTTCCCTGTACCTTGGTGAGGTTGGTGTACCTGACTGCTTTGCTTACTTGCCAAAGGAACTTATAGGAAGCTGTTATTTGGAGGCATTTTTCCTGCTGTGCGGGGAAAAAAAAGGGCGGAGGAACACCACTGAGCTTTCTCATGAGCCCATGAAAGCATCTTGTTAACAGCATATAGCCATGCAAAAGTCTGTTTCTGAGGACAGAAATGAGTTGTATAAAAGATATAATATGTCTTTGTGGTCCAGTGTAATTATTATGTTGTTATTATTGTGGAGCAAAAGAATCAGGCTTTATCTTCATGATCTGGAAGTTTCAATTTTGGTTTCACAGAATGCCCAGAAGATATTGAGAGAAGTTAAAGACCAGTAATAAACCACCTTCTTCAGTGCATCAAGCTTATATAACTCTTTTTTGTGTGTGTGTGTCATTTTGATTGTCATAACTCAAATACATTTTATGCTATTAGGAGTTCAAGAATTGCCACGAACAGCTAGGAGTATGATCTATTTTGTCTGCTCTCTTGCAGGAGAAAGTGCAAAAATCAAAGTTGCTTGTGAGCCCTTTCCTGAAGTACTGCTGGTTTGGATATGATGAGACCACATCCCTAAGATGTAATGAACACATCCATTGTCTTTCTTGTTAATTTTGACCTGAAACAGCATAGCAATGCTTTTCCAGATTGGTTATGCACTGATTTAAGCTTTATTTGTGGATTATATTTGAAGGTTTGAAAAATGTGAACTCTAATTACTGTAGCTGTGCAACTGAGGTAGTGGGGAGCTTTAAAGAGGGCCTCATAGTGAAATGAAGTAGTAAGGACTAGGATGTCAGTAATTCATTGACTGACTCACATGTAGGCTGTGAAAGACCTGTGTGGTTCTGTACAAGGAAAGCATATGGCTGGCAAACTTCTGAGTGTAACATCTACAGGTAATAGCTCATAGCATCAGCTGAGTCCGTGGTAGTGCTGATGAATGCAGCCAGATAGAAAATGTATCATAATCAACAAGGCATAAGCATACTGATTACATGCCTATGACATAGTCCGTAGCTTAGTCTCTCTGGGTTCCAGGGGCTGGAGCACCACTGGTTGTTTAGCCACCAGTGTGTAATGTGTGCTTGCTACTTAGCAAATATGGTAAATCCAGCACTGAGCTGAATGATGTGGTTGGTGGAGGTTGAGGGAATCAGGCTCCTTGAAAGAAATGGTGTAAGAAATGACTTCAAGACCAGTAAAAGAGAGCCAGTGGATGATGAGTTATCTTCTGGAGCTCTGACAGCAGTCCTGCTGGTGATAGTCTTTGATGTGCACAGCCAGCCAGTAGGTTGTTTTTGTTTGCTTTAAAACTTGTTGCCTTTTGATTATTTTATTTTTTTACAGTCACTTTTCCTTGAGAAGAAGTAATTTGAGTACCAGCTTTGTCTACCCATTGCATTTGTTGTGTGTATAGCTTCTTCACCTTCATATTTTTCTGGAGGGGCATGTTATCTTCAGACTCACAAGGAATGTAGGCTTTTCTAATATGTTCATTTTACAGGAAGGGAGGCTAGTTCTTTTCTCCTTTACAAGGTGGAAAGTGCTACTGTTTAAGATGGTGGGACTGCTCTGTTGCAAAACTGTTTTATATGCTTTGGGATCAAGTTAAAGGAGTTTCTTCTGCCTTTGGACCAAATTGGTTTAGTAGTTTTGGACCCATTTGCAACCTCATCTTGGTGTATCACTATTCTGCAGTCAGGCTTTGGTACTAGAGGAATTTCTGGAGCTCTTACAGATTTTATGTCAAGGAACTGTTCCACAGTCTGAGTAGGTATTTCTTGTACAGTTCAAATTATATTCACAAATAACTTGCCTGTACGCAAGCCCCTATCAGCTTTATGCCTCAGCATTCACCATAGTTTTACAGATGAATTCATTAAAATGCTTTGGCATTCACTGCTGAGATTTATTCTGTTTAATTGAAATAATTTCATCACCTTCTAAACTAAGCTTTTATGACACATCAAAACTTTGGAAGATTCTCTTTTCAATTATTTATAAACCTTACAACATATTTCTTAATTTCTGGTTTAGTTGTCTCAAATCATGTTTTTATGTGACTGTTTTCTTATAATAGCACGTCCTTCATCTTAAGAATCCTGCCTAGCTTCCAGCTTTCTAGAAATTGCATCTCCCACGAGCTGTAGGATGAATGCACAACACAAACCGCTCCATTAAAATGTGCAGACCATAGCAATGCTATGCGTTTGAAGTAGGAGTATTTTCAATTAATGTGTGCTTCTTTGTGCTGTAGCCTGTCCATTGCTGTGAGTGACTTAGTATCTGGAGATGCCTAAATAAAGATTGTGTTGTAGCTCAATTATGTTACAATGACAGAAAATGTGGGACACATTTTGTCTTCACTTGGGTTTTTTTCCAATTTACTGAAATCATGGTGGCTGAACCTGAGCCTAGTTACCTTAACTTTCTGATATATAAACCCACTCTACCATGATGCATCTATTCTGAGAGTTTGTAATTGAACTTGAAGGAAGAAGGAAAAGAGGGTAAGGGTTTATTGACAGAACAGTTGTTCTGTGTTCAAAGATTTCAGCACTGTCTTGTACTGTCAACTGAGATGTTGCTTCCCCAGTGTATAGCTTTTCTATGGCTGTCTTAATAATTTTGCTTTGTAACCTCTAACAGTGCCTTCAATGCAGGGTCACTCTGCAAATGAATCTGAAGAAACATGTCTTTTTTTTTTTTTTTT
>VXAV01002166.1:74236-100421 GCA_013399715.1 Alectura lathami | reverse complement strand
AGAGCATCCTGTGGAGTAAAAGCATGAATTTTGTTCATTCATGGAATCAGGGGCATCCATGTCTTTTTTCATGCTTGTTGGTGAAGGGGGGCAGATGCTTGGAGATGCATAAATTGTTGTTTGAAGAAACTCTAAGAAATAGAGTATATATTTATATCTATATATTTTTACATAGACTTTTGTACAGACCTGTATATATTCTCTGCAAGAAAAATGCTAGAGCTATCCCAATCCCTTTATAACCTCCCTTCAGTGGTACTGGCTTTGAAAGTTACAATCCCCCACTGCTTTGTTCATGTATGCACATTATTTCTATTTTAAAGTGTGCTGTGAGTAAAAGCAGTCACAGAGTAGGATTTATCTGCTTACAGCTGAGTTTCCTTTACAGTCAATGGAGATCAAATCGGGACAGTCAATAGATTCTGGAGTGCAGTTCCTGCGGTCTTAAAGCAACATTTAAATAGGTCAGGATAATTGTGACTGAGAGGTTTGTTTCTTTCCACTGATTATAGAGGGAGAGTAGGTAGCTGTGCTACAGTCATCAGCCCTACAGACGCTGCAGTTCGGTGCTGTGCATCCCACCCGTGGTGTCAGCGCAGGGCGCTTCCTGCAGCGGGATCCCTCCTGCCCACTGGGCTCCAGCTGTGCATTTCTGAGGGCTGGGCTTTCCTGCACGCCAACATGTTTTTGCTTTGCTGTTAGAGTTCATAGATATGAAAAGGTAGTCTCCAAATGTTTTAGAATGTGGTCCTTGTGCTAAAAGTGACATGTAAAATTAAAACATGTGTATTGACATAATATATGAGGGGAGTGGGGGTGCTGCAGAAGTTTTTTCTCAGATGGGCCTTTCGCTGTTACAGCTAGAGCAAGTTAGCCCAGTTTTGAGAGGGCTGGATTATGTGACCTCCAAAAGCCTCTTCCAGTCTGGTTGATTCTATGACTCTTCAACCAAAATGTTTTTCTAATTCGTGATTATTTGTGGGAGGTTTGGAGTCAGGCAGTCTGTGTTTAAACTGCTGTCTGGAACATAAAATAGCAGCCAGCCCTGGGTGCGGCCTGTACCTCGCTGTCTGACCTGCTGCTGGGGCCAGGTGAGGAGGGCTACTTGGCTTTTCTCCCTGGTATGAGGCTCGGTCTTCTGTAGATACCCAGTAGAGTATTGCTTTACAGCACTGAGATCCCCTTTTTTTCTTTCTTCCTTTTTTTTTTTTTTTTTTTTCCCTCCTTCTACAAAGAATAAATATATGGAATAGAGTGAAACAAGATATTTTTCTATTCTGCTAAGAACATTTTGTAAGACTTGGCATGAGTATCCTGGGAGTCTGAGCTAAAGATGGTGAACATATGGGAAAGCCCAGGAGGAAGCACAGTTTTAGTTTTCAAACCTTGCTCTTGGATTGTTACAGTAATGTAGTGAAAGGACATTAAATGAGCTGAGGTTATTAAACCCTAAAGGTTACTGAGTCCTGTTGGGGACCACATTCAAAATGTAATTAAACCAAGTCCAGATATTTTAATTTCTAGCTGGAGATTTACACAACATAAACTGATTCTTTTTCCAGTTCTGAACTTTATTGAAAATAGGCTTGTTAATTTGCTTATTTCTTTTTAGTAGCAACTGAATAGACATTGTTTAGGCCCGCTTGGCTCTAGTAAAACAGTAGGTACCGATATCATAAAGCCATGGTTCAAATCAGATCATGTATCTGCGAGGACAGACACTTGCACACTGCTATTAAAATCTAATTCCCCCAAAACTATGTAGTCTGCAAAGAGTTATCCATTCTGATCCTCCAAGGCTCTGGCTGCCTGTTGTTCCAGACGGTCCATTGCTGGTATAGTGCTTTCCATTATAGTGTGAGAGAGAACAATAGTCTTAAACTGTTAATTCCGCATATTAGAAATATGGGATTACACTTATTCATATGGGATAGTTTCCATCTAAAACATTCCAATTTCATTGTAACAGGAACTAAATTATTTTAAATCTTTAAGAACACTTTTTTTTTTTTTTTTAAATCACAAAAGAGCAAAGAAAAAAAAGCCAACAAAACACCCCCCCCCCCCCCCAAAAAAAAAAAAAAAGACCAAAAAACCCAAACAAATCAGAAAACCCAAACCTGAGGGCAATTTTTTGTGGTTTTGCCTTGGCTTCTAGTGTTGGGTTGGCTTGCTTTTGGGGTAGTCTCTTCCCTCCTCCATCTGACTAGCTTTGCTGCTCTTCTCTGAAGAGGCAGGAGTCAGGTTGGCTCTGCTGTTTTACTTAGGGGGGAAGCTGGCCTAAGGGGTTCACGTCTCTGGTGCTGCAGTTTGCAGGTCTCTGCTGGAAAACTGGCTCTTGAGATGACCTGGGTGAAAAAGAGGAAATCACTCCCTCTAGCCCACTTCAATTTATTTCTTGGACTGTTTCAGTGATCTTGTTTGACATTGTGGATCCACAAAAAAGAGACAAGTTTCCACACAAGACATGACTAAAGTGTCTCCTGTGGCTGCCCTGGAGTAGGGAATTCTTCCTCTTGAGAATCCCCTTTTACACAGAGTACATGAAAATTGAGAGGGCAAGAGACTAGCTGTCTGCCTTAGTGACTTGCTTACTAGGTTGGAAGAATGAGGTTTAACTGACCTGGGATGATTGGGCACTGTGGCAGGGTGCATCTGGGAGTTGTGAAAGGTATGGGTTAAAATTCCCAAGGTCAGGAGAGGCTCAGTTCTAAGACTTTTACCTTCATTGTTTGCCTTGACTATTGGAAAAATGGACTGGTACCACAAAAACATTTAAGACTTGAATTTAAAAAAAAAAAAAAATTACAATAAGCCAAGCCACCTTTTTAGGAAAACTTACTATTGAAGGTAATTTTTTTTTTTTTTTTTGCTAGCTATACCAGTGAAAAGATGAATAGGAGGAACTGAAAGGCAAGGAGGATGATGTAAGCATGTTTTTAGGGAAAGAAGAGACTTTTTCTTAACATGCAGCCATTAGATAAACAAGCTGTGTACCGGAGAGAACTAGAGTAGAGGAAAATTGGGAAGTTACTTTCCTGCTGGAAAGCATCTTTGTTTGAGGGAACTAGTGATGCCTTACATATTGTAGGCAGGCTGGAGTAAAAGTAGATTCAAGGACTTAAACCAATGAGAATGGCTTCTATGCAGATGGAGGAGAATGTAAATGTTAGACACCCTCCCCTCTCCCCACCAACCCCCCCCCTTTATTTTTTTGGCTACTTTGATAGGGGTGCAACTTCTTGGGCTTCTTAGATGAGTAACTGTATCAAAGACAGCAATTAGGGAAAAGGTCAAGTCAGGACACCTTCCCTTTTATCAGTAAACAGTGGAGAAAAAAAAAAAAAAAAAGAGATGTGTGAATTTTGCACTTTAATCCTGAGAAGCAGAAGGTATGTGGTTATGTGTGAGAAGAGCCTCAATGCGTGGAGGGGCCCAGAGAGACAGGCTCAGCAGCAGATCTGGATGTGGGAGTCAGCCAGCGCTCCCACATTAATTAATGAGATGAGGAAATGCATATTCTCCAAGTTCATTCTCTACAGAAGATTATTCTGGAAAAGTTCCTATGTTGTTTTAACAGAGATGTATACACTCCTTAAAGCATTTGTTTATACAGTTGTGGGCTATTTGAAGGGAGGTCCCAAAAACAGAGTAGGGCAGGTGGTGATAGACTTCCCCCCAACTGGTTTATTTGTTTCCTCATCTTATTTCTCAGTTAGCGAAAGTGCCCTGTGTCTGAGTGCAATATCTGAGCCAGTTATTCCCCTGCTCTCCCTGAGAGCATGGTGCCCAGCCCTGGCTGCTCCCTGCAGGAGTGTTTCCTGAGGGAAAACTGACTGAGGAGCAGGGAGCGAGGAACATGATTCCTCCAAGAGAGCAGCTCAGGGATTTGTCTTGAAACAGGGCAGTGAACGGATTTATACCATGTCCACAATGTTTCATTAATGTTGGCAACTTGCCCATGCATTATCAAAAAAAAAAAAAAAAACAAAAAAAAAACACAGAAAAAATAAAACAGGTGAGGGCTGAGGGCAGGGAGATGGATGGAAGAGGAGACGATGCAACAGCCTGAAAAATACACCCAGGCAAAAGAGATAAAGTGAACGTGCTGTGGGCAAAGCAAGCTATTCTGAGTGAGGTCAAAAAAAAGTGGGGAGCAGGTCACAGGCACAAGCTCAAGAAGGTCAGCTTTGAAAAGAACTCAGATGGATTTTCTCTGCACCAAGGAGAGGCAGCAGCCACTTGTGTCTCTGCTGAGGCTGGATTTTGAACGACTGTGAGTTGTAATACAGAAGATGAAACATGCTCCCCAAAATGTCGGCTGAGCGCAGAACTGGGTTTGCAGGGAGTGCTGAGGTAGATCAGCCGATTGGCTCATGAGCTAAAACGAGTGGAAAGTGGCTCACTATAGACAGTCAGTGCCCCGTGGCAGCGGGTGGCTTTGCTCCATATGATCATAGCTTCCTGCTGCGTGGTGGATGTTGCTGGCTACAGAGGTGGAAGGCAGGCAGGGCATTTCTTCATTAGTGCAGGCTTGATACTGTGCTATGTTTCTGCTTATCCTTGCACTCATGTATGTGCACTTCATGAATAGCTGTTATGGCAGGGGGATAAGGAGTCTCCCACTGCAGCCTGCCAGGCACGGACGCGCTGGTCTGAGCACCGTGTTTTATTTGCTGCCCAATGCTTACTGTTTAGCTGTCCAGCTTGCAGCCTCTTGGGAGGTCTTTGGGATTTACTGTCTCCAGGCTCCTGGTGCTGTCATGTCTGTCCCCTTCCTTCCACACCCAGGCAAACCGCAGGCATGGTGCTCAACCATCACTCTCTGTCCTGCGTGTGGTTGTTGCTGGAGACCTACCTTGCTGCTCTGGGCTGTGGGAAGCATGGCCCTTGCACAGAAAGAAGCCACCTTGTGCCCTTCTGCAAGGGGAGAGAAAGCACAGGCTACTCTCATTTGGGGCAGGGAAAGGAAATTGTACACGAAAGCCTTATTTTGTAAAAGGAGTTAACCAGCTGCTAGTGTGGGGGCTGCATGCCAATAACAGAGTTCAGGATGCTGTAATATCCAGAACTGAGCACTTAAATGCAGAAAGTCCAGAAGCAGGCAAATGCAAAACAGATCCAAATAGTCAAAAGTCTGGAAAGAAACAGCTAAGAAAATCTCTGAAGCTTTATCTTCAACCAGTAGTGTCAGCTTAAAAAAGAAAAGAAAAGAAAAGGAAACCCAAACATTCCTTGTCTCACCTAAAAATCCTCCAAATCAGACAGCCCCTTCAGGTCTCAGGTGTTTCTGAAAATTAGTGGGACCATAAATATTCTTATACAGCACTCTGAAGCATATCATTATTACACCTTTCAAAGAGAAAAAATTGTATTGCGTGACTTAATAATGCATTTCCATGCATCACATTTCACTTGGATTTATTTTCAATTTAGGCTTGAATAGAATTTTCTTTAGCTTTGTGATTGTTGTTTGAGGGATCATTACAACATTCCTATAATGTTTTTGCCTTCACTGTGCTGCTATGATGCCAGATTGATGTTGTTTTATCTAAAATACAGGCTAGTGTTGGAGTTTGAATGCATTCAAAACTGTGCATATTTAAAGAAGTTTCCTGTTAGGTAAAGTTGTTTGAATAATGGAGAGAAGGTACCACTCTGTTTTCTGGCAACTGGTAGGGAAAATGCTGGATAAACTGGAAATATTGTTAAATCAGTCCTATTGCCTCCCACTCGCACACATTGCGAAGTTCAAGTGAGATCTCCAGGGACTGGAACAGATTTTGTAGAGTAAACAAGTTTCCTTTTATTAGAATTTATTTCCTCAGTTTTGTAGAACTAAGTGCCCTGCTGTTGGTGTCACTTTAAAACCTATCACTTTGGCATTTTAAAATCTTTGACAGACCAATTATGATTAATGTGATGGGCCTAAATAAGAAAAGATTTCTCATGTCTCCTCTTTGAGTATCTGGTATGTCTTTTTTTTTTTTTTTTTTTTTCTAAAAAAAAGGTTTTTACTACATAATTTTTTAGAATATTTTACTCTTCTGCCTTGTAATAATTGTATCTCCTGAGATACTTGTGCCCTTCATTTTCCTGCTGGTTGTTTCTTTTAGGCTTGGTATCTGTGGGATCAGCAGTCCTTCATGTGTTCAAATATTCTGAAATTTGAATTGATCTTCCCACCCTCTGCTTTTGCTTTGTCTAAGCTAGCATGGTCTAAACCAGCTGGTTTGGGGCGCATGGCACAGAGCATTTGGCTGAAAACTTCCAGGTGGCGTGAGGATCCTTGTGAGCAATGCCCGTTGCCTTCAGTCAAAGCTGCCTGCAGACCCCAGGAGCCCTGCAACAACTGCAGCTGTGTCTTGCAGAGATCTGGAAGGCAGGAGAAAGGCAAGGCTGATCAGGAAATAAGCTTAACCAATGAAATACTTGAAACAGACTCTGCATATATTCGAAGTCTGTGATATCTGGTGATGCCTCTCCTTCCCTGACCAAATGTTTTGTTGTGTTGCTGCTTGCTCTGAAGCTCTAGCAGAGTTCTGCTGTGGTACCTGACTTTTAATCTGAGGGTCAACAGGCTGGGCTCATTCAACAGCAAAGTCCGTGGTCACCAAAGTGTCACTGATGCCATGCCCCCAGATACATCCCGGTAAGGTTTTCCAGAAATGAAAAGATGACAGTTTTGACAAAGACCATGAAGTGGGAATTATCAAAGCAACATAAAAGAGGAGTGTGTTCACTGAAGAAAGGAGAAGTTTCCTTCTGGGATTGGAGAGAGGGACAGAAATGAAAGGGATCTTTCATGTAAATGATTTACACTGGGGAGAGATGGAGAGAAAATCTTTGCAGGCTTGGCTGAATGGCAGAGTTAGCAGAAAGTAAGCTAAACAATTAGTTGTATAGGCAGACCCTGAATTTCTTCATAAAGACCCATTTCCTGTATGATGTTAATGCCATTTATATTAAAAAACAAAAACAAAACCAAACAAAAAAAAAAACACAAACAAACAAAAAAACAGAATGTTTCCTTACCTCTCCAGAGGTCTGCTGTATCCAACCCTTGATGGTTGTTATAAATTCTCCATGGACTGTGTAGATCTAAGTTTTTTTGAATGTCATTCTTAGCTGCATTTTTCATGGCCATGCACTGGCATCTTGAGGGTGGGTTATCATAGTGGGTCCCTTTTCACCTTACTGACAATTTCCCTATCAGTATAGTCAGTCTACAATAAATTACGATTCAGCACTACTTTTGAAAGATTGATTCTGTGGGCAGTCAGACCTTTGGAATTGGCATTAGCGGAAAAGAGAAAGTTTTCTGACAGTTTCTGCATCCAGAGGACATGATGGCACCTAGAAAAAGCAACACAGATATCATGAGCTGAATGGGAATTTGCAGAAGAGGGTTGTTATACGCTCCTTAGCTTAGAATGACTTGATGTTTCCTTAGAGTGGAGACTCTGAAGAGGCATTCAAAATGGAGAACTTTATATGCTTCATGTAAAAAAGGATGACTTAGTGGAAACCATGAGTGGCATTTTAATATTTTTGCAAGGGCAGAGAAAGAAATCCAAGCTGCTATTTCTAAATGAGCTCTGGCGGTGACCCATGCAGTTCACTTTCTTCTTTCATGCACACAGGGGATCTCTCACTGTAAAGAGTGCTAAGTTTGCATGCTTAAATTTAAAATCCTGCTTAAATAGAATTTAACTAAGATCTTAACTCTCTTGACATTAGACCTAATAATTTTTAGGCAAAGCAAGTCCTGTCTTTTATTAAACTAACTGGTAGAGCTGGAAAAAGCAGACAAGCTCCTGGGTGTAGAAGGATTTGTCTGATGTTTTTCCACCTCTCCTAGTAAGTGTGGGATGGGGAGGAGGAAGGATTGTCTCTCTCCATTCAAACTTTGTCTTGTCCATGTCCTCGGATCACCACAACTCTGTTAAATACCTCCTTATAAACTACTTGTTTCTGTTGCGTAACCACAGTACAAAAGAGTGGTTCTTGGGTGGGAGGCTGCAGTCTGATTGGAACCCAGATATGTTAAAATCCAGTAGATGTTGGCTCCCAGTGCCAGGCTGGCCTCTGTGTCCTGCCACAGACCTCTGAAAAATGAAAGATTTGGGAAAACATAGGAATTCTGACCTAGGACCTACGTTAGCTTCTTTAAGGAGGCAGAGAACACTTAGAAAAATCAGGCTGAGCTGGGGTTTTGAGAAATTAGACGATCTAAGAGGTTCAGGTATGATGTTAATGCAAAACTTTGACTGGCAAGATACTTGAGCCTCTATTGCCTGCTGAGATAGTGAGGTAGGACTGAAATCTGCTTGGATTTGTCCAGTTCAGCAGAATTTTTACTGGCGCAAAGCACATATAAACTATGTCTGCACTGTGCTCTGTATCCCTGAGACTCATGCTGGCTGCAAACAGCATCTATAGTTATGGCGTCCTGTTGTCCAGCCATCCTTGGTCTAGCAGGGCAATATCTGCTTGAGACTAAGAATGGTGCATGTTTCCCTGGCCAGCTGGAAAGCTGTAGCCTACAGGCCTGGCTGTGGAAACAAGTCTGATCTGTAAGAACAGTTAGTTCACCTGCATTGTTCTGAGACCTCATTTTCTAGAATCAAGTGGAAACACTGCTAATGATTCTATGATTCTAATGAGTTTCAGTGAACGTACATCAGATCAGATCTGCTTGAATTGGCTCAAACATAGGCAGATCTACTATGAGATTCATTGAAAGAGGATTAAGTCTCGCAAAAGCAGAAGTTATGTTCTCTCCTCGGCCTCATACTATCCAGCACCCTCACTAAGCTTGGTAGAGCCTCCTGCAAGGGTAGGATGCATAGTCCTTAGCCTGAAAATTAGGTCTGGCTCTGAGTAGGCAGTGATTTATATCAGAGTTCAGACCATGTGTAACCCAGTTCTGTGAAATATTTATAGTCTCAAGAAGAATTTTATCATCGAAGGATTTCCTAGCAGGTTAAGCACATACCTATGCAGGCTTCATTTTTCATGCTGTGATTTAACTGGGTTTATGCAGGAAATGAGTAATTGCTACACCATTGTGATTTTTTCCTTTATCTTAGAAATGCAAATTTAGCTGTTGCCTGTGAAGTTCTAATATGAACGTGGTGAGACAAGAACAATGTGCCTTGAACTACATCTGAACTTGAATCTTGACTTGGATGCCTTTGCACAATTTCTGGAATAATCTGCAATGTCTCCAGCACCACAGCTGCTTACCTTCAAAGGAGAGTAGCTGCTGACTCCTTCCACATTGCAAAAAGTCCTCCAAAGCCTTTCAAAGTCAGACCTCACAGCCCACGTAACAAACAGGGCTGGTTTAAGAATAAGGGTGTTCTGTCAAACAGGGCTGGTTTAAGAATAAGGGTGAAGTGGCCCTGGCAAGTTCCCCTGCAAGGGATATTCAGTCACAGCCCCAGGCTACTATCTTTCTGCACACCTTTTATTTTTATGCGGGGAACACTCTCCAGGCTTCAGCACTTCCAAGCTGTTGTGCTCCTCAAGTTTTCACTTAGAGTTGGAGAGCTGAGAGAAGCATTTTCAGTGCCTTCTGCCACTAACTGTTGTGATCTGTAACCTTGTTATCTGAAAGTTTCAGGAGGCCTTGAGACTGAGAGTGGTATGGCTGTACTGCCTGTGAAGGATCTGGACTGCATCTGCCAGTTAGTCAACTTTTCCCAGTTGTGTTTTTGTTTTCTTTTATTTTGTTTTCCAACAAACAAACACAGCAGCAGAAAAATTTGTAGCTCTTGCAGTGTTTATAATAGTTTTTAATACTTTAATAGTATTTTTAAATAATACTAATTATTAATTAATTTAATAATTTAGTCCTTGCTTGTAAAAATATTTCCAGTGGTATTTATAACAGCAGCTGGGGATTAGCTCTTTACCTTCTCAATCTTCTACTCCAAATTGTACACTTTCATCTAAGATGTATATTGGAAATTCTTGTAGAAGGCTATTATGGTCATGTGATCATTTTCTATCACTTCTTTTTCTTTGAGAGCTTTTTCTGCCAACCATGATCATTCACATCGTCATAAAAAAGAAAGAGGAAAAAGAATGAAAACTGAGACACAGCCAAAATACAAGAACTCTGTCTGGTGCTAGTACTGCATCACAATATGAATCATGATTCTCACCAGCCACAAAAAAAACGTTGTAATTTAGTTTTGTCTTCTCAAGCTTATCTGTTTTACTTGAGCAGCTCTAAAGAACAAGGCTGAGCTAGGCAGAGAGCAGTCCAGATGAATCTACTTCATGCAGTTGTTTAAAATACAGTGTCTATCCCCCTTTGCAGCATGAGTCACTTTTCATCTTCAAAGTGCTTTCAGACCATTTGCCCTTAGTCCTCTTAACACCCCAGAGAAAGTTGTGTCTGAGAAAAGGAGGCTAAGGGACTTGCTTCAGGCCACAGAAAGAGTCTGTATCGGGGCTAAAATCAGGTTTCTGTCATTCCTGTTGTAGGTTTTGAAGAGCTGTGCTGAACGTTTGATTCCCATTCCAGAATGATGGGCCCCCAAGAAAAGCCAAGTAAAGCTTATATCTACGAAAAGCCAAGTAAAGCTTATATCTACTTATAATCAAAAAAAAAAAAAATTCAGTGCAAAGGCTATATTTTGTTGCTCCACCTCCACTGCAGCAATGCTAATACACGTTTCAGTGCAGCAGCAGGGGGAATATGAGGTATTTGTTACAGGTGGCAGCTTAGTGTTTCTCATAATGTCATCTCCACACAAATTCAACAATTCTGTGTTAGGGTTATCTGATGGCAACAAAATTTTCAGAATCAAAGGTATGGGGATAATTAGGACTCTTGCTAATGATTCTGTGCATTTTTATTTTTTCCTTCTGAATGAAATGAGATTCACATGGATTAATTACTATCTGCTATAAATAAACCCTGAGAATGGCAATCTGCATCGCAGAGGCAGAGGGTAGCTGTCATTTAATATATCACAGCTTTCCACGCACCTGTTCGCCCCATGCTGTTGCCATGGGAACTACACTTTCTAAGGGAAGCTCTGCATAATTAGCATGGATCGAGGTCTATATCAATCAGAATAATTTGGAAGTGTATGGAGAGCCCAAAGGAGAAGGCAAAGCTACTTGTCTCAGTAGGGAAGGTATAAGACCTCTGCTGCGTGGTAAATAGCGAGGCAGTTACTGGAAGAATTCAGCAGAATTAGCAAATCTGAGGGAGCCAAATTATACAAAAGACAGAAAACTTAGTCCCTTTTGGTTTTCATTATGAAATGGTGTTAGAATAGACTCTGAAAAGTGAACAAAGACAAAAGCACTGTGATGATGCATTGGTCACATACCCGCACCTGTAGGTTTGCCGTGTGTCTGGCAAAATTGCAGTGACCAAAAAGGTCAAAAGGTATAGCTGGACATTATCAGCACTGCCAGCCATCGCTGACTTGCTCCCAGACTGATGGCACTTGTGCAGCCTCTGAAGTTTCCTAGTTTTCAACAAAGCCTCCAAGTTAATTACACAAGTATCTTTTTTTTTTTTTTTTGTCTTTGTTCATTTTTCAACACAAATATGATGTCTCACCATTGCCACTTGCATTCAGATTCTAATTCTTTAGGGGTCCAATCTGAATACAAATGTCGATGGTGCAGCATCATATTTGTGTTTATAGTAAACCTTAATAGTATGAGCCATCAAAGCATCTCAAAAGGAAAAGGTGATGAGAACTTGAAAACGTGCTCTTCAACATTAGCAATGCTAGAAAATATTTTCAAATACAATAGGTGGTTGAGATCATCCAACAGCAACGTAACCGAGTGTAGCACATGTGTTTGTTGTGTTAGCTTTTGAAGATGCAGTTACTGAAATCAGCCTAGATGTGAAGAACTTGTAGACCTTATATCATAGACAAGTTACAATTCCTGGGTGACGAGGGAATGGCCTGTGGTACTGCATCATACTTATTTCAGAAGATCATGGTTAATTTGTTGCATTGGCCAGCTTGTGAGGAAAAAAAATGAAATTAAAATCACAGATTGCTTTAGTTCATTTGAATAATATTTTAGTCCGTGTACTGAAATTCTCACTTACCCCTAGGATTTTATTGCTGTGGAAGCTTGTTGTGTTGCTGAGTGCTGCACTGGATGATAGACTATAGAAAACTCCTCAGCTACTCATGAGTAACAAGTTTAGAAGAGAAGATGAAGTTGTTCTTCACCTCTGCTGATCCTGGGTACTAGATGGAGAGGCTTCCATCCATGCTATATATGATTATTGTCCAACAGGAGCTGATGGAGGGAAGGCGACTGACAGGCACATGTGGATCTTTGCATGCCACTGTCACAGAATCCGGAAAAGATAACCCTTAGCTGCTGTGGAGGACAGAGCAGGGACTTGAGCCCTGGATGGAGGAGTTTCTTTGCTGCTAGGTTTTAGAGCTGTGATCTGTCTGCCTCTCTTCTTCCTCCGCCTTGAACTCCTTCCTGCATGGCAGCACAGCTTCAACAGGCAGAGCTGTGAGTGCCCTCTTTGAAGCAGTTTTGAATCCCTTCTCTCTAAAGAGGTGCACTGGAAAGGAGAGCCAGGTGCTCAGGCGTTCTTTGCTGTGCTCCAGCCAGGCTTTCCAGCAGGCTAAGATAGGTGCCGCTGTGGCCTTCCTGGGCAGGCTCAGAAGAAGAAGTTGGGATACCTGACAATTTCCAGATAAATAGTAAGGTGTGTAAGGAGCTTGAGTTTTTCCAGGGAAAGGCTACAATTCAGCAAAGTCTTTTGGATTGTAACTTTGCAGGGAGGTAACTATGTTCCACAGGAAATCTGGCTTTTAGGAGCAAATCTAGCATCCAGTCACTATTCCAAGTTAAGCATTATAGCTCTGAGAGTAATGATGCAATCTAAGTACTCTCATAAATTCAAATCATTAAAATAATATTTTCTCTAGCCCCCAAAGTGCCAGATCTCATAAACTATCCATCTGAAATTGTTAGATAAGCATGTTTTTTTTAATTGTTTTTCAACAGAAAAACATTGCCTCAAGGCAAGGAATGTTTGGTACAATTTAGTCAATTTTAGAGATGCATTCTCGTTAGAGTGTTATTCCTCATTTTACTTTTGTATAAAGGAGTAGAGAACTAGATCTAAGGATTTGCAGCTCCAGTGCTGCAAATCTGTTTATACTCGTAATCATTTTGAAAAAAGGGAAAATCTTGGTCAGAAAAGCTTAAGTAATGTGGGGACATAAGTTTTGGAAGGCAATCATTGTACTGCATTAAGCTTGAGGGATGGCATAGATAAGCAGTTGGAAGAATTTTCTAACCTATGTCAAATTATTCTGTGACCTAGTAAAACAATAGATATCTAATATATAACATACATATCTGAAGGAAGAGGATGAGAAAAATGTCTCCTGGTGCAAAACTTTGAACAACTGGATTGAAACAAGGATTACTTTCAAGCAGATATTTTTAGCGTTTATGAAAGGGGCTGGATTGTGACAGCAAGAAAAAATCCTGTAGATTTCAATTTATTAATAAGGAAATTAATAAGGAAAAGGCCCATTGCCTTGGCAACATCAGCAACTTGGACTTCTCCTCTAGTCTGTAATTCTTCACAAAATTTCATCCTCGCACCAAACAGGATGTTCAATGAACAATGTTCAATAAACTCCAATGATGAGACAGGCGCAACTGTGGGAAAGATCTTTAAAGGTCTAAGGATTAGCATAATGCGTTTGGAGTTCAGGTTTTGTTTGGAAACTGCTTGGTCCAGTTTGTCCCTTGTGGACCCAGCATAATTACTTTCTTCTAGAAGCATGGCTTTTTGTTTTGTTTTGGTTTAGTTTCCACACTTGAGACCTGCATAAGTCTGTGTGCCATGCTGGAGAACAGCTGCTGTTAGTTTGCCTTTACATCCCTCTCTTTCCCTATTTTTTGCCTAATTTTTCTCCAGTCTTTCTTCTCTTGTGGCCTTCTTTAACCTCTTCTTATTCAGGGCTAGAGATCTGGAATGGGTATGGGAAAAGCAGAGAGCCAGAATCAGATTTGTAATTTTACCACCTTGGCAAAGCATGACACTAGCTCTCGTTTCTCATCATTTATTACATTATTATGCTGGGTTACTACAATAACTTTTACATGGAAAACTGGTGCAATGGGCTTTTGGAAAGCAGGATGTAATTCAGATTTATCTCATGTAGCCATGCATGGTATATTCTGGAGTTGCAAATCCTGGAAGAAGGAGGGGGTAGGAATAGAGGCAGATCCCTTTAGCCCCAAAATACAGTTACTTTGAACAGTGGGTCCGTTTGCTTCTGCTAGCATATGAAGGCTCTTTGGAAGGCAGAGGTGTCCAGAGTTTTCCCATCTGAGTGACACTAGGAGAGAAATGTCACATATAATTATAGGACTCTGTTAACACATTTTGAAATGCTTACGTAGGGCATACATACAAACACATTCAAAGAATGAAGAGCAAAGACCCAGTTAGTAGCGGCACAACGAGAATGCAGCTTCCCAAACCTTCCCTTTTAAAGGGAGTCTTTAGAGATCTTGTAGATGGTGAGTGCTGTTTATGTTGCTTAACAGTGTTTTCTGCCACAGACACGGCAGCACTTTGCTTTTATAGTTAATGCGGCAGATCCTCTCTGTCCCCATTCAGATGCTGATGGAAGTTATTTACAACCTCAGCAGAAAGATCAAGCAGCGCTGTGATAACTGGCCCCTCTCGACACTGTCAGGTTTCCGGGTCTGTAAGACAAATGCCGCTTCTGGCTCGCAGCACCCTGCGTGCCGTGCATTTTGATGCGGATTTTTATTAGCTGGCAGGTGGCTTAGGAGCCGTGGATGGGGAAAAAAGGGCTGAGATCAATAACTGGAAATGATCAAGTCGTGTCAGAGAGGGGTCAGCAGGTGACGGTTGTGGAAGCTGCCCCTTGACATGACTCTTGTGGGGGAGGAAAGGGCCTTGATTTCTGAAAGGCATCGTGCTGCGCTAAGAGTGCCTAATTATAGCTGTCGCTACGGCCAGCTACAATAACAGAGGGCTTTGAAAAGGGCTGGTGAATAATGGCGTTTTGCTCTGATTGTTGGCTATGTTGCTGCTGGCTCTTGGGCTCTGCTGGCCTGGGTCCCCTAACACGCAGGCTCTGCCCTTTGCTAGTGCTATGGAACTGGGAGAGGCCACACCAGGCCTGCTGCAGCCTGGCACCGACTGCAGCCATTTTGTGCCTCAGGTGGGCTTATCCTGCCTGCTTGTAAAAATCTCCAGCGGCACCTTCCTCTAACACACTCATTACTGTGTGGCAATTTGAGCTCTTACTGTTTTATCTGCAGGCATTTTGAGGTGGGATTAACTCTTCCAGCTCAAAAAGGCAAGTGGCTAAGACTTCCAGTGAAAGAAATGGGCTGCTGCTTTATCCTGCTATACTTCTGTCAGGATCAGGAACATCCTCTTTCTGCAATAAGACCTGCAGGTACCATCTGATTTCAACAGTGTACTAAAACCTGAGGAGGCTTTTTTTTTTTTTTTCTTAAACAAAAACCAGCAATTTTTTCTCTGCTTGTACAAACAGGGCTATGATAAGGAAGGGCCTTGTCAAAGTTTCAGACAGAACTCAGTAGTAGATTTAGCAATCTCTTCATTTTATCATGGTTTATATCTCCTTGGGATTAGATGAGCAGCAGATTCTGCAGTTTTCTTCCAGCACAATCCAGGAAGGCGTTTGTAAGCAATTTCTGCATTATAGTCCCTATTTATATCCATAATTATAGAAATAAGTATCATAGTTATCTTTCTAATTTCATAATTACCTCTTTGAAATAATAGCCGTGTTCCAGGTGTTTTCAAAAATAAAACAGCTAGGGAAATTAATTTCAATTAGAAAGGAAAAAATACACACTGAAGTAGAGGTTTCTTTCTTTCTTTCTTCTTCTTCTTCTTCTTTTTTTTTTTTTTTTAAAGACACAAGAAAAACCAACAACAAAATACAAGCCCACCCCCCCCCCCAAAAAAAAAAAAAAAAAACAAAAACCAAACACCAGCATGCATTTCTTAGAGTGCACTTCATTTAGGTAATTAAGTCTGTGCAGTGTGAATGAACCATTGGCAGCAGTGCCCTTTTTCAAATGACATTTAGAACACATTAATCTGCTCAATTCTGAGGATTTCCAGCAGCTTAAAGCACATCTGGAGGCAGAAAAATCAGTGAATTCTTAAGGGGAGTGAATAGTCTTTTGGTATGTAGTACAGATGCTGTAGGCTTTCTCACTTGGAAGATTTAGTTGCGTTGAGAAACGCAAGCTGTATACATGTAAATTCAGAAGCAATCACAAGTTTATGGTGTGTATGTTGGGGTTCAGAAGAAAGATATATTTTTTTCCATCCAAAGAAGGTGAGGGAATGCATGAAGAAGAACACTTTTATCTCAAGTATTTCTTTATTTTCTTTCTCCCTAATCTTTCTTCCTGCACCTTTTGTATTGTCTGTGACAACTCTAAATCCTATTTTCTTCCTGTGACAGGGTTGTAGAGGAAACTGTTTGATGTGGGATATGTGGAAAGGAGCTCTTAGAGAGCTGCCAAGGCTGACAGATTTTGGGAGAAAGTCATGCTTGTTAAAGCTCAAAGTCTCAAAGTTGAATTCTGTAGCAGCACCTCTTCTCTTCTCTGGCTCTTGGCAACCCTTCAAAATGGTCACTGGAACAGAGCTCATGAGAACAGATAAGGCCTGAAAACAGATTATTAAGGTCACAACTCTCTTCTGGAGACTTTCAAAGTGTTTCTGTTGCCCTTGTTGCATTGATGCTCCTGTCAGGAATTACATCAGCAAGGTACAGTTGGACCCACCTTCCTGAAGGTCCTGCTGTGAGCTATTAAAATTTGAGACTTTGAAAAATTATTCCCAGATTTTAATTCATCTACACAGGCCTTCAGGGATGTGCAGTGGCCTTGATGAAGTTTCAGGTTTAACCAAGTGCTTGGAACAAGTGAAGGCCTCAAAGGCTGGACCTTTGTATTTGTGTGACATTTGAAACTGGCCTGGCTGTCTCTTAAGAATGTGTACTCTTACAGGATCCCTGAAATTCCGAGAAAGGAACTAAAATTGTTCTCAACAGGCACAAGGAGGTGCTGTGGCAGGTGGTGTGAAAATGAGCAGGAAAGTTCATTTTACCTCGTTAGAGGTAAATTACTGTACTGGGGATACTCAGTGTGTAAAAGTATGTGCTTTGAGTTATAGAGAGAACTTATCAGACCTGCAGGATGTGCTAGCCATATGCTATTTCTATTTCAGGGTAAGACCTGGCACACACCATCACTTCCCATCACACACATCACTTGAACTAAGTGACTGTTTTCAATTGCAACTATTTCTTTGAATTAAATACCAGTCCTTTAACTAATAATATGGGACAACAAACTTGACAGGCATGGGAACTGAGGAGGAATGGAATGAAAAATGACTGGGGCTCATTCACAGAAAAGATGCATTTCAAATGGAAGGTGGGACTGCAGATCAGAAGAACAGAAACAGAACATTTATGACCTCTGAAATCAGTGCTTTAGAAAGTATTTGCTTACTAGGGAAGATATTCTTTGAACTTTGCAAGACGTAAGTGAATTTGCAATGGACATATTTTTCATAATTGTTATTTTTCTTTTTGTTAGTAACTAAAGCTTTTGCTGCTTAAGGACTTGATCCTTTGTGGCCTGTCTTTTTCTCTCTCCTTGATCCTGCAGTGAAATCATAATACTGCATTTTTTGGGTGATATTACAGTCATTTCCATGGCAACAGACTGATGCCCAAAGTATGGGATCATGACTTCGATGTGGGATCAAGCAGGGGGAGATAAAGTCCTTATTAAAATACACACTTTGTCAATAAGAAGAAAAGGAACTCATAAAAAATCCATTAATTTTATTGTGCATTTCCTTCTCCAGCTGAGCATAAGTACAAATGAAATGTATTTTTTTAAAGGAGTTGTTTATTGTAATTGTTGATCAATAAAACCTTGCCTTTAAAGAAAACATGAGCTAGAGAATTGTAGCTATCATGTGCACACAAAACCTTATATAAAATCCTGACTAATTTTATTTTTATTTTTATTTTTATTTTTATTTTTATTTTTATTTTTATTTTTATTTTGAAACCAGGGAGTGTTTTCTCATAACAATAGATCTATATAAATCAATGACCATGAAAGAAGACTTTCCCCCGCAAAGATTACCTTTGTGCATATGTACACCCCTTAGGAAGCTTCTGATCACCCCAGCTGTAGTTATACTCCATTAGGCTCCCTAAGTCTTGGTATTTCTCTTAAGATTTTGCAGCCTAACAATCGTTCTGCCTCCAGTTACCCACACTAGGGAAAAAGAAACCCTGGCCTCAGTGACCTGTGCTGCAAACTCTGACATGTGCTTGGCAAAGGTGACCATCTCCTGACCTACTTGGGAATATTCTGAACCCACTGGACATTTTGGAGTGCATCATGAAGGCCAGACAGTGTTAAAAGAACTCCACAGGCTATTGGCAGTCCAGAGACATCAAACAACCTTCCCAAATACAAACTGTCAGGGTCACGTGTTCTGTGTGCTCCACTTCCCTAGAACTGGGGCTAGCTTGGAGCAGTCTCTGTATTTCTAAGTTGGAGCAAGAAAGAGGCAAAGGATACCCTTTTGTGGAAGTCCTACACTGCAAAAGATGCAGTGAGCTTTGTGGACTTGTGTCCTGTCATGCAGTGGTTCATAAGGAGAGGTCAGAGACCCTCTCAGCATGAGGCCACTGTCAGTCCTGCATACTCCCTCCAAGGCCTTGTTCTAACCAGTTGTCCCTCAGTGAGGAAGTACCAGGCTATTTGTACGTCTGGGATGTACATATGGAAGGGCTGAAGATGTGGCTGCCAGCCTGTGACAGAGAACAGGGATGGTGAGGCAAGGATGGATGGGGCTGAAGTGTGAATTCCAGCCTGTCCCATTTGAGAAGCCACCATGAGACAACACACATTAGTCTGAAATTTCTTCCTTTTGCCACCAGACTGAGGTGTTGGGTTCTCTGCTCTCACCCTGTGGACCTGTTTGTCCTCTGACTTATGCTGAGGCCAATATGTTGGTGTAAACAAGAGGAGAATCAATCCCTCGCTGCAGTGGGTAAAAGACAGATGTAGGCTTCAGGATCTATTCTCCCACTGGTGTGCGCCTGATTTATGCGCTGAACTCCTATTAGCATCGGTGGGAGTAGAGATACTTACATTGTTAAACAGGATTCTTTTTCTCAGCTGCCTGAAGCTACTCAGCATAAGCCTGTTGTGAAAGTGATTGGAGATTTAGGAGAAGCAATGCCAGAGAGAAATAAGAAAAACAAAACTAATCCTTATCCCAGCAACTGTAAGAATTGTGAGCTTCTTTTGGTGTGTGTGTGGTTATTATTTTTTTTTTTTCCTTTAAACCTAGAGTTTTTAAGCAACTGAATAACTGTTCTTCATTGTTCTGAAGTCTTGGAGTAGCTAAGTGGGTGGGGATTTGCAGAGTCACTTATAAGGGTGGATAGAAAAGGACAAGAAAAGCTGGAAGTGGGAAAGCTGGGGTCATTTCTCTACCCATTTCATTCTACCCAATGTTCCTGGTAACAGCAGAACTCTGTGGAAATGCAGCCGCAGCCCTTACTATTTTGCAAATCAGGTTATCCTCCCTTCTTCTTTTAATACAACTTCTGATCTGGTTGCCAGCTTCAGCGATGTTACAATTATTAGTTTTTCCTCTTTTCTTCCTTCTCTGCAACGTCTTCTAAATTTCTATGATTCCTCTCGAATTCTGTTCTCTAACAGATGGCTTATTCTCTTGACTTTGTAAGTGGCCATCTACTCATTGACGTTTTGGGTCGAGTCTGCCTACTGCTATTTTCTGTGTCCAGGTATTGCAGTAATCTGGCAAGAGTTCATCTTTTTCAAGCAGAAGCATATAAGAACCACACAGACTCTATAGTCTCACTATATTTTCACGCTTACCATTTCCCTTATTGATTTGCCTGTCTAAATGAGTACTTCTAAACTCTGTGGGAGTCTTCCAATTAGATAAAAGGCAATTCATGTCACTGTGCTGCAGCTCTAACAGCCATAACTAAGAGTGTGCATTGAGGACTCTCAGCAGAACAACCTGGTTTAATCAAGGCAGCCCCCTTCAGTGCTGCCTCATCTGCAGGGCATCTCTCTCAACATGCAATGCTTTCCTTACTGGAACTTTAGAGAAATGGGATGCAGCTACACTAACAGTTAGATGGCTAGTGGAGAAGATGCATTGGCTTCCCTCTCTGGCTGTTTGGGGGAAGTGCTGCCTCCTTCAGAACGCAGGGGCGATGCACACAGAGCTTGCTGCCTTGCTCCAGCTGGAGCTGCCCGCAGCATCGCCCTTTCCAAATGAGAACAAAACGTCTTGGAAAGGCACTGCTGCTTATGTGAATAGTGCTGCTGCTGTGAGAGCCGAAACTGATAAACCTGCTAACAGAGCCGAGCAGGCATTTTCTGAGTGTTATGCATTTACTGGAGAACTATAGACTGTGCCTTTTGTGGGAGAAACACGTTTTCTTGTATGCCCAGAGAGTGCTCAGATTCCCTGTCCTGAGGGATAGCTGATGGACAGCCTCCAGGCATGGCTGAGGAAACCACAATAGGAAATGAAGGTTTCAAACTGAAACTCTGTTTAGCTTAACACTCTGCATCCTGTCCTGGCTTTGGCCCTCTGAATTTCTCCCTGCTGCTTCCTTCCACCCTCCTCTGCTGCACACTCTGCCCAGTCTGGCTGAAAGACGTGGGCAGATGCTTCTCCATGTTCCTTGGTTTACTGTTCTGTACCAGGTCCCTGCTGCTCTCCTCAATTGCTCCAGTGTCCCAGCCCACAGCTCTCCATCTTGTGGAGGCTGTGAGCAGTCTCCAGGCTCTGTGTGACTTTTTAGAGCAGGGGAGTCCTGGGGGGACAGCAGACCTGCAGCAGGTCCTTCCTGACCTTGGGCCAAAGAGTAACTGCTGCTGCTAAAGGGCAAAGAGTAACTGCTGCTGCTAAAGGGAGGCGTGGAAGCAGGGGGAGGGTCAGGAGGGAATAAAACACCCCTATGAGCCAGGAGAGAGACATTTTGCCCAGTCACCAGGGCTGGGGGGCTGCACCATCACTTGGAGTAGTGCAGCCTGGTCCCACTAGGTGGGAACACAGCTTTAGGATCAGGGCTGTTTATGGTTCTACTTTTCACCTCCTCCTGCCCCCCTTGGGGAACGGTTTCTTAGCTCTCCTGAACAGCACAAAATGAAGCTGTTATAGGCTCTATTTATTTTTTTTATTATTATTATTTATTATTATTATTTTTTTTTTAGGTTAATAAAGTGCCTCTGCAGAATGCTGCTTGGAAGCCTGTCCATCTGCACACATATGAAATGCAGGAGAAGCTGGGGGTCAGCGAAGTGTTCCAGGGAGGGAAGATAAGGTTGAGGGAAAGAGTAGCATGTGCTGGGATTTTATCTGTGAGCCTGTTTGTTCATCTGTACCTAGAACTGCTGGTGTGAACCTCTGGCAGATAGTGAGCAGCCAGCTGTTCCTTATGCATCGCCTAGAGCTCTGAGAAACAGAGAGAGAAACCCAGAACTGCTGAGTGGCATGCAGGTGAAGGCAGGGACATGGGTTTCTCTTTATGTAGTCCTCAGTCTCATTTACTATCTGGTGTAAGGCAATGGGTGTCCATAGCGTCCTGCAGCCCAGGAAGAACTTGCAGCTTTGACTTTAGAGGACAGAAGCAGGAGAGAGTAAACTCAGATGTGAGTGATCTAGATACTGGGCAGAACTGAAATCTCTTTACCTGTGTAAGCTCTTCTCAAAATACTTTCCAGTTTCAGATGGTCTTTGGAATAAGGAATAAGGAGCAGATGCTTCTAAGTTCTTGAGACTTCAGAGTAGTGCTGCCACATGCTCCAAATTGGGATCAGACTCTTGTGCAGTATTGGGTGGCCAAGGAGTAGTTTTCAACTGCAACTTCCCATATTATCACCAAAGTTTCTGCGAGGAGTATTTTATTTACTACCAATACATTTTATCATTGCCAAAGTTCATGCTGTATTATTTTATTGCTCACCTGGTACCTTCTGGCTGGGACAGTGTGGGCAGAGCTGAGAAGCTTGCCAGTGCTCTGTGTGCTCAGCAGAACCAGCTGCTGGACTCTCCTGTCTTCACAAGGTTCTGTTGCATCACCTTTATGGTGTAAAGATGTGTGTAACCACAAAAGATAATGCACTTTCTTTGAGTAACATAGCTCTTTGCTCAGCCTTGTCAGAACGTGCTCTGAACAGTGGTTCCCCTCCCACTGCCATGTTTGTCAGCTGGGCTGTGGGAGCTCTGTGATCTGTTCCCCTGCAGCCCCTTCTCAAACTACATCAGCTGTCTGCTCTAGAATTCTCAATCTGCTGATCTTCTCACAGGGCTGTGTGAATCCTCCTGCCAAGCATGGTGCCCCTTAGGTGGGATGTTTACTTGCTGCCACTTGCGATCCTCAGAGGCCCTGGGGTTTTCCAAGGAAATGGTATGGAGGCCTGGCTGGCAAACGTTGCTCATTGGGAGTGCTGGAGAGCACTATCCTGCCTACTTGTCCATTAAACTTGTAAGAACTCAGCTATGTTAGAGACTATCCCCACCTCTTTCAAGTATGGTTGAAATTAGCCATTGAGCTCAAAAGATGGGGGATGACTTGCAAATTTACACATTTACTGGACAGACAAAATGTATCAGCATCCTATTATTAGAAAACTAGGTTAGAAATAAGTAGTAAAATTCCTGGAAATTTCCAGCATGGTTTTCCTCATCTTAAACATCATCATATGATACTATACTTGTCTACACAATTCATTACAGAAACATTCAGTGAGGAAAAGCAGGAAAGAAAAAAAAAACAACAAAAAATCACACTAAATAGTATTTTTCAGCTCTCACTGAAGTATAAGAAGAGAAGCAGAAACTCAACATCCAAAGCTATAATGACTAATATGTTACTCATTTCCCACACTGAGAGACTGAGAGCAATGTGAAAAAAAAAACGTTGAGAAGAGTAAAAGAATAATAGAAGAGCTGAAAATTCTTTGATGGCAATTTTCATTTTTTTTTCTTACCAAAAACTAAGGAAGTTCATTTTTTTTTTCAAAATGTGCTTTGAATGCCTCTAGCTGTAAATCTTACAAGTATACTGAAGGACTGTATTAATTTTATGAATTCTTTAACCTTGCTTTACATCAGCTGAGAGATGTAGCTTTACTCAGGAATGTGTAATCACTGAACAAATGCTGCATCAGAGGGCAAGATGAATAGAATTGAGGTTGCCATGGGTACTTCACTTTTGAATTTCTTCACTTTCAAATTTAGAATCTAAACATAAAAATCCCAGTTTTGGCTTCTAGCACTGAATACTCATGTAAATTAACAGCTTACTCATGGCTGCAGTGTAACTATTACTGATATATAATTCCTTGTACATAGACAAGCTTTATTTTCACTTGTTCTCTAAGTTTTTAATTGCCTAGTGTTTTGCAGTACATAATCAAGAGCAGGTGTTCAGAAACCATGTAGAAGTGAAGGGAAAAAAATAAAAAAGATGACCAGGTTATCTCTTGACTGAGAAATTTCCTCTGGCATTTGGAAGAAGAGAAGGGAAGATAAATGAAGATCAGCACCCAGCTGGGGGTTTTATGGGTACTAGTGCAGGCTATAAAAAAAAAATCAGAAGGAGTCCATGAATAAAGGCGTGTAAATGTCATCAATAGTGGGGATATAAAATTGCAGAGCGTTTCGTCCCCTGTATGCCAACCTGGGAAAACCAGTCTGTTGCTAGGAGGACGTTAGCTGATTCCAGCCTGAAAGGTTCATCAAAAAGTTGTGTCAGGTCCATGTGATGTTCGTGCTGGCACCTTGAGAGGCACACGTCTAGCACGGTAGGTGCTGCATCAAGGTGGGGGGAGCTGAAACGATCCCAGGAGGCTTGGCCTCGCCTCGCTGCCACTGATCTGCCACGGACTGCAGGCGTGTGGCCGAGGCTTTGAAGCCTGCAATCTGCAACGTGCTTCTGAAACCTGGCAGAAAGATCATGAGACCCCTTCAGGCCTGAAAGACAGGGGCACTGCTCTCATCTTCTTTTGAGTAGGCACAAGGGAGGGTGCCAACCCGTGCTGACCCAAGCTACACCTGTTTGCAGAACCCTGAAGGAATACTTCCCCTACAGTGCCTATAGACAGGCTGCTGCTGATGAGTGTGGCCTGGGTTATCTGTAATGGTGCTCCTTGTGCTCGTGCTGTTGGTTCCCCAGATCTCAGAGATGTGAGGAGCCCACAGGATCATCCTGTCCATCTGCTGGGCTGGCGCTGGCTGTTCCCCACACTGTGTTTCCAAGTGCTTTGTTTCACTTAATTGATTCAAGTGGTGGGGCTTTCTCTGCTTGTCTCGGGAGGTATATTTCAAAATATAGTGTTGGAAAATATTTCCCGACATGCAGCTTACTCTTTTGCTGATTTAATTACTACTGCCATTTTGCAATTACCAGTGCTAATTACCATTGCCATGTTCATTTGTAAAACAATGTAGTGAGTTCTGAACGAAGCTGGCATTGTAGGATTCCCACTGATTCTGAAAAACACAGCTGGATGAATACTCATCCTATGGGAAACGTTCCAGTAAAATGCAACATTTTATTCTAAATCAAAGGAAAGCATTGAAGTGAAAAAAATTCTTGTGAAATGAGTTTGAGAAAAAAACATCTTCAAATCAAAATAATCTATTTCAAATTTGACATTATTTTAAATAATTTAGCCTAAATTTTTAATCTTTTTCTAGTTTAGTTCTCTTTCATTTTATGTTAACGTTATTTTTTAATGACTGCTACTTTTACAGCAAGGCAAGCATCGTCTTTCCTGGCTGATGTGTCCCCTGATTCATTTGTGTGATGGTGCTCCCTCATTTGGAGCACGGAGCTGTTTCCTCACTGGTGTACTAACTTCCCCGGACCCCTGAGGACACCTGAGGAATTTGCTTTTCCATGCAAGTGCACAGATCTGACTTCTTGACTTCATAGCAGTCCTCTTCTGTCCAGCCAGAAGTCCAGGGCACTCAAAAAACCCTCATGGGAGGTCAAGGAGGAATTTTCCTGGAATTGCTCGCAATTACCATAGTCCCATAGGCAACTCACCTTTTAGTACCTTCTTATGGAAAAAAATTTGCTGGAAAAATTCTTGAGCATGTGTAGGGAGGTAGTGTCAGGAGAGCAGTGTACAAGCAAGCAGAAGAGTGAAGGTTATGTTGGAGCACCTCTGATGGCAGGACTAAATTCCTGCTGGTTACTGGAGATACATTGATATGCTACTCTATCTCTCCTAGTTGTGGGGCATATCTTTTTAATGATAACAGCCACACGTTATAAGATGTGTCTTGAGATGAGATGGCTTTTATATACTCTTACCCACATAACAAATGCAACGCTTGTGGTATGAGTTGGCGAGAGTTAGCCTTGATAGTGTTCAGTTGTTATTTCAGCTTCAGAGCATTTTAATCATGCCTCCTCTGTCAAACATAGCAAACATTTCCATTCCTCACTCAGGTACCTTTTTCTTTTCCCCTGTAGCTCTTCAAAATGTAATAGAGAAATAGGATCATTTCAATTTGTCTGTATCTTTTTGCGTCTCTGCTCTTAGCAAGAAGCACATAATTTAAAAATCCAGATATTTTGGGGAGCTGCTGCTATTGCCCTAGCTACCTGATACCCCACAATACCTGTAAACTGAAGTATATTGGAGTGTTTAAGGCTGGAATAACATTTAATAGTGGAAGTGAACCTGTAGAGTAAATTGTATTTAAATCTAGTTGCTGGAGGATTTGCAGTTTCTAGCTAAAGAAAAACTGTAGTGGGTAATTTGAAGAGAAAGAGCCCGAAATTTCAGTAGGATCGGCAGTGCTCAGGCTGGGGTCAGGAGGCGGTAACTCCAGAGTTCTCTAGATTTGCTCTCTGGTGCACCTTCTAGTCCAGCAGGTCATCTGCCATGTCTCTGGCTTTGGTTTTCCTGTCTGTAAAATGAAGATGATAATGTTTGCAGTCATCAAGATGAGGTACATTATGCAAGTGGAGGATTTTCTCCTCTCTCCTCTCCTCTCCTCTCCTCTCCTCTCCTCTCCTCTCTC
>VXAV01002166.1:42250-65157 GCA_013399715.1 Alectura lathami | reverse complement strand
AGAAGCTTACTCATAGAAGTGGGAATTCAGAAAAATAGAGAACAATGTTTGGCAAGTTTTCTGAGAAGGGCAGATGGGGTTCTTGTCATCTGTTCATCCTTTATTTCTGAATATTAGATTGGCCATGGTTTTTAACAGTCTTTGCCCATTCCTTTCTCAAAGCTTTGGTCAGCTAGAATTCCAGAGCATCTGTATCTTTTGTGAAAAGTAAATGTCAAGGAGACCCCTGGGGGCCTAGATTAGCAACTTCTTTCCTCCAGTCTTTCAAACTGGGGAGTGACTGATTGTGGCTGACAGTTCTGTACTTCATAGATTTCTCTTTTTGGTTGTTTCTGACAAATGTAAAGAAATTTCTTCTGATATTGCTTTAGAGGAACACCTTGTTCTCCGGTTTCTTGCTGAAAGCTCACTAAGATCTTATTATCCAGAACTCAGCAATTCCTGAGAGGAATGGCTGCTGTAATTTGAACTGGGAATTTAGGTAATGTAACAGTGTTTGCTTGAGTCCACTACTTACAGTGGAAAAGAAGAAGAGGAAAAATGTGAATAAAGGAAGGGGAAAAATGTCCGGTTTTGTTTAGGAAAAATTACTGCTGTGTAATTTTTTTTATTTTTTATATTAAAACAGGATCGCAGATTATTTAGAATTTATTCCGTAACAGTGGTGCTAATAGTTAGACCTCACTTTGTCCTTTAGAATAGCAAGAAGAATTTTCTTTTCAAAATATGAAATTAATGTTGTGATTCATTCTCTGTGAATCATGTCAGCTTTCCTAAGGGTGTGTATATCACTGGAGATATTAAAGATGGAAAAACCTTATTCAGTTGTCAACAAGGCCGTTACAGGTTTTATTCTCTGGCCACAGTTTCTAGTATTGTGCTCTCCTGGCTTTATATTCTCTCAACAATAAGGCTGCCTTATCTTTTCTCAGGAGGATGTTCTACTGTCTAATATGAATCTCTATCAAGAGATACTTGAGATATCAGGCCTACTGTTTGTAAGAGACCTGATGCAGCAGTGTAAGAAGTTATTCTGCACTGAGCTTGTGCTGATCCATCAACACAGAGCCGTTCAGTCTGAGCTTTGTGCTGCTGGAGTTCATGGGAGGGTTCTCTTCAGTGGGAAAGGTTTCATACATCACTGCTGGATTTATATCACCTAAAATTAATTCTGAACAAAACTTATGAAAATTCATAGAGTCATAGAATTGTAGAATCACAGAATCATAGAATCACAGAATCATAGAATCATAGAATGGCTGGGGTTGGAAGGGACCTCAAAGATCACCTAGTTCCAACCCCCCTGCTGTGGACAGGGCTGCCAACCAGTAGCTCACTGCTAAAAAAACTGCCCAGGAACCCATCCAGCCTGGCCTTGAACACAGCCAGGGATGGGGCATCCACAACTTCTCTGGGCAGCCTGTTCCTGTGCCTCACCACTCTCTCAGTGAGAATTTCTTCCTGATGTCCAACCTAAACCTCCCCTCTTTCAGTTTTAGCCCATTCCCCCTTGTCCTACCATTATCCACCTGTGTAAAAATGTAATAAGGCTAAAATATATGTATTAATTTTACTGTAAGTGTGCTCAGTTATGTGAAACTTTCAACCCATCTCTGAAGTCAGTTATGGCTGTGCCTACAGAATACCAAGAAAGCAGGTTACTTTGTTAGGGATATTTTATTACCTACTTCATCCCAACTGCTAGACTAGTAATGAAGTTTCTCCTGTGTGATATCTTCCCAGTATATCTTTGATATGTTTGTAGTCTTTGTAGATGTTTGCAGAATTCAGATGGCTAAGCATTAGCTGAGGTGCTCTACTCCCTACTGCTGGCTTAATGAGGAGAGCAGCTGAGAGAAGGACTTTTGTGACATCAAAAGCAAAGTAACCAACAAAGCTGACTGATAAATCTCCTGCAGCTTTTCTTGGCCAAGGGCTCCCCAAGAAGCTCACTGGAAGTAGTTCTGTCCATCTGCTGTAAGTAAGGATATGTGTTGCTGCATAGCTTTGCAGCCAGGCCCAATCCATAAGCCAGTGTCAAGGTATTACCAGCTTTCAGTTGTTATTGCATCACCTGTGGAACAGTCTGCAAAGTGTGACTATGTGAACGATGGAGAGAGCAGGGGGCATCTAGTGTGTGTATGTGTGCTAACGTGCAAGGAATATGAACTGCAAAACCCCCATTTTGCTTTGGGCAGAAGTTACCAAATTTGCCTTTTGATATGAGGAACAAGATAGAAAAATTGCAAATTTTTTACCATTTTCATCAATGCGAATGTGAATTCAGGCCATAGAATCCAACAGAGACTATGAATTTATACTAGTGAGTACAGCATCTGAACCTTTCCCTGCACAGCCTTTTCCACAGTATTAGCTCTAAATTTCCTTTCCTCCTAACGGTTCTCACTGTCCACACTGCCTTACACACTGGTATTTTGAGAGGTGTCTCTGGTAAGAAAGTGGATCAAGGAGTTGGACAATGTGCTGCTCATTGTCATCTTCTAACCAAAGCTCAACTCGTCTGCTAAACTAGTAGGTAGCTCTGCTCACAGTGTCTGGTTAACCTATGAGATACTCTGCAATGCTCCTTCCAACATGTGAGAGATATCCTCACCCAACAGCATTTTAGATGTCAGGAATTGACAGACTCATCTGTTTTGGCTGTTCCATGTTCACTGTCTCAACCTGCTCCAGCTACGTCCTCCCACTCCTGTTCAGGCAAGACAGCAGATTCAGTGCTGTGTATATCCTTTCCCTGTGTGTTTTTGAGAGTCTGTTGCCTGTTCCTTCATAAAATATGTCTGTGACGGCAGCCTCATATAATTGAGGGCAGCTTCTTGAGACACAATTGATATTTACAACCATTGTTTCTCTTCATTGAGATGCACAGTGCTATTTTCATGAAGTAGTGCAGTTCCAGGGTTCCAATCGCATTGTTTTATTTTTTGTTTTTCTCTCTCTGTTGCTTTATACATCAACAAATCTCTAATGTGTTTGACATTGGGTTTTAACAGTGTAGGCAGGCATTCTGGTTTTCAATTTTCTGTTGAACACAATGTCAGAGGGTGACAACCCACATTTTGATGGTATTGTTCCTTAATTAAATAGTACAAAATATGGATATGAAACTGATTCCACGGTCTTTCAAGTAAGCACTTTATTTTGATACCATTTTCCAATACCTCTTTAAATTAAGGATAATGGAGACTAGTTGTTGCTTGTCGCTAGGCTGTCTTTAAATTCATCTCCATTAAACTAGCCCAGTCTCAGGCATACCTCTGGGCAGGTAGAACATGCAAGAAAAATGGATTTGATATAAGCAGTTGTTAATTTAATTGTACTATCTCCTAGTGAGTCTATATCAAAGGAGTGCAAGTAGCAGTCCAAGTTTGTTTTAATATTCAGAATGAACAAAAGTTGGGAATATGCCATTCCAGCCATGCTCTACCCTGTAAATTACTTCCTGTGATCTAATCCTTGCCAATAGCTGTTATTAGAAACCTTTTTATATATATATATTTTTTAAATGCAGACTGACACATGAAACCTGTTTTGTTCTACTGCAGGCAAAGGCTGCTTCCTGGTCACCAAATCTCTATGCACCTCACATGTTTGGAAGTGCTTTTGATTTCTTAGTTGCAAGATATATGACACAATTGGAAGTAGTTACTAGTTTATTCTAGGTAATTTACACTCTCAGTAAAAGGAGACAGAACTTTTTTATTCTTTCTGTATATGAGTATATGGATATTCAACTTTTGATACAAAATCAATGCTAATCCCTATTTTTGAGACATCCATCAAGAGGAAATTTTGTGTTACTGTACCAAAAACCACAAATCCTTTCTTTAACTCTGTTGGTTTTCATGTCTGTTTTCACCATGGCATCCTCACGTTGTTTGTTTGGACACAAGTCCTTCCACTGCTTTACGTCCTTGTGGAGCTTGTGTCCTCCCTTCTTCTGGGTCACATGCATGGTGACAGCTCCAGCAATGCTGCTTCCACAACCAGGGTTGCCTCTGGCATACTGAAGAACTCATCTTCATCTTTAAAGGAAGTCATTTTTGCCTCTAAAGGGAGGCAACTAGACATCCTCAAATAGAAAATCATCTGATCTGCTCAGTGCTGTTTTGACATTTCTTCTGGTGGCTGCCTGACTGGCTGGTGGGACCCACCAAGGCATGTCTGCACCCAGGAGGTTGATTGCATAGCCTGAGCTGAGCTCTGTTTATAACATCAGTTGTCTTATGTGGTGTAGCTCTGTGATCCATACGTCCTGGATTTTAACCTCTTCTGCATAACCAAAGAACCAAATGCTAACTTTCAAAACAGGGTGATACAGTGAAGCATTGACATGTTTGGAAGTTTAAAGAAGCACCAGGTTTATTGTAGTGAAAAAGGGAGATGCAATTTGCTTTTTATTCTGCAACTCTAATCTCATCAGAGTAAGACAGCCAAGATAAACCTAAGGCAACTTCACACTTAACGTATGTTTTTTATGCAGTGGTGCTTAACAGTGCTGCTATATATTTCTAGGACAACTATGGTCTGTTTTTTAGTGTGTATTGGAGTGTTTCTGTTTTTAATATATGGATCTGACTTCGAAGAGGAGAAAAACATTCTTTTCCTAATTTTTTCATGCTGAGAACTACAATTAAAAGTAATTGCTTCTATTTCCTAAGTAAAACATTCCTTTTAAAGTGTGTAATATTCAGCAGTACTGGGAGGACACTGATGTCACGTAGAGACAGTTTCCATATTTCACTTCATAGGTGCTCCCATCTGCCTCTTATAGCGGTTCTTCCTGAGAGATGAATGAAGCAGGTTCCGCAAAAAGGCAATATACAAGAAGTAGAAAAATGAAATAAATATGATCACAGCATCAATCTAAGGGCATTTGTGCAAATTGTCTCATAAATATGAACAGTGTAGACTGCTGTGATAAGTAGAGACATTTTAGGGTTGAGATGTACTCTGATGCTAATTGTAAACTAAAAAGATTATATTGATAAATGAATCTTGTTTTTCTTTTTTTTTTTTTTTTCCCCCTCATAAAATAGAGATACAAATTGCATGGTTTAAATTTGTTTTCCCTATAAACCATTATTAATAAGAGATTCAAGAGAATACCCAAACTTTGGGGGGAAACAGAACAATGTAAAATGAATTTCGAAACCAGTCCTGACCTGGTAACAAACTGTGCTGAAACACCTTAACACAGAAGGACCTGATCAGAATATCCCACACTTGGAAACTGAAGTTTTCTGCCTTGAATGGAGAAGAGACACAATTAAAATAATACAAGTTTAGATTATACTGAATAGGGAGGTGTGGCTTTCTGCAGAGCTTACGCCTGCCTGGGTAACCTGCAGTGATCCTACACAGCCAGAAAGACCGGACAAGTGTTGGTTTTGCTGGCTACCTTAATGTGTGGGTTCCCTAGCATGCACATGATAGACAGAGCAAAAACCAGATGCTTGCCAGGTACAACAGTAAGGAATTACAGAATTATATCCCTTTGCAGCCTCTTAAAATGTTATGAAAGTCATGAGATTTGCACAACAGCATCATTGCTTTCTGGCTTTATGAATTGGCCAAATCTGTTTTCCACTGCTCTTTGGACATCCTCCATAGGTCAACCCCCTGCAGGGATAAATCTGGGAAAAATGCAGCCCAGTCTGTGAAGGGATAGGCCAGGTTTTCAGGAGACATGAGCCTCTAATTATGAAGGGCAGATTTTTAGAGACTATGCTCATATAGCCATAGGCATAGGAAGTACTTTCAGAAGCAAGGATTTGGTAGGTAGGAGCACTAGTGGGAAGCCTGGGAGACCTGATGCCCTAACATTATGTTCTCCATAGATTTCTTGCAGGATCTGGGGCAGATCATTTTGCCTCTCTGCATCGCAGTTAGGCAGTTGTGAAAAGGGGACAGCTGTCCTCTTCTTTTCTCACAGGACTTGTGAAAATAAAGGCATTAAAGATTGTGAAGCCATCTGTTGCTATGGTGATGAGGCTCATTTAGGCACTGAAGAACTGAGATTAGAAAGTAATACGTTTCCTTGTACAACTTTCTTAGAATATAGGTGGGCGGCGCTGATGTACAGGGTCTGGCTCTGCCTCCAGTAACAGGGTTACTGATTTTCATTGTGGAAGCGATCATTCCTCCGTAGATTGTAGCAGACACTCTTTGCTAAACTCTGCTCTGTTAAAAGCCTCAGACTGGGTCAGTTGCATAATGCCTTATGGGTACTTGTTACACCAGATAAAAAAGATGTGCAGGGCTTTAACACCTGTCATGGTTGCTAGATCCTTCTACACATCTTAGAAGGTGTTCGAAGCTAAGGTGAAAGCAGTGGGAATGTGGAAATTTAATAGTGGAGAAGGTTTATAATATTACTGGAGGCAGTGGGGGAGAGAGTGGGGAGAGCATAAAGGGGAAAGGATTTCCTTGTTTCAGCCCTCATAGCGAGAGCATGCTACAGATGAGTCGGAGGATGAGGAATGAAGTGCTCATGGAAAGCAGAATCAGTGGGATACCTGTGACACTGCTGTTGGTGGGGAGGCTGGTAAAACTTACTTCTGTGTCTTCGTTTGGTCTGCAAGTGTAGGTTTGATATCCAGAGACAGACTGACAGATTTTGCAAATCTTACCTGCCTGTCTTTTCCCAGTGCTCTGCATCAGTACATCTAGTGCCATTTAGCACTATTGAATAATTCAGGCTGGAAGGGACCTCTGGGTACTCTGTCCAGTGCCCAGCTCAGAGGAGGACCAACTTCAAAGCTAAAGCAGGTTACTGGAATTCTTGTCTATCCAAGTTTTGAAAACCTCCTAGGACGGGTGTTTAGTGCTGGTCCACTGTGAAGACGTTTTCCACTTATACCTAACCAGAATTTTACTTGATGCAGCTTGTTTCTCTTGGGTCTTTATTGGACTTTGAGGAAAAATCGCCAAACAAGTGCAGTGCCTTGAAGCCACGGAGTGTGTCAGCAGGATAATATTTGCATACTAGCAAAATAACTACGAGCCTTACTGCTTGCAGGACCTGAGCCATACCTCTGTGTGGGACAGCCCTGTGCCACACTGCCTGTTGTTCTCAGTTTGCCTGGGTCTCTCTTGCGTTATGCTGCTCTGTACCATCTGTGTTTGCCCTTGGAAATAAGATTGGAAAACAAAAAACTATTTAGCATGGGGAGCTTTAATAAGCACTTGATACAAACATAAAGCATCTGGGGTCGGCTGCAAGATGTTTGCTTTTAAATGGCCTATCAAAATATGAAATGCTTTCTCTAAATCTGATCTTGAAAGAAATCTCAAAGTTCTGTATCTCATTTCCAGATGGCATAAGTTAATATTGTGGTGAATTACTTGGCACACTTTAAACAAATTCTTCTGTTCCCTGCACCTGAGACAAAAGTATCATAATATTATAGTTTGGTGAATTGTTGTTTCTTATACTAAGCAACATGATATTCCTCTCCAGACTTTTCCGGGACCTAGTTAGTATTCTCTCTCTTTTTAAACCTGACATGACTTTTCCCCTATGTATTTTTGTTTGTGGGTTATTCTTGCGCACAGTTCTCAACCATCTGTTTTTGTCCAGTGTTTTGTTTCTTTCTCCGGCTGCCCTGCAGCTCTGCTGTCTCTGGTGCAGAGGGAGCATAGGAGCTGGTAAAACACCAGAGCAGCAAAGTGGTTACATGTTCATGCATGACCTGCGTTAACAGAAGTGAGTATGACCACTAAATGCAAAATGCTCTGGAGGGGAAGCTCCTTATTTTCTGTATTTTGCCAAGATGTTTTAGTCAGAAGCAATAGGAAAATGGATTATTTTCTCACAGCCGGTTAATGTGCACATTTACTCCAAACGGTGAGAACAAATTTAGGTGCAAGTTATCTGTGCATTGCAGCTACCTTTGTCAGTAATTTTCTATTAAAGTAATAAATAACATTAAATGTGTAGAATACCAGCATAAATACTCTTCTTTACCACTGTCTATTGTATAGAGGAAGGATTCATGTTTCCTAGCGTTTTGAACATTAATTTGTTCAGTCATTTGTGGCTCTGTCAGGTGATTAAGCTAAGGCTCAAGTCTGTTTTGCTGTACTTTTCAGTTATTGCAACTACCCCCAACTTTTATTTGCTTCTCCTGCCTGAAGTACAAGCCAACAAACATATGTAAATGCACTCCAGAAATTCCACAGGTGCTACATGAAAGCTGGCTTATAAATTGGATTGAGACAGAATTGGATGCAGCTGAAACATAAAAGTAAAAGCTGAGCACCTGTATTCCTGCTGCTGGGACAATGCCCTGGGGGACATTTACTGGTTCATATGATCTCCTGAGTAGGGCTTGAAGAAACGTGAGAAAACAGAGTCAAGGCAAAGTGAGGGCAGAGACAGGAATAGGGCGCTGCAGAACATGCAAGCCAAAATCAGACAGACGAAGAGTCAAAAGGTTGGATACGGAGTGGCTGAGCCAGAAAAACGATGGGAAGGCAATCAGAGGACCAAGAAACCAGCACAGCCGAGCAAAATGCAGTTGGAAACAAGGAGAGAACAGGAGTGAGCAGCAATGTCCTTGGAGCAGGCTCAGGATGAGGCATGAGAGCACCATGCAGCACAGTTGTGCTGTTCGCCCGTGCTCTGTATCAGCCTGGGAACAGCCCCCATGCTTCAGTCTGACCATGCACGCTCTACAGCACCTCTGCAAGCCATGGCTGCACTTGCTGCTAATGTCTGGGCTACGAATTTCTTATCCCCTTTCTCCTTGGCAGTGCCTCTACTAGGAGAGAAGCAACGTGGCTGTCTCTTTCCTTTTGCTCTGCTGGCCTGGTTCTTTGGCTTGCCAGGGTTATTATCATTAAGGGGCCGCAAAACTCTCTTCAGCCTGTTAGCAATTAGCAGACTGTGGCTTGGGATTTCTGAGACTGACAATGTGGCCTTGCAATAGCAGTTACAACTTAGAGTGGCATCTTTGCCACACTCTCTTCATAGAGAAAATGACAGGGGGGGATGATCTGACAGAGGGAAGGAGAAAAGTGTATAGTTCTGGCTTTTCAGGTCCAAGCACCTGGGTGAATCCATAGTGAGAAAGACATGATTCTAAATGGCCTCGACTGTTTTCATTGCCTGGATTCAGTGTTCTCCAAACAGCTTGCATGTTTCCAAAGATTTGCTGTTTTGTCTACAGGGTGGACTTCCACCTGCTCTACGCAAAACAGAGTAAAAGGCTTTCAGGGCCAAAAGCCTTTGGACCCTCACTGTGTTTCCATACTGGAAACCCAAATTAAACACTGCTTCTCCACTGCAAACTTAGGCTCTCCTTTAGCAACTGGACTGGTGTTTTGTGGACTAACCCTTGTGGCTGTGAAAGCAGCCTGCACCATGGCTCAAACTTGACACAAGCGAAAACTTAGCTGTCCTGGAAGAAATGAGCCTTTGTTCCCATTTCTTCTATTGTTAGGAGAGAGAATGTTTTATGAAAAATGACCACGTTCCAGCTAACTTTGATGCAGCTGATAGCTGTAGCACTGCCTGTAGCAGTACCGTCTCATTTCAGCACTCAGTGACTGCCGTAAAAGATTCAATGGGCTTGATTCTGCTCTAACTCAGATGTGTTTATGCCAGCAGGCTTCTATGGTCATGTTGACATTTATAACAGTGTCAGAACAAGAATAGAGATTCTGGGGACAAATCTAGATAACTGGGATATTTCTGTGGAACTCAACTCATTCCTTGCTCTCCCTCATCCTGACTAAAAGCAAACTATCCTTGCAAGGGACCGAACCACCTTCCCAGTTTGATCCTGTCCCAAAAAGGTCACTGGGAAAGTTGTCCCCCTGGGCAATGATTTAAAATCAAACAATAAAACCTGCTTGTCTCATTTCTTCAGAAGAGAGAAAGGGAACTGATCTTAGAGAAAGGTTTTGAGCTGTGAATTCCAAGCAGACAGAGGCATCTAATGCAGCTGTGAAGATGCATGTTTCCAAAGATTTGCTGTTTTGTCTACAGGGTGGATGTTACTTGTTACCTAAGGGTGGAGGAGTGCAGAGTTTAAGTGGTCCCTTGTTTTGCGAGCCTTGTGTGCATTAGATCCTGCTATCATTCATAAAACACACCATGTACTAGGCAAGACCCATCAGTAGGGGTGAGGTCTCTAAAAGTGAGATATGGTGGTGGCTGTCTTCAGTTCTGTCTTTAGTGTGAACTTCTTTGCCCAGGGAGGGAACTTGTTTTAACTGACTTTTATTTTCTCAAACAGCTGAACTGAGATTTCATCACTGTCTGAGTTGAGAACATTTTTCTTTTATGAAATAAGTGAAAAATCCTGTTGTTAGGAAAATGAAAAGTGAGGGAGGCGTTTTGTCCCTCAATGTGTTCTTCAAGAAATTTCAAAGATGTGGTGATTAGAAATCAGTGAAAACTAGATGGGATTTAAATATTAAGAGGCAGGAATTTGCCTTCAGGTAAAGGATGACATTTGCATAGTGACAAGAATGACTCACATGTTGTTAGGTGAATGCCTAACTAGAATCTAAAATTCCTGTATGTTAGTGACCTTTTACCTTGGTGGCAATGGGAAATATGCTAAACAGGGACCACATCATGTTCCACCATAGGAACTGGCTGGAGGAAAATAAACAGTGTGTAGCATAACAAGATACTGAGCTAAATTTTATCACTCCTAAACTAAGACTCTCATTACTTTTACTAGAATGCTAGATTTTTTTTTTTTTTCTTTTTCTTTTTACCATGAATACCATGCAAGAAGAGGAAATCTCTTCTTTTAACAACTACCTTAGAAACCATGAACTTCACTGCAATTTCATTTCTGTAGTTTAAATTATCTGAAAGAGTGTGCTGATTTATCTGCTTAAGTATGTCTCTCCTCTGCCTGGAATTGCAATTTTCAAAACAGAGTATCCAAAGGTAGACAGGTGGTGAGATGCCTCTGTGAAATTGTGCTGATTTGTGGTACCAAAATGGAGGTGATGTGTTCAAACATAATATTTTTTTTTGTTTTTTTTTTTTTTTAAACTTTATTCTTTGAACCAGCTTTCCTGCAGAGAATTTGTTTCTAATGCAGTTCTTCATCTTAACTTTTTAATTATGGTTTAACTGTTCAGGCAAGTTAATTTTTCTGAGGTTTCCCACTAGGGGGTAACTTGTCCAGAATAGGATCCTGACCCCTCTAACTACTAATGCTGTTGCTACAGGTAAGGTCATCTCCTGTTCTGTTACTTCAACTTCTCTAGAAATGTTATAGAATCATAGAATAATAGAATCATAGAATTATAGAATCATAGGATGGCTGGGGTTGGAAGGGACCTCAAAGATCATGTAGTTCCAACCCCCCTGCTGTGGACAGGGTTGCCAGCCACTAGATCACTAGATCAGACTGCCCAGGATCCCATCCAGCCTGGCCTTGAACACAGCCAGGGATGGGGCATCCACAACTTCTCTGGGCAGCCTGTTCCAGCGCCTCACCACTCTCTCAGGGAAGAATTTCTTCCTGACGTCCAAACTAAACCTCCCCTCTTTCAGTTTTAGCCCATTCCCCCTTGTCCTACCATTATCCACCCATGTAAAAAGTCGGCCTCCCTCCTGCCTGTAAGCTCCTATTAAGTATTGGAAGGCCGCAATGAGGTCTCCCCGGAGCCTTCTCTTTTCCAAGCTAAACAATCCCAGCTCCTTCAACCTTTCCTCATAGGAGAGGTGCTCCAGCCCTCTGACCATTTTGGTGGCCCTCCTCTGGACCCACTCCAACAGCTCCCCATCCTTTCTGTACTGGAGGCCCCAGGCCTGGACACAGTACTCCAGGTGAGGCCTTACAAGGGCAGAGTAGAGAGGGATGATCACCTCCCTCTCCCTGCTGGCCACCCCGTCTCTTGATGCAGCCCAGGATGCCATTGGCCTTCCTGGCTGCAAGAGCGCACTGCCGGCTCATGTCCAGCTTTTCATCTATCACAACGCCCAAGTCCTTCTCTGCAGAGCTGCTCTCAATGAGTTCTTCTCCCAGGCTGTGCACACACCTGGGATTGCCCCGACCCAAGTGCAACAGCTTGCCCTTGGCCTTGTTGAACCTCATCAGGTTCTCATGGGCACACTTTTCCAACCTGTCCAGGTCCCTCTGGATGGCATCCCTTCCTTCAGGGCTATCAGCTGCACCACTCAGCTTGGTGTCATCAGCAAACTTGCTGAGGGTGCACTCGATCCCACAGCCTAATCTAACTCAATAAAGATGTTGAAGAGCACCGGTCCCAAGACGGACCCCTGGGGGACGCTGCTCGTGACCGGCCTCCACCTGCACGTAGAGCCAGGTGATAGTCCTCTCATTTGAGAAAAATATATCAGAGGCCAACTCAGTTCTTTAGTAATTTCTGTTTTTTCTTTCCCCATTTCTCCTCCTATATCTATAAACTACCCGCTTATTGCACCCTGGAAATATTCCATACATCTACGAAATATAGAAGTATTACTTTCATAAGGAATGCAAGATGAAATAGATTACATCTTTTGGTTTTAATTGCTTCTCTGTGCAAAGCATCCAAATGACTGCAGCACTTAAATGCAGAAGAATGGAGGTATGGTGTCTGCTGGACTTGCATAGAATGAAAATGCACGAGACAGAAACTTCCCCAGCTGTACTGCAAGAGTCCAGCATTGTTCATTTGCAGTAATTCTCATAAGCTGTGGATGAGCTCAGATGGGTATTTGTATGAATCCACAAAGCAGATCTTTACTTGAGATTTAAATACACAATCCAATAATGAGTTGGTGTAAATCAGTTGACTTTAGGAAACCTATGCAGCTGCAGAATTAGCCCTGGTAAGCAGGGTCCATGGATGTCAGGTGGTGCTCTGGAAGGCAGCACTGCTCAGTTTCCTTCTGCAGCTGAGGATCCCACATTTTTTTTATTTTTAGTTAAAAAATAAAAAATAAGGGGGTGGGGGGTGTTCTCATTTCCATTAGGATGAATAGGGAATTGCCCCACTTCTTCATGGAAAACAATAGTTTTCTGGCAAGCTTTCTGACTTGCACGTATTTTTGCAAGTTTTATAGCAGCTTAGAGCTTTGCAAATCTTCTCTTTCTTTCCAAGAGCTTTTAAACAGGCTAAAGCAAACCTATCTTGCCTCTCTCACAAAAGGAATATGACTGTCTATGCATGTTTTAAATCATGTTTTCAGAAGTTGTAGAAGAAATGAGTCCTGACCAGATTTTCAATATTTATTCGGTGGCTTCTCATGGTATTCAGGGAAGATTTCTGCCTACATTATTTAAGTCAAATTCATCATGACCTTAACTCACCACTGTAAATAGGGTTTGAAGGTGTCTTTGTGTCCCCCCCCACACTCCAACACATGGAACATAGCTCCCCTAGAAGGAAAACCCTCCAACTCATTTGTTTGTATATTTTAATCTTTTAATAACCAGCACTAAATTCTGTTTTAATGTTGTCTCTCTTAATTCCTGTGCTGTAATATCATAGGCAAGGTCCTTAAACTGTCTGCCTTGGGTTATCCACTTTAAAATGGTTATCTAAATAGCAACCTACTTATGTTGTTAAGGATCAATTCATTTATTAACTGAAAGCACTCTGAAAATATAAAAAGCTATAAATGTAATTTTTATCATTAACAGCACTTCAAAACTGGGAATGCTAAAACATTCATTAACAAAATCTAGTGGGTACTGAAAGAATATTACATCAGCTCAGAACGGGAAGGTGCATGATCTGGGTGCATGTGAAGATGTATGCAGTATTATGGTCCCTGGGAGTGCAAAAATCCTGATTCCTAGCTTCACTCACACCAGTGTGAGTCAGGGAAAACATTCGTTTTTGATGGTGATGTGCTCAAATGCAAGAATGGTGAAAAATATATCAACAGCTGGGACTGATTTAGAGCAGATATTGACCTATATTATGGAAAAATTTAAAACTTGCCCTTGCTCTTTGGCCTGTTGGTAGTCATTTCCTTACACCTTTCACAGTGTTTTTGACTTGTCCTCTGTGAGCTGCTTATTTGATGGCATGAAAATGAGCAGGAAATAAAATGTGTTTCTCAATATTAATTGCTCCAATATGTGGTGCTTTTCTGTATGTCTGTCTTCTTCGAAGTTGGCTCCTGCTCAAAGTACATGCTCTCTGTTATGTTGTTTTAAAGGGCTTTTAGCAGAGGAACAGTGCCATTGGCTGACGGGGAGGGTGCTGTGCTTTGATCAGCAACTTTTGTCCCTGCTCAGCACCCTTGCTCTGATCTGAATGCTGCGTGCACGCCTCTGGATGCTTGATCTGTGTATTTTGTTTGCTCTAGTTCTTGTCACAGTATTATGCAAAGCTTGTTAAAATGCCGAAGCTCTTGCCGCCCTCAAATTATTTTCCCTGTGCTATTTTTGTGACCTCTGGCTGAGGCATAGCCTCTGTACACCTCGTATACTAATTTGCTGTTTATATCAGAAGTGGGATGCTTTAACTTGTTATCTACAACTATCTAGACTATATAGACAACTATAAAAACACACATTCAGCAANGATAATCCTGAAGTAAACATAAGACACTTTAGTTTTATCCTAAGATAAATTTAATGAGATAAGGGACAGCATGGACCTCACTGAATTTAACAGCAGTATAAAGTAAGTGGCAACCACCTTGAGATCTAGGTGGTGTGAAAGCAGATGTTTATTTATGGCATACACTTGCAACAGAAGATGCATTTACATATTAAATGTATTGCCAAGATTGGTCAAAAAACTTGCCCCAGTGATGAGGCACTTTCTGGTCAGTGGTGTCACGGCTTGTCAGTCAAGGTAGAATTGCTGCTGTATTGCCCTCCAGCCTCCGCAGACACAAGGTCAAGGCAGTGGGAGCACTCACTGGCAGTCAGCTCCTTTGCAGCATTGAAAACTTTATATTTGCTCTTATCAGCTAAATATACAAGAAGGAAAATTTCTAATTTTCTGGGAATCTCAGTGCAAGTATAAAAGCCGTACTTTTATCTACACCATGTATGTCATGGGTTGCCTTTGTGTTCTTTTGCTGCAGCTGAGACACTCTGCCTTCGCTTATGCTGGAACAGCGAGCCTGGCTCTGCTCTCACACTGGTGCCATTCTGAGTGAGGGGAACAGGGGGAAATGCTCTGTCTTTACAAAGTGCCACCTGCTTCATTAACCTTGTCCTTAGTTTTATGTATTGGGTCATTTTAAAAGCTTTTGCTGTTATGGGTTAAAATAAGCCATTTTTTAGAGTACAACAGAGTTTTTAGAGCCAACAGAGTACAAGCATAAACAACCAGCAAACATTTGGAAACGTTCAGCCTTTGCCGTACAAACTCTTCAGCCATGTCTTTAACTTATGCAAAGAATTTGGGGAGAAAATAACATGGCCTAAAGAGGCAGCAAAATTCATTGTGCTTAGGGACAGTCAGTTTAATCCCTTCACCCTTACGTACAGTAATGGGACTCGGCTGTGGAAATGCTGTAAAGTGCTCAGTCCTACGGCAGTCTTAATTAGAGTGCTGTGGAAAGGCAGCTGAGCAGACACCCATTTGCCTTTCTAGTGCTGTAACTGTAGAGGACTTCGTATCTGTAAAAATGCAACCTGTGTCGCAAACAAAACAAAATATCCCACCAGCTTAAATGACAGGTTTTATGAAAAGGGAGAAAGAAAACGTAGCTAACCCTCTTCCCTCTTGCTGCTGTCATTGCAGTAGGACTCTGGCATTAGTTTTACAATGCTTTTCAGACATATAAGCACCCTTTCCTTTACAACCTCTCAAATTATTCCACAGTTCCATAGGAAGAGATTTCTTGTGCAAAGAGATATTCCCAAATCCCCTAGCCAAGGAGCCAGGTGGATTAATAAACTGAACAAAGATAACCCCTCTGCCTTAAGGCAGCAGGATATGTAGCCTATTACTTTTTTTTTTTTTTTTTTTTTCCCCAGCCTTATCTTCCCGAAGCTCTCGTTTCTCTCTCCCCTTCCCCTCTGCCATATGAAATGCTCAGTGTAATTTGTGTGCTTGCAGCCTCCAGGTCACTTGGACACTGCTGCTTCCTGAGCCTTAAAATTATTCCCTTGGCATGAATGTGATTTTTTAAAAAAAATTTCTGCCTCAGAGCAGAATCCATCTCTTATCAATCTCATCTGTTAATGCTGACTGGTACCTCTATCCTAGCATTTGTAAAAACATTAATTGGGCTGACCACATGCAGCTAGGTGGGGAACAGCATACGCGGCACGCTGTGGGTACGGAGAGCCGTGGAAGGCCGGTAGGGAAATAATGTACTCGTTATTTAAGGCTCGCTAATAATCGCAGGAGTTCTGTCTTGGTTGCCAGCTTTTAGATTTGTGTGTTGAAACATCTTGAACAAAATGTTAGAGAGAGCATTTCTGCAGTGTCCTGCTGACTGAATTCAGATGCCGCGTTTGCCATCTGCCTGCGAGCTCACAGTGGTAATTATAGCGAGTCTTGCAAGTGCTGGAACGAGAGGTATGTCAAATGCATTTTCCTTCCTTTTGAAGGTAATTTTCATTTTCTCAACTCATTTGAAACTGCATATGATTATCAGCCTCAGGTGCGAGAGCCACGCGGAAGACAGACGTGTACATGCCCAGAGAGCAGGATATCAACTCCTAGAGTGTCCACAAGAGCTTACATACTAATCTTGGCACTTTTAAATTAAATGCAACTCTGGAGAAAATTCCCTCATTATTGCTGCTCCTGTCCTTATGGGTAGAATCTTAATGTCTCTCTTATTAGTGTAATAGTATAAAAAGCATTTGATTTGGCTGAGCATCACTGGAATAACATGTGCTGGAATAATAATATGTGTATTATAAGAGCTACTGAAAGTGGAAGTTGCATCCTGTTTTCTGAAACTTCCAGGGGTTTCTAGTTTTAGCTGTTGCTGCTGTTACATGCATCGTTTCAAAAACTTGCAGGGTTGAAAAGGATTTTGAGTAACTGGGAGAGATAGCTGAAGTATGTGGTATGAACAACCTTCCTCTGGTTGCTGCAGGCATTTCATTCAGTTGCCATTCAGAGCACCTGCTTGTGTTCTGCATGGTCAGCAGAGAAAAGAGGTGAGTCCAGGGGCTGACCCAGAAGACCTAAGATGTGTGCATGTATTCCCTGGACGGTTGCTGAGGGATGTGATGTGCAGTGCAGCCTAGTGATCTTTGATGACCTGCTGCCAACGATACATCCTTCATAGGGCAGAGCGGTGGCTTATGGACACAGCCATGGTGAGGATAAGCAAGGTGGAAGGTAAAATCAGCCCTGTGTGATGAACAGTCTCATTTGGTGTGTGAATGCTACTGAGGAACGGGGTCCTGGAGCTGACTTTTGTTTTGAAAGTGATTAAAGACCTGGTGTGTTTGAATGTTGGCCACCTTGGAGGAAGGGCTGCTCCAGACTTCCAGGAGTCTGCCTGTCCTCTTGGGGTTGCCACTTCTTAGGCCCCTGGCTTGGACACTCCTGGAAGAGCAAGCAGGCAGAAGGATGACTGTTATCATCATCTTCCTTCACGAGCTAGGAAAATGGGTGGGGAGGAATAGTAGTTTGTTCACCATGGACTGTGTGGTGGGACTTGCTTGGAGTGACCCACTGGACAGCATCTGTGTCTGTTTCGTTGTTTGTTTTCTTTTTTTTTTTTTTTTCTTTGTCTTCTTTTTTTTTTTTTTTTTTTTTTTTTTTTTTTTTTTTTTCCTTTCTGGTTCTGGTGCCTGGCCAGGAGGTGGGAAATAGACACTGTGAGACGCTCCCTTTGGCCACTGCTTTCCCTTGTTTCTCCCTCAAAAGAAGAAGAGGGAAACTGTCCAAGCTGCACACTCTCTGAAGTGTGACTGAACATGGCTGAATTGCTTTCCAGGCTGTTTACCCTCATGAGACTGGAAAGACTGGGGCTCTGCGGGGAAAGAGCAGCTGAAGCTGATGGGCTCAGTGAGGGCGACTTACGGACCATCAGGGCCGCATACAGATTTTAAAGGAAAAGGGTCATCTAGGAGATGTGAGCACCAGGCCTATCACAGCCTAACCTTGTTTTAAGGTTAGACCTCTGCATTTGCACTTGCAGTACAAAAGATCAGGCACACTCAACAATTTAATATGCCAAAAGCAAGAGAAGACTTGAGTTTTCTGATTTATTCCTTAAATAAAAGCACCTTTCCTTTTCAAGACATAAACTAATTCCGGGACAGTGGAATATTGTGTACTGTTCAAACAAGCATCTGGGTCAGTGAAGATTAGTTTCTCACAGACTTGTATTTCCTGGCAATTTACTAGCTCCAAAGGACATGTTCTCCATGACTGGGGTATGCACCATCTTCTTTCCTCATCTCATTCCTTGCCTCAGCCAGAAGATTCTCTGCTGGCTAGTAAAGGCTGGGCTCATCCAGCAGCCTTTCTCTAGTTAGGGCAATCAGTTGAATACCCAGCTGCTGTGCACAAACTGGAGAACTTTACCCACCACAGGCACTATACCATTCTGTCAGAGGTAGCTGAAATTAGCCAATGGGTTCAAAAGTTATTGAGGAATAAATAGAGAGTGTGATCACATAATTCAAGTTTCCATAGGAACCAGCTAAAAGTAACCTGTATTAATACTCAGCTTCTACCATGCTGAACTATTATGTAAGTCTTTTTTTTTTTTTTCCTCAGTAAGAACATTGCAGCTGCTTGTTAATGGTTTGTGATAGAATTTACAGACAAGTTTACAAGTCATCATATGTGCAATCAACTGTGTGTTTATTATATCGTCTGCCTTCTCTCCTGCTGACTAAAATGGGAAATTAACAGAGCATCCTTTCTTATGAGTTAAAAACATCCAGAAGATTAAAAATAGCCTGAGGCTTAAAAACATCTTCCTCTGGTAAGACAGAGTTCTGCACTAACAGTCATGAAAATGTGGATGTTGTAGCTACGTAAGTATATGGGGCTAGCTCTGTGTGGGGTCTGAAGAGGAAGGCTTGAATGGCTGTACATCACAGAAAGGGTACCATACTGCAGCGCAGCAACTTGTGAATATTTGCTATTTGGAAGTAATGAGTCGCTGCAGACCAGGAAACTGTCGCCAAACAAATTACTCAAATTTCGAACGCATTCTTACCTTGTGAGATATGTTCTTGGGATAGCAGCTTTTTTGTGGCATGGTTCTTGATGTGGTATAAGATGAGACCAAGAAGGCAGCTTAGCATGAGGTGATATATATTATAACATCATACATTTTCCATGTGTAAGATGAATTTCTGTGCTTGCAGCTAGTTTTGCCTGTGTTTCAATTAGGAATTGTCTATTGTGTCAGTTGAAGGATGGGACTGGGTGATGCATTCCTATGGAAACAAATCCCCACAGACATCTGGTTTGAAATATTGTATAAAAGTTTCCAGCACTGGACTTCTCCAAATCATTCTCTATCCCATTATAACATTCTGTCTCTACAGAATTTATATTCTAAATTTCTAGAGGTATTTTTTCCTGTATTTTGATTTTAAGTTTCTTTGAAACTCACAGTAGGGTTCAAATTGTAAAGGGGGAAATCCTTCTCAGTCCCTCGAATTGGGAAGGACTTTTTTTTTTTAATTCAAATTTTAACTATAAGACAATAGTATATANATATACTTATTTATTTTGTATACTTAACAGTAAAATTCATAAAGTTTACACGACACTGTATGAGGTATAGCATGCTGAAGAGGGAGAAGGAAAGAGCATGTGTGTTCTGAGCCTCATAACAGCATGCCATGGAACAAATTTTGAGTTGTGAGTATTAGCAAATGCTGAATAATTTACACACCCAGAACTAATCATCAAAGATATTATTTAAATTAAAAATGAATTCAAGAATTCAACGTGCTGTCTGTGGACAATTCACTGACAGAAAAGAAAAAAGAATGAAATTAATCAAACATGAATAAATCAAATGAATAAATAATTCATTGTAAATCACTTGCTTCTAATTATAAAAAGGTGTTGAAAAATGGATCTGCTTCTGGAAGTACATCTGAGTTCAACTGCACATACATATCACCACAAATACAGCTGTCCAAGAATAGTCCCTGTTTTAATTACATTTGGCTCAGGACAATAGTTAGATGCAGATGTGGTAACAAAGGCAGTGACTTACTCCATTTATTAAAAGCTTTTTTTTTGTTTGCTTGCATGACAAAGCACCCTAAGCTAATGACTCTGCAATGTGAGAAAGACCAGCTTACCCTTCCCACCTCTTTTGAATTTTTCTTGTATTTTGAATACAAGTTTGCTCTAAACTGTGGCTTCCTGACCTCCTCTCTCCTCGCCTACCAACTCAGAGCTCTCTCTCCCCTTTCCGAGTAGCTGGTTACCAAACAGGCACAGAGGAGACCTTTCCAGCTGACACCGCCTCTCTTGAGGGCAGCGCTCACCCCCACGCAGGCAGAGCAGCAGTGAGAGGACCACACCGGTGGGTGTAGGGACCTTGTCAGGAGCATCACTCCACAACCTCGGTGCTGCTAAATTGTGGGTGGAGGATGAGGAAGAGACAGCACAGGAACAAATGAGACCTGTGTTGACACATTTGTTATGAGGCCTCCAGAGGAGTGAATCACCGGGCACCTCACCGTCAGCATCCTGAGCTCTTTGATAGCCGAGAGCTGGGTTTAGTGAGCCCGCTTCTCCACCCCACTTCCCTGCCAGCACTTGCTGCTGCAAAGACTGCACCAGTGAGTAGACAGGACCCAGCATTTTTGATTTGATCTTTTGCTTGTCGTCCTTACTGCCAGAATGAGGAAAACTTTTTCCTCTCCTTATTGTTATGATTTTTTTTTTTTATTTTTGGTGAGCACAAGGCATGTCAGAGTTGGATGGATCTCACTTGGAAGAACCACATTACACAGGAAAGGACAAATCCAGCCCTGTGACCTGCACTCAAAGATGTCCCAATTTAGTTCCATCACAACACGGGCTAGCAGCAGCCGTAGTGAGAAAATGGTGGCATTTATCATGAAATATCTGTATAGATTTTGAGCAAAATGGCTTTTACTGCCTTAACCACTGTTAGGGAAGTGCTAGAGCAAAAGCCAGCTAGAAATCCCAAGTGCAAAAATAGCTGGCATGTGAACTGAAGTACAAAGTTAAAACACTTAAGTACAAATGCTGCCTTTCCCAGCAAGCTAAAAAGTCCCTGTCCTGTCAAAATGGATGTAATGACTGGAAGTCTGAGATGCTCTGTGGCAGTGGGTTCAGTATTTTTGAATGTTTGCACTGTCCACTCTTGGCTTTGTCACATCACTGGGTCAGGCAACAGCTGGCAGCCTGACTGTCACTGTGCTGTAAAAGTGCACAGTCCCTCAGCCATCAGAATTTGCTGAAGATACTGGTTTTCTTTGCAGCTGAATAATACAGCAGTGTAACATATATACAGCACCTGTAAAATGACTGAAAAGTGAGGTGAAAGAGCAGGAATTAGGTGACTGGAAAGAGGATTAAATTTGCCTTTGTGTCAGCCATGCTATATCATATTAGTGAAAATAAAATCATCAGAATGATACAATCTCACAAAGGCATTTACATCAGCATTTTGTCCTCTGAAAATATATTAGCAACAGCTTTTGCACCATCCCAGCAAAATTTGCAGTGGCAGAAATTGTTCGCCATTAGTACACCATAAATCTTCCGTTTCTTCCCCTTAAATTTCAAATCCCCAAATGCTACATAATAGTCCCCAATATGCCAGTGACTCTGGGATTTTTGTAATGTTAGCAATTTTGAATATACTCACAATGTTTTTGCCTTAGTGATATGAAAGCAATCAGCACTGCAGAACCAGAAAAAAGAAGGAAAAGACCAATACCATGTATTAATCAGCTTCAAAACATCACAAAATCCAGATTGCCACATGCTGAATACAAATGTGGTAGAAATGTTCTGAAACTGTAATCAAACAGCTTTGAATGTCAAATGAAATTACTCTGGGAATCTTCTAAGCCCTCTTCTTAAAGCACGCTGGAACATAAATCCCCTACTTTCATTTGATTAGTCCGAAAAGCTATAGGATATATTATTACATCTAGAAAACATGACCAGAGTCTTAGTCGTTGGCATTGCTGAACACATAAATTCCCTCAGGTCCTTTTTTTATTTACTCCATATTTGCTGAATGCAATATGGTCAGTGAACACTTTAAGTAAAAATATATTTTAGACTCATTGACTCTTACAGTAATTCTTTTTAAAGAGAATCCCTTGGGACATTTACATCTGCTCATTTAGAGTGTGATAGCAAAATGAAAATGTTGTTAATGAATATGTAGAGTTGTGGATAAAGCTATAGGTGATAAGGATCTTTGGTTGACAAACTGCCATGTAGTAGTAACAACCAACTTTGGCAACAGAGCTTTGATGTAATTAAATCATAGAAGTGTACTTGGTCCACCCTTAATGAATTGTTGCAGCATGATGCACATCTAGCTGTAACCTGGGACAATGACAACAGAAGGTGAAGGCAATTGTGCAAAGTCATTGATATGAATAGTAATAACAAAACCTTCAATCCCAGAACACACCTCAGTTTAAGAAAGGCCTTATGCCTATGCCTGAGTTCTATAAAATTTAAGAAGAAGTAAGCACCAGCTCAAATTAAGTATGTTCAGTGGTATCCTGCCTCAGGAAACCTTGTGTTTGCAAGAAAACCCTGTTTCTCTCTCATGTTCTTCTACTGAAAGAGGTTGAGCGGAGCATAGAAGCGGTTGTATTTGTCCATGTGGCACTGCATCTTGTGTTGATGTATGTAACAGTGGTTACGTGTTGATATGCAAAGTGTGTTGGTACGTTACTGTTCAGCCTTACTTTGCTGACACACTCTCCCAGCCTTCAGTGGCTTGGGGTCCTCAGCCTGATGTGCTGTCTTCATCTTTAATAGCCTTT
>VXAV01002166.1:17286-30532 GCA_013399715.1 Alectura lathami | reverse complement strand
TAGCAAGCTTTTAAGTCACATAATTGTTTCAGGAAAGGGGATCACACCACACTTTAAAACTAGGAGTTCTTCCTATTTAGTTTCTTGCTATAATTTTCACAGACTAAGATGGTTCTTCTGTCTCTTTCCTCTTCTGATCTCCATCTTAATATTTGATCATGACAAATTAATGCTTTTTTTTGAGCCTACATTGTCATTTAGTATAAGTCATCATTTTTTGCTAGTAGGCATGTATTCTCTGCTATGTGTGGACAGCATTCATATCTCCTTGAATCCTTTGTTTCACATCCTTTGGAAGAAAGCTGTGAATTTCTTTAATTATCCTAATTTCCTGCTCTAGATTCCAATTATCTGTCTTCTTCCTTTAAATATGACTGCCTAGAACCATACAGCGGATGCATCATTGTGGCGTCTATGGTCTGTACAATGGCACTGATACTTTCCTATTTCTACCAGAAACACTGTACCTGGTAACAGCTGAGCACAGTAGGTACACATTCCTTCACAGCTCAGTCATCCTGTCCTCTGTGAACACCCCAGGCCTTCTTCCTCTTCTGTCATCTCCAGCTAATGAGTTCTCAGCTTAGAGAAGGACTTCTTATTAGTAGCCTCTAAGTGCAAGATGATGCCACTTTTGTACGATATGATTCCATTTCTGCTATTCCTATTCTTGCATGTCCCAGATTCTTCCCATGCAGTATCCTGATACTCATTTATACAGATGACATCCCTCAGCAAGTGTTGTACATCAGTCCTGAGTGCAGTCATTATATGAAAATATGAGACATGACTGGTTCCTGCTGATTCTTAAGGTACAACTGCAGTCAGTTCTGTTGAGCCCAGGAACATCCTTTTTAAGCTCAGACCACCTCATTCCTTGCACTAATCCCTCTCTTCTCCTGCTTAACAAATACTTTCCCAAGTGGCATTTAATCACACACTTTTATCATGTCAAGCTTGAATTTTATCCCAATATTTGTCTCAAGGTTTCTTTCCATTAAATTGCCTTCTTGAAAGCTGGCTGCAAGAATTCAAAGTGGATATATCTCAAAAACTTCTGGAAAGATGTTCAAGGGTATTAAGATGTTGGAAAATGTTCTGAAGAGCCATGAGTCTATTATTATTTTATCTCTGTCATGCCCTGCTTATTTTGTTTTGTCGCCCAAACCATGCCCTCAATTGCTTGCAGGGGCTCAAACACTTCCAGGGGCTCTCTCTTCTTTGTTTGCTTTTGCTATTGGTGCTATGCACACGCCTAAATGTCTCCTCACAAGACAATTCATTTCAAAAACTACTCACTCGTTTTAAAAATACTGATGGTCTTATTTCATCCACTTTAAAAAAACAATTTCTGTCCACTTATAGTCTGATGAACCTTGCCATCAAATCCAAGTTGCAGGAAGGCTAGAAATCATGACTCCTTAGAATAGAAACAATGATTTTGGAAATAAGAGCCCAATTCTCTCTTTCTTCAAAGTTATTTAGGCTTCCAGATGAGGTATGCTTTATTGTTTTCTACCATTACCACATGGGTATTTGTCTGCATCAAAGACTTGATTACCTACTTATAAGACACTCTGTTACGAAATAGTTGAGTGTGTTTTTTTGATTTGTTTGTTTTATTTTATTTTGTCTCCTGATAAGTTTTAAAGTGAAAATGGAGGTAAAAGATTAAGTTTAAAACAGCACCAGCCCAGTACTTGGCTTTATCTAGGGCTCTATGCACCCACCTTCCTGAGTTCCTAAATTCATTCTTTATTGCAAAAGAATGAATGTTAACACTGCCTTTCATTTCAGTTGTGCCATTTCAGCAAATTTACCTTTCTGAATCACTAACTGAACACACCAAAAGGTTTTTATCTGTTGATAACTTTCCATCTGAGAGATTTAAAATGCCAGATGACATTAGCTCTAGCTCAATGATGTTATTAAATTCTCACCTTTAAATCTCGTGTACAGAAAGCTCTTGTCAGGTCACATGAACAAGATGATTGCATTAGTCATAGTGCAAGAGTGATATACTCATTTCAGTCAGTTCACTGTATTCAGGCTCATGTTTAATATATGACAGGACACTTCATATCTAACATGATGTGGTTCTTCAATGTTTTTACTAGTTATGTTCTTGTCATTGTAATTTATATCTCCTTAGTTGCAGAGTATGCGTTCCTCAAGATCCTTGCTTTGTGAAACAGAGATCAGATAAGTGAAAAAGCCCGTACTTAGTTTCTGCATTAAAAGAGGTTTCTTTTGTTCAAAGTTCAGTCTGAGACTAACTTTAGTCTTATAAAGAACATTTTCCATACCCTGGCCTCTGAACTATAAAACTGAATTGACATAACTGACATTTTGCATGTGAGAATTTATGCAAAGATTGACTTATGGAAAGTTTAAATACTCTGGCTGAAACACTGATGAGTTACAAATGATTAAAATTAAGTGTATGCATTATTTTTATTTCATTTCTCCCATTTTCTACCTTCTCTTAACCCGGTAATATCCAGATGGCTTGGGATAGATGGATTTTTGTGTGTATGAGTGTTGATCGTGAAGGAAACCAGTGCCATTAACTAGATTTGGGGATTAAAATGAATGTATCTATGGATTAAGAACTCCATATGCCAGTTTTAGTGGGTGTTATGAAATAGGAATCAGCTAGCCGCAGAACTCCTAATACACTTATATATTCTTATAGTCTAAATCATCTTAGTATCAGAGCTGTTCAGCAACTTCAGTGTACCTACAACACCCATGTGAGTAAAAAGGGTTATCTCATGATTCTTCTAATGGGATAACTGAGGTGCAGAAAGATTAAATAGCTAAGTCAAAGCCGGTAAGAAATCTGCAGTGGACTCGGGACTAAAACTGAGTTCTTTCAGTTCCAGGCCATTGCCTTGAACACAATGCTATTTCCTCCTCCTTGCACAACAGCGATACTGAAGCCAGCAGCACACCTCCCCAAATGCTCTGAGAGAGGCAGAGTTGCTCCTTAGGCAGAGGGGGCAGGAAGATGCCTGTCCTTCCTATTTTCACATTGGTAACTCCCTCTGTATGGCACCTTTTGTTAGGAGATCAGAGGATGTTTTGCAGACCTGTGTCATATCCCTACTAGTAATTAGGGAGGCTCCAGTCTCCAGTTAGCACTGACATGTGTACAACACCAGTTATGTTACAGTGCTATTTCCTGTGACTCAGGAGCACAGAAACCATACACGCACACGTCACACTTGAGCAGTTAAAATGTCAGTTGCGTTCTGTGCTGAACAAAATAAGATGTGTTTATTTTGTTATTAAAAAAAAAAAAAATGTTATGTGTTCTGGGAAACACAGAAGGGAAAGTCCTGAGAGCCCCCAGGCGTTAGGTGATGTGCCGTTCTGGTGCTGGTATAAGGCACATGCTCAGCAAAGACTATTTTCCAGTTCATCCTTTCTCACCATCATTAACTTTCTTCTTGTTATTAAATATTTAATCCATTGCTCCTCCTTTTTCCAATTTCTTTCTGGTATATTTTTCCAGACCTTCAAATCTAATAATCGTAGAAAATCCTTTTGATATGCACCGCTGGCTTANCAGATTTTCAGTATGTCCTTTACGTCATCTACTGGCTCAGTGGCCCTAGGCCAACTTAAATATTTCAGACTTGCCACTCTTTCCTACCTTTCTATGTCTCTTTATTTTATGTATAATTTTAATTATAATTTTTAAATTCTAATTCCATTTTTTTTTTTTTTTCTAAATGAGTTCTCTATCTTCTTTCATCCAGATCTGCCTCTCTTCTTGTTCCTTTGGTCCTAGTTTTTATTTCTTTTGGTTCCTTTTTACAGCTATTTTTCAGCTTTTTGTGGCCTGTAGTGTGAATGGATGAGGTTTGAGCTTTGTGGGTGAGAAACCTGATCCTTGTGACAGATGCAAGCCCTTGTCCCAAGGCGCTGTGTGTGTAAACTTTACATTTTCAGGCTTTTGGGCCTTCCTGGTTGTTGACAGTGACATTCTCTAAAGCTTTTTTGATGTAATGTGCTGGCATTTATTTACAACCCCACCTCGGCCAAGTTTTATGTTATAGTTTAGTGTGTAAAATACATTGCTTGTGAAAGCAGGGACTAATAGCAGATGGGAGGAAAGCCTAATAAAGGCAGGTGTTGTGCAATTTGTCACCGCATGACTCTGCTAATGCATCTTTCGCCCAGAACTGTGGTACCCCTGCCATGTTTTAAAGAGCAGGAAGATAAGCGTGTGCTGTACCCTGGAGTGCCTTAGTCTATAAATGTAATTCAGAAACATGAGAAACAGTGCTCTGAATCTGATGGCCTTTTTCAACACAATTACAGAAACAGCGTGAGATTGGGAACATTGCAGAAAGGGTGCGCAGAGCAAACAGGAAGGCGGTTGCGCGGGCTATTAATTCAAGCCTAGATAAGCTTCTGACTAAGAGGGTTTTAATTTTGTTTTTAATCCTAATATGATGCTTTCATGATAGCAGTTTTCCTGAGAAGACCTACTGGATGCCAATGATCATCTGTAGGGCAACATTTATGATTTAATGACAAGGACACCTCAGGCTTTTGAATGGGCCTCTGCAGACCTCAGAGATATGGATCTAAAAAATGATGAGTATTTAAATGATTTGATTTGACTGCAGATAAAGGCATTTTAATCTGAAAAGACCGTGTGCAGTTTGAAAGGAAATGAAAGGGGCGAATATGAAAAGGAGTGCTTTCTCTCAAGTGGGAAATAGAAAAAGAGTTCTATCCACCAGTCCCACATTTGTGCCTGTCTTTGTCCTTCCATGATCACCTCCTGGAAGGTGCCAGAAACCTCTCCTGAGCATTCAGTGTCCTCAAACTCCTGTTGGTGTGAATGGGAACTGAAGACTTTTGATACTGTAGAGGACAGGTTTAACTCTGGGGCAGAACTAACTAGACAAGGTTGGGCTGGCTGCTAGGAATTTTTTCCAGCTTTTCAACAACAACAAACCATTCTTCTAGTTACCCCTTGAGACCTCACTGAATAATCAGAGCCTGCAATGTAGCCTGGAAATCAATAATCCCTGGTTTTGTGTATCTGGGAATAGATAAGAAACTGGATGGGGAAGATGGGCAAAGCAAGCATCAACAGACACACCTTTACATACAGGTAGTACACAATCTCCAGCATTTCTCTTGTGTAGAATCAGAGGGAGATTTTTTTTCTGATTTTGCTCAACAACAGGTAGGTGGCTGTTGCATGTGAGGGGTTTGTTTAGTACTTTTGCTTTCTGTTTCTTCTGGATATAGAAGCAGTTTGTGTGAATGGGTAGATGGAGAAATCTCAGTTTTCCCAGCGTGGTTCCCTTTGATCTCATCTGTTAGAAACATGACATCTAGGCAGTTTTCTTGACAATGAGTTTTGACACCAACTCAGGAGAAGGTTTTGTGGTAGGCAGGCATTGCAAAAATTGCCAAGTGCTGCAAGAGTCCTTTGATCTATGTGTGTGCAAATGAGTGTTCATACAGCTGGATGGCGGCTCTTTGAAATAGTATCAGCTCAGAAACTTTGCTCATTGTATATTTATAAGATGCTGTGAAATAGTCATTTGCTTTTGTATTGATACAGTGAATATTTTTCACTCTCACCATTTTGTATTCAGCAAATAATGTAAAAATTAAGATACTTCTTTTTGCACTCTAATGAGGTACATTTCTCAGGACTGGTTACCCTTCAAGTGTAGCAAATGCTGGACCTGATATTATTTAGCTTTGATGCTCTTTTTTCAAGGGTACAGGTTGTGTGTGCTTGACCAGACTCTTGTGTCTACAAAAAGCTGAGATTGTGTTCCCCCAGGGGGAATCTTATCATCAGCCCCAAAGGATGCTCTGCAGTTTACTTAGCTGTAAGGTCTCTCATCTGCTTCTGCCAAGCATGGCAAATCTCAGTTTTCCTCTTACTCACCTCAGTATCTCAAAGCCTTCCTCAGGAATACTGATCCCTACAGACAGGTAGGTCCCTTGTGCATAAAGTTGTTGCAGGCATACACTAGTGCCAGCAGAACCACACTGTGTCCAAAGCATGAGCAAAGCCTAGGAGTCATGTTCAGAGCCTCTTTGAAAACACTGGCTCAGAGGGGCCTTGTCTGCCCTCTATTTTGGAAAGGTTTTGTCCCATGTTTGGATTTCTGCAGGTGAAGCTGACTTTGGCCCGTCATCAGCTACTTGAGCTGCACTGTAGGGCCATCCAGGCATAGGGGTTCACCCTGTCATTTGTCCTAGCTGTGGATTTTTCTAACCACAGTGAATGTCTTGGGACCATGTTAGTAAGACAGATGGAAAGGAGAAAGGACGTGGCTGTTGCTGGAGTTGAGCCTGCTCTCAAACTCTCTCGCTGTGGGGAGATGGATGCTCCTAACTCCTAAAAGTTCCTCTGTACATTTCTGCCTTGACCAATTCTTCAGATTTCCCCCAAAGACTATTTACCTTCTTTTGCTATGTCAGGTAATCCCCATGTTTAGCAATGAGGTATGCTTCTTCTGGACATTCTTAATTAATATCTTTTAATCTGTCAATAATTAATGTGGAAATCAGAAAGAATAATGCTGATGAGGCTACAGCCTGAGATCTGCTGCCTGGCAACAGTGGATGTACATATCCATTATATCAGGAAATTAGAAGCTGGAGCAAGGAACGATTTTGTCTGACATTTTGTAAGATGATATAAATGGGCCCACTCAACAAACACTAGATTTATGTGAGGATATGAATGATATGTGTCTGGAGAAAAGACATTATCTGTTTTATGAGGGTGCAGTTAATACCAGGCATCAATTAAGTATAGTTCATTAAAGCCTCTGGGTAATCTTATTTTTGGACTAGATCAGAGGAGCTCCCTACAAGGACTAACAGATTGGTTATCTCGGTAATAATCTCCACTTTTGCATGTAACATCTCTCATAGGATCGGCTAAGTGAAGTAGCATCTAGACTGTAACGAAAATAACCTTTTCAGCTGGAGAGACTGTGCAGTGAAAAGTAATAGTGTCTTATTATGTTTGAAGTAGTTGCATCAGATAAGCATATTGAGACATGCCAGTCATGATAGTAGTGCTGATATGATAATGGCTGGTTTATGCACTTACTCCCCATCCTCGGAGGAGAAGCTTTGCCTTTGTCATGCTCACTGGTTGTGGCTTTATCTAAAGCATTTCAGTTGTACAGGTGGAGTAGCTTAGAGATAAGGAGCTGACTTTTCTTTTTTTNTTTTTTTTTTTGCTTCTTCCTGCTCTGGTTAAAATATTCATATATTGAGAGACACAGTGTCTGGATGTTGTTTTCTAGAATTTGACAGTTGTCTCCACCTTTTGAATCCCATGTGCTGTGCTTGAGATAGATTTGCCATCACTTACCATTACCAGCACTAGCACTTCAGCTTACAAACACTGTCTGCAGGGGAGAAGAAAAATGGGATTTGCTGCTTTGGGATCTTCCCATCTTCCTCCTCCTCAGATTCTCCCTGAGGTGAAAGATCATTGGGAACATGCTTACCAAGTGATGCCATCCATGCAGACCACACAGGGTCCCACAGGGAAGAAGAACTGACAGGCACTTCTGGTTAAATTCTTGGCACTGCTGCCCACCTCTTCCTTACTCACCTTTTCTCTTCTCTTCCCTCCTGCCCACTGTATGGAGCCTTGCTCACCGTGTGGGTATAACAACAGCTACAGCACTCCAGACCTTGACACAGCCTAAAGTATGTCACGTTTCTGGTAGTGCAGTTCAGCTAATCCTTGTTCATATCTGGGGTTTTCTGTTTTAGAGGCACTCAGGGTAGGAAGCCATGCCAAACACAGTATAATGAGAGAAACCTGGCAATGCTGACTTACTGAAGGGATTATTTCCCGCAGGCTGTTCACACCATCATGCATGGTGTTTGAGTTCTCTGCTTCCCACAACTCTCCCCAAAGCCTTTGGGGATCCTCAGATATCTTTTTTCTAGTAATAATTCCGCTTGGTGGATTTGGGTCTGTTCTTTTCCACCTACTTGTATTAATTGGACAAACAATCATACTCCACATCCAAAGGCAAGGGATAATCTGTGGAAGTTTTGGGACTTGAGGGAGAGATTCAGAATGGCATAAAAGCAAATCTGGTGTATACAACATGAATCAAAGCAGAGCCGTTTCCAAAAACCCAGCTCTAAACATCCCTATTAGCAAAGCTTCTGCACTCTACTTACAGAGTTGGCAGCCACATAGCTGGCTTCAAAAGTATAAAATGTGACTGCATTACCTGCCTTGTTGCACTATAACTAGCGCAGTTCCTTGTTGGGCCGTGCAGGGCCTCAGCACACAGCAGCTGTCAGCTCCAATGGCAGAGAAGATGAGAGAGAAGCAAGTGTCACGGGGCCAGCCTCTGGACGGTGCCCAGCTTGCTCTCATTTTGAGGGTAGCTCTGACTCAGACTTCTGCTAGTAGTGTAAGCTAACAGGCAACTGAGCTCCACTGAGACAGACAGGCTCTGTGGCTACTCCTGACATCTCGGCTCCAGCCCTGGCTGCTGCTGTTAGTTGTCACCACCTGAGGTCTCACTGAAACCTGAGTTCTTTATCCCTTGCACCTACAATTAAATTAAGCCAGCATGGTTCCCCACAGAATGCATGGACCAGAAGGGGGCAAATAAGACAGGAAAGAGGAGATGGTGAACTAGTTCTCTCTCCCATTTATGCTTTTAACGAGATGAATTAAGAAAGGCACATTTAATAGCATATCTCGCTACAGCTTTTGCTGAAATACCTTTGCTGTAAGGATAGGAGGGACTTCTAAGGCTGCTGTTCTGACTGAACAGCATGCTACTGAAGGGCAGCTAATTAGCAAAGCCACAGTACTTCTGCTGTTACAGTAGGTTCAGTCACATATTGTGAAACTGTAGGAGCTGTGAGCATCTCTCAGTCTATTGTTCAAGATGCTTTCTTTTCTGCCTGGCTAAACATGTCATTTCAGGGTTCATTCCAGTTCACATAAATATCCTAATTTTTCACAGAATGCTTATAATAATTTGCAGGTCCAGCACAATCTGTGTAAACATTTCATCTCTTACCACCTTGTGTGCATGTGTTGCTTTTTTTTTTTCCCCTGCTTGCATAAACTGGACATCTACTAATATCCTGTAACCGAAAGCAAGAAATCATCTTTTGAAGTCTTGGTATTGGAGGCAGAACATAAAATCATTGAAAATACATAAAATCATTATTGTCCTTTGTTGAAATGGCTTACAGTTTTCCAGATTAGTTTTGCAAATTTATATATTTGAACCAATACAAAAATAATGCAACTAAAACCCATAAAATAAACTAGCATGCAGACATGATACATTCAGTAAAAGATGCACAGATCTTTACATCTCCATCAAAACACCATGCAGTTATGCTGAGCATGGTAAATTCATCTCCTTTCTCTGCCTTTCCATGTTTCCTCTCATATTATTTTTTCATCATGTGTGCCTTAAGAGGATGGGGATTGCTATTCACCCAGTTTGGTGCCCGCGTAAGATCAGAATCCAGATGACTGCAATGATCCAGATGACTGGTAGATGGTCACTCTGTTGTGCTCTTACATGTGTCATCTGGTCCCACACTGTGTATCTTAAGGGTCTTGACAAGCCTTGAAATAAAAAGTAGGAGAGTATAAACAGCAAAACCCTTTGCTATTGAATACATAAAGCAAAAAATACGTCCAAAGAAGAATGTGTCTTACTGTTTTATAGATAGGGTCACTGAGACACGACAAAATGTTTCAAGCTTGGTCACCCACCAGGCAAACAACTGAGCCAAGGTGAAGATACAGGTATCCTGAGCTCTGATTTAATCCACTTCCCAATGGAATACAATGCCTTTGAGTCTCTGCAATCTGCAGAATATTGGTCTTTCTCTTAGTAAGTGGCAGAGCCACATAGAAATCTGTGAGAGCAATCCTACTGAAGACAATGAGGAAGCCTAGAGGTACAGGGGAAGGCTTAGTAGAATCTTATTTTCTTCCCACAGTGGTAAAAGCAAATAAAACCATAAAATCCCCGCTTTCAAAATAAGAGTTAATATATGGAAGTGTAAAAAAGATACTGCCTTATGCAAAGAGGGAAAGATACATGAGCCAAGAATGGGCAATGATTTACATGTGGGTGCTATGTATCCCGGTCATAGTATTATAGCTTTGAGGATCAAGAAATTTTTGTCCTAGATACATGTGCTGATTCACCGAGAAAATGTGCATTGTTAAATCACTGTGTCATATTCCTTACCCATGCTGGGGTTAGAGGTTGCAAACTGGGTTGTCAAAACAGCACATGTGGGACTTCACAACTGTGAAATCTGGCTGTTTTAAACACCCGTGCAAAATCTATCTTTACTTGAAAAAATGAAAATTCAAAAAAACAGCAGGTGGGAGGATATGGCAGGAGAAAGATCACCCTGCTGCTCGTTGTGTTTTACAGCTCTATTTCCCTAATCATCTCCTTCAGGCAACCATCTGAGACCAGGTCACAGACCTTTGGGGTGACTCAAAAGAGCCATCCATATGCTTTTATTTAATATTTCAAGAACTCAGAAAAAACAAACAAACCCAAAACCATTAAGTATTCACAACTCTATAGCCTGTAACAGGAACACTGCTGTGTTTAACAAATCCATTGCAGAATACTTCAGCATTGCTGTAAAGGTTACCACAGATTATGCCGGCAATGTGCACTAAACAATTTCCTTTGATATCTTTTGGGGGTAGAATCAAATAGAAGGGTTTTCTACTACTGTCACATCCCACACAGCTCTTATGGTTCTTTATGTCATTTTGCTCTCAAGAGGAAGCAGGGTGATTGAAGAGAATGACACTGTCGTGACGTCTTCAACGTTAGTTATTTGTTTTTTTAGACTGTTTGGGTATCAAGATTTGAATGAAGACCACTAGTAGAACCGACAGTCAGGAATTTGCCTGGCACAAATAAAAGGAGATGAATTTTAACTGGAGAACTAAAGATTTGTTTAGCTTGGGCCTCAGTTTTCACTAGTATTTTTTTTTTTTTCAAGAAATCCAAAAGCCATCATTACAAATAATATTAGGTCACACGTACAAGTTCTTTTAAGGCATTATGTCTATATAATGCAAAATGTGGGTGAAGACTGCACATTTGTTTTGGCAGAAGGATTAGGTTTAGTAGAACAAGTCTGCTACAAGGCATTTCATCTCTGAGGTATTGATTAGACTATTGCCCACAGAAGCCAAGATAGCTATTTAATGTGCATTGAAGGGTGAGTCAGTAATGTCACCAAATTTTCAAAATCTTCATTTTCCCAAAGCACTACAAAAGGCACGTCCTCTCTTCTGTCTTGTTGTTATTGCCAACAAAATAGGATTTGATGGGCAGGGAGACTGTTCTCTTCAAGAAAACAGTGGTATGTGTCAGTGAGGCAGATGTGATGTGGTTTGTGCTACCCTCCCTGCTCAGCCTTGCACGGGCACTGGGTGCCCGGAGCAGCTCCTGTAAAAGATGCTGTGTTCAACATGTCTGTAACCTCTTGCTGGCTGTTTCACAAATAGCTTGCTGGAATGTTGCTGCTGGTCTTGCAGACTCTAGTAGTAGATGTAATTAAAAAAAAAAAAAAAATTGCAATGTAACTTATACTCCAGATCTTTTTCCTCCTTGCAAATAAATGCATAGTAATAGTAGGAATATTATATGTTCGGCAAATGATGTTGCAGCTGAAATCTTCACATGCGGTATGAAACAACTATTTGTGCTGAGATGAATGGATGATTATTACCTCGTTGTTTTCTTTTCATTATCCTTTTGAATTAAAACCTCCTTGCAAAGCCATTATCATTTCTTTTAACAGCTCTCTGTATTAAATGTCTCTGCCTCTTCTAGTGTTTTTTCCTTTGTTTAGATTGAGTTCCAATTTTCTGTTATTTCTGAACTCTAATTTCCTTATTGTTTCATATTTGTACAATGTCTTCTTCATAAATTCAGTATGTGTATATTCCATGTAGTTTCTCAAACACACGTAGGCCAAAAAGCAAGAACCTTCTCTAAAATCTGTATTTACAGCTCTAGTGGCAACCACTCTCCTCCTACACTGAAAAGCTGTGAAAAACTGTCAAGATGTGAGCATGCATAACAATGTTCCTGGCGGCTGGAGCTGACTTATTTTCTAACCATGACTTCATTTTGTCAGCTAGACCAAATACAGTGAGAAAGAATCACAGAATCATAGAATATCCTGGACTGGAAGGGACCCACAAGGATCACTGAGTCCAGCTCCTGGCTCCACACAGGACCACACAAAATTCAAGCCATATTTCTGAAAACATTGCCCAAGCTTTTCTTGAAGTCCAGCAGAGTTTGTGCTGTGACCACTTAAAACTCTTTTGATAAAACCCACCAAAACAGTCTTCAAAACTTAGAATTGTAGCATCTCACACTACTCATCTCCTGTTCTGCAGTGCTGCGAAGAGCGGACATAGATACAACAGTACCAGGAAAAGACGGTTGTGCGTAGGTCTAATTCTGTGCTTTTCCAATTCAGAAATGGTCAGAAATGGTTCACTTACACGTGGCAGTAGTTGGTACCCTCCAAAATGCATCACAGGATCACTTAAGGCCAGAAGGGTGGAAGAATCTCAAAACTGTGTTGTGCCACAGAGAAGAAAGAAGAAAGGCAGTGAGTGTCGTCGGTATCATGGATCCCTGCAGTTGATTGGTTTATTCTTTTGTTTATGTAAGAACTTATGCTGAACATCCAATGGAAATTAAAAAAAATAATAATAAAATCTGATATTATATGTAAGAAAACAGGGTTTTTGGGCTTCTATCATTGGAGTTAGCAGAGGTGCCTATTTCCTGTAGATACCTGTGATAACGATTTCTCCCTTATGTCATCTTCTCTCCTGGACACTCTTTGTGCGACTTTTTTCTATTGTCCACAGAGCTCACGTTTGCTTATTGAGGCCTTGGGGCATCTTAATGAGAAGTTCTGCTTTGATTTTCAAAAGGTTTCACTATTTAAAATGAAACTTCCAGCACTTACTAGAAGAGATGACTTTCATTAGCAAAATGAGCTTTCAGGCTTGTACCTGCTTGACATAGATGAAAGTAAACCAACCTGACCTTTCAGCTGAGGATTAAGCACTCTTAAGCTTTTTTCTGATTTGTGAAATAGCTCCATCCCTGGTCCATCAGTGACTGATTCTTGGGATGATGCTGTGTGCATTGAAGGCAGGCCTACAGTCAGC
>VXAV01002164.1:3628-46993 GCA_013399715.1 Alectura lathami | reverse complement strand
TCCGGGGGCGGGGAGCACCTGCGGCAGTGCGGGGTGCGGGCGGGACCCCGCTGCGGGGAGCGCGGGGTGCGGCTGCTCCTGGGGGGCGGCGTCTGGTTTGGGGTTGGGGTCCAGGGCGCGTCTGCTTTCGGGGTGCCACGCGGGATGCCACCGCCGGTCTTGGGGTGCGTTTGGGTTTGGGTTGTGGCACGGGATGCGGCTGCTGCTGGGGTGGGACGCGGAGTGCATCTGTTTCTGGGGTGCCACGCGGGATGCGTCGGTTTTTGGGGCTGGGCGTGGAGATGCATCTGCATTTTGGGTTCCGACACGGGATCCGTCTGTTTTTGGGGCGTGTCACGGGGTGTAGACGCCCGCGGGGTGCAGCGGCTTTTGGGTCGGGACACGGGATGCTCTGCTTTTGGGGTGCTACAAGGCGTGCAGGCACTTTCTGGGTGCGACACTGGGTGCGGGGCGTGGCACAGATGCCCCCTTCCCCAGAACGAGGAGTCCCCTTCCCTGCCTGCCCTTTACCTGTTAGCGCCCGGGCTGCAGCTGGACACTGCTCCCGCAGTCGGGGTGCACGGGGCTGGGGGCTCTGCCGCACCCCGTCCCCAAGCGAAGCCGAGGGCCCCCGGGGGGCCGTACCCCGCAGAGCCCCCCTGGGCCGGGCGCAGGCAGCCGTCGGAGCTGCCGCCCTTGGGGCACAGCCTGGCCAGAGTCCAGGAATGCAAACACCGTGGTGCGGGGGAGCCGCGCTGGGAGCAGCCCCCCCCCTACCCCGAGCCCGTCCCCGCCCTGCACGTCCCCAGGAGTGGATCTGGGTGTGTGCGGAGCTGGGAGTGCCCCGCGCCGCTCCTGGGGCCCCTCTGCAGCCTCTCTAAATCCCTGCGGGGCGAGGGATGCCCTCTGTATCCCCAGGGTGCCGTCCTGGTGGCCAGGGGCAGGTGGCTGGCGCTAGCCGTGCTCCCGTGGCCGCGCTCCTTGGGGCAGAGGTGAGGGCATATGGGGCAGGGTGTCCGGTGTGCAGCAGGGTGCATCGGGCAAGCCCTTAGGAAGCATCCACGCCTTTCCTTCTAAGGACTTTCTCCCCGAGCGCTGTGTTTCTCTTGGCTTTTTGCACTTTCTTTTTTTATCCTCTTTCCAGTCGATTTCCCCCCTGCGTACGGGCTGCGTTTCCTGCCCAACACCGTGCCCTCCCCTTGCTGGGGGGCCGGGGAGCGGTCGGGGTGCGGCGGATGCTGCTTGCCCTCCTCACACCTTGTCCCCGCCTGGCTGCACCACGGAAGCGGCCGCAGGATGAGGGAAGCCTGCCCTGGCCGAGGCCTTGGCGCTGCTGCGGGAGAGCCGAGCGCCGGCTGCTCCCACCCCCGGCCCGTGCTGGGATCCCCTTCCTCGCAGCACATACACACGTGCCGAGCTGGGCGGCCATTGGTTGGCGGCTGCAGCGCGGTGTTGGCGAGCCCAGCCGCGGAGAAGGGCTTGATGCTTCCCAGAAGCTCCAGGAGCCACGGCCAAGCCATTCCCAGACAGGCTGGGGGCTCACTGTGCATCCCAGGGCGGGGGTACGGCTGCTGCTGGGGGGCAGCACAGGGTGCATTTGGCTTTGGGACGTGATGCAGGGTTCATCTGCTTTATAGGGTGCGGCACGGAACTCCTGCAGGATGGGAGACTGCGGGGTGCATCTGCTTCTGGGGTGGGACACGGAGCACATCTGGTTTTGGGGTGTTGGTGGGGAGCTCGCAGCGGGGCTGCAGGTGCCACCCTCTGCACATCCGCACGGTTGGGAGGTCTCTGTGGGCGTCCGCAGGGCCGGGGGCCCTGAGATTTGCTTCTCCTGCTGCACATGGCTGAGGGAGTTTGTTGGGGGCCGCAGGACGCCAGCCCCCGCTGCAGCAGAGCCTTGGCCTCGTCCCCAGCGCAGCGTGGATCTGGCTGCAGCTGGTTTCCCCGAGAGGGAACCAGAAACCCGCGGAAACCTCAGGCATCCCGCGTGCAGCTCCAGCCCCTCGCCGTGTGCCCCTCCGCTGGCTGCTCTTCGCCGGGGGCTCCTGCACCGCCGCGCTGCTCCCCACGCACCTCGGCTCCGCGGGAGGCTGCCAGAGGGGCTGCACCGCTCCCCACCCCCTTCCCCTGCTCTAAAAGCAAATCTTTGTTCTCGCGGAGCCCTGGCTGCCGGCCGGCTGTCCGCCAGCCAGATGGAAAGGCACGGGGGCTCTCCTCCCTTCCCCGCTTCGCTTGCTTGTGCTGCAGGCGGCCTCTCCACGTCTCGAGGTCTCCCGCTGGAGCCGTGCCAGGAGCTCGGGGTGCACAGAGCTGGGCTCCGCAGCCCGGCTCCTCGGTGCGCGCAAGGCTGGTGGTTCTCCAGCCCTGCCCCAGTGCTCCCGGAGAGCTGCTGGGTGCGAGGGTTGTCACTGTGTCCCCGCATGCTGTGATCCCAGGGCGCCTGTGCCCGGTGCCTCTCCAGCTCGCCCACGCTCGTGGTCAGCTGCGGGCGTCGGAGCAGCGCAGGGGCTGCAGGGGGGGCTTTTTGTCCCCATCCAGCAGCACTTGTGGTGTCGCCGGGTGCTCCTCGCAGCCCACCTGCGGGCTGGCGCCTGGCTGAGCCCTTCACCCTGGTATCCAGCCTGCCCCGGAGGAGGTGGGGAGCAGGGGGAGGCTGGGAGGGGGCTGCACCCTCCATGTTCGCCTCCTCAAGGGCAACGCATGGGCAGGAGGGGTGCCTTGTGCCAGCCCCGGATGCCAGCCATTCCCCAGCTCTGAGCTCATGGTTTCGGCCGCTTTGCGGCCAGGCCGGGGGCTCTCATGCCGCGCAGGTCAGCTCGCGGGCTGCAGCTCTCCTCCCCCGGGGCTGCCTCTGCCTGGGGCCCTGGGGCTGAAAGCGATGGGGAGCGAAGCCTGGCGTGCCCAGGTCCGTGGGTGCCCAGCCGTGGCCAGGTCGTGGCCAGGTGCCTCCTGTTATCCTTTCCCGTGTGCGCTCGGTCCAGTTTCCTGACCCCATTGCGTGCTTATCTCTGGGGCTTTCACCTGTTTTTCCAGCTCCTCCTTTCCTGCACGCTGCTGTGCTCACCTCTCTGCTTAGTGCCAGCTGTATGGAAGGGACGAGGGCCAGGAGCTGGCTGTTGGGGTGTCCCAGCCGTGCTGGAGGTGCAAGACAACACCTTTGTTGTGGCAGAAAGGCCTCCTGGCTCCCTTTTGGGGCGGTGCCACCATAAACCCACTCCAGACCGAGAGCACGGCGTTTTGCTTTGAAGTTGCCTCCTGTGCGAGGCTGGGTGGCTGTCGCCCAGCGGCACTATCAGGGCACTGTTGACACAGCTGCCTTCCTGCAGCCCTCTCGTCCCCAGTTCCCATACCTGGGCCGAGCGGAGGGGGCTGCGCTGCCGGACCCGCTCCCGGGCTCCCCGCTGCCGTCCCCCTCCTGGGGACCCGCGAGTTGGTGCAGGGCACGCAGACCCCGCTGCTTTGCGGTGGCACTGCCAGCCGTGCCATGACGCAGCCCTGCCCTGTCCATGCTCGGCTCCCAACCCCAGCTCTGCTCCGGGTCCTGGATCGATAGCCATTACCTCCTGGCCGCCCTGGAGCACAGCCAGGCGTTCCATTACCGCTGCAGGCCCCCGGTGCCACCTGTGCTGCGGGCAGGCAGCGCCCGCTCTTGCTTTGTGGGCAGGGGTGTGGCGAGGAGCTCGCCTCGGGTGGGCTGCAGGGAGGATGCTCGGGCTCTTGGCTCCGGGTGGTGGGTCCAGGAGTCCCCCCGCTCCCGGCTGTGCCCCGTTGTGCTGGGGACACAAGCGTGAGCGCGGCGTGCCTCCCCTAGGTGCAGCCAGCAAGCCGGAGGTCTCCATGCCGGCGGTGCTGGAAGTGGAGAGCGGGACCACGGCTAGGCTGGAGTGCAGCTTCTCCATCCCCGGAGACGGCTCCTTCACCTACATCGAGTGGTACTACGTGAGTGCCATGGGGCTGCGGGGTGGGGTGGCCACCCTGGGGCTGTCCCCGGGGCTCTCCGTCAGCCTGGCCTCGTCCCCTCACCCCTAGGTGGACCGCAGCAACCTGGTGAGGCTGTGCCACATCACCAAGAGCAAGGTGCAGGAGGAGGACACGGACTACAAGGGGCGGCTGTCGGTGGGGGAGGACAAGGCGCTGTCCATCAGCAAAGTGACGGTGCAGGACTCCAGGACCTTCGTCTGCCGGGTCGCGGCGGGCAGCCAGGGCGTGGGCGAGAACCAAACCGAGCTCCGCGTCTACAGTGAGTGATGGGGCGGCCGTGCCTCCACGCTGCGGGGATGGGGATCCCATCCCATTCCTCCTGACGCTTGGGTGCCTTCTTCCAGAGGTTCCTGCGACCCCTGAGATCACACCCAGCTCGGTTGGCATCCCCGTCAACAGCAGCAAGACCCTAGAGGTGAGGAGGGGTCCCATGAGGGCTCCCAACAGCGCTGGGCTCCCCAAATTCCCCATCCCCTTAGGGGCACCCCTGGGGCCGTGCTGTGCCCAAGGTGCTCCCTGCTGCTGCAGATTGCCCAGTGCTTGAGCGAGAACAGCTTCCCACCCCCCAACATCACCTGGCACAAGAACGGGGAGCAGCTGCAGCCGGAGGAGAGCAGTGAGTTGGGGATGGGGATGGGGAACCACATCCCCCCGTTGGAGAGGGGCCGGGGTACCTGTGCCCTCCCCGCTTAGCCTCAGCATCCCTGCGGGTTGGGAACAGCATCTGCGTCCCTTGCAGAGGTGAAGATCCTGGGCACGCTGACCCGCAAGTCGAGCGGGCTGTACACGGTGAGGAGCACCCTCTTCGGCACGGTCACGCGGGAGGACCGCGACTCCCTCTTCCACTGCACCGTGCACTACTGGCTGCTGGGGCAGCGGCGCACGGCGGAGTCACGGCGGGTGAACGTCACCGTCTTCTGTGAGTTGGGGGCTGGGGGCTGTGCCTGGTGCCGTAGCAGGTGGGGGGACCTGCACCCACCCTGCCCTCTCCCTCCTCCTGCAGACCCCACGGAGCACCTGAAGCTGCACGTGGTGCCGGCCTCGGCGCTGGTGAAGGAAGGGGACGATGTGAAGCTGGTGTGCGAGGCTGACGGGAACCCGGCGCCTGTTTTCAGCTTCTACAAGAGAGAGGTGAGGTGTTGGGGGGTGCGTGGCCCCTCTCTCAGTAGACATCTGTCCCGGAGTCCCTTGTCCCCTGCCCGTGGGGCACCGCGGAGCGGGATGCAGCGTCCACGGTGGAGGATCTGAGGCTCTGCTGTCCCCGTCCCCACAGCTGGAGAACAACTGGCAGGACCTGACGTACCTGGCGGACGCCAACAACGGGGTGCTGAGCCTGCACGACGTCAACAAGAGCAGCAGCGGGCTGTACAAGTGCCAGACGCTGGACTTGGACGACATGAGGCAGCTGGAGAAGGAAGTGGAGCTGGTGGTGAACTGTAAGGATGAGGGGACGGGACAGCGTGCACCCTGCAGCAGGCGCCCCGTCCCCTCCTGCTCATGCTGCCCCCCCTGGTCTCCATCCCTCTCCCAGACATCGAAGGGGTCCACGTGAAGATGGAGCCGTCCTCGCCCCTTCACGAAGGGGACACCGTGAAGCTGAGCTGCAACGCCCTCAGCCCCGTGACCCTGGACTACCAGTGGAGGGATGCGAGGGTGAGCAGCGCTCGGGTACCACCGCGCTCGGCAGCAGGCTGAGCAGAGCCAGGAGCCTCGTGAGAGAGCCCAAGGGTGGAATTTCCCCGCTGGGAGCCATCCCTGCCCCTTCCCCAGCGCTGCAGGGAGGTGCTGAGCCCCGTGCTTGAGGCTCACTGCTGCGGGTTTCCCTCCCCAACAGGGCAGGAAGCTGCTGGACGGGAACCAGCTCGTCCTGAGCAACCTCACCTTCGAGACCTCCAGCAACTTCAGCTGCAAGGTGCTGGCCCGCAGCGTGCCGGGGCTGGAGCAGAGCAAGCAGGTGGCTGTGGCCGTGCAGGGTAAGGACCGGCGCGGGGTGAGCCCCCTCCCGCTTGCATCAACCCCATCCCGCAGGGGGGAGCAGCCGCTCGACGTGCCCCCCTCCCCGCAGGGAAGCCGCGGATCGTCGCCATCAGCTCCCCGCTGTACGTGCGGCAGGACGAGGTGGTGAACCTGACCTGCAAGGCCATCGCCTTCCCCCGGCCCTCCGTCCACTGGAGCATCAACGGGACGGTGAGGGCCGGCTGGGAGCTCCGCGCGGGTCTTGGGGTGCGGGGGGGGGCTGCGCCTGGGCGCTGAGCCCTGCCCTGCCCGTGTCCCCTCAGACCCATGAGTACGTGGAGAACCAGCACGTCGCCAGCAACCTGACGGTGCGCGTGAGCCACGACCTGCTGCGGGCGGGAGCCATGTGCCGGGTCTCCAATGCGCTGGGGGTCAGCGAGAAGCACATCCAGCTGCTGGGTGAGTCCCATCTCCCCCTCCCCTGCTCTTCCCAGCAGAAAAGCTCGGTCTGCTCCGCGTGTCCCGCAGCACAGGCGGTGCTGGGATGGGGGGCACCGAGGAGTGTCTGGCCTGGGGAGGGAGCCTGGCCTGCTGGCTCCTGCATGTGTTGCTGTTCCTCTCCCTGCCAAGCCAGGGAACGAGGCTCTGTCTCCACCTGCAGGGGTGCAGAAGCCGCCTGCTTGTCCTCAGCCTGGTGCCCAGCGGGGCCAGCAAGCTTCCTGCAGCCCAGCTTTGGGCAAGGGAGCACGGGGATGGCCGGGGAGCTAGCAGGAATCCCTGTGAGCCACCGTCCTGCAGCGTGCAGGGGAGGTGGGAGCACAATGCAAAAGGGGTTTGTGCAGAACTGCTCTGCAGAGCATTTCTGTGCTGCCATCTGCATCCTGCAGGGACAGCAGGAACAGGAGTTCCAGCGGTGCTTCCTTGGGGATGGGAGCTGCTTTTCTGGCCCCTAGTGACACAGGAGCTGCAGGGCATCAGGGTGGGACACGCAGTGACCTCCCTCCTCTCCTGCCCTGCCTAGATCAAAAGACATCAGAGAGCAAAGGCGTGATCATCGTGGCCATCATCGTCAGCATCCTCGTGGTGGCCGTGCTGGGCGCCGTCAGCTACTTCCTGCACAAGAAAGGCAAGATCTCGTGTGGCCGCGCCGGCAAGCAGGACATGTAAGCACCGCCGCCCCCCAGGCAGCCCGCGGGGCCAGAGGCGCTCACCATCGCTCACTGCTTCCCATCCCACCGCACCCTGCCCCGCGCGGAGGGAGGGAGGCAGCCGGGGGCACCGCGCGCACGGGGGTCTCGGCACTTCCAGCTTCTCGCGGTGAGGGAGGCGATGAGGAGAGGAGCAGGGCGTTAGAGCAGCCAAGGGACCCGTCCCCAGGGAGGGGCTGGGCAGCCCAGGGCTCCCCCTGACCCCGAGCCGGAGCCTCGTCCTCGGCTGCCCCCCGCCCTGGAGCATCCCCCGAGGTGGAGCCCCGGGGGCTCGGTTTGGCCTCGCAGAGCCACGTGCCCTCTTTGGTGTCGCAAGCATGTCTCAAAAATTGTCACCTCCCTCCCCTAGCACAAAGCCAGAGGCACGTAAAGACAAGAATGTAGTTGAAGTTAAGTCAGATAAACTTTCCGAAGAGGCGGGGCTCCTGCAGGGTGCCAACGGCGAGAAGAGGCCCGCCGCCGACCAGGTAGGACCGAGCGTCGTGCGCTGCCCTTGCTGGGGCCAGGGCCGTGCTGGGGCTGGGTGCGGAGCTGAGGAGCGGCCAGGGGTGCTCGAGGTAACGCTTTTCTCCTCTCCCAGCGCTCCCCACCCTGCATGGGCCTCCGTCATCCATCACCAGCGCTCGGGGTGGGGGGGCCTGGGAGGGAGGGGAGGCGGTGAACGGTGAAGCCGCTGCTCCGAGGATGCGGGGCAGCTCTGCTCCGTGCCAGCCCCGGCACCTCGGGGGAGCTGCTGCCTGGCACCGCTCCTTCCAGGCTCCACAGAGCACCCACGGGGCTGCCGCGGGGGCTCTGGGGGAATTGGCTGCCGAAGCAGCCCTGGCAGGAGGCAGAGCATCGCCGAGCCAAAGCTCCCGGTGCAGGGTGAGCCGGGTCTCCGGGGGCCGAGAGCCTCCGGGGGGCCGCAGGAACTGCTCCCAGCGCCGGTGCCAGGCTGTCACCGTGCCAGGGCAGGGCTCTCCGCGCTCTGTTCTTCCTGCTGGGCTGGAGGATGCAGCCCCCGAGCCAGCTGCAGTTTTATTCGCCCGAGGCTAGGGATGGCCCCAGCCCCGCTCCTGCTGCCCGGCACAGCTCAACGCCCCTCGCCCAGGGAGGGTGCTCAGCCCCCTGTGGGGTGCCCAGCAGCCCCACAGCACTGCCACCCCTCCAGCAGAGGATCTGTGTTTGTGCTCACCTGCTTTTTACGTTACGCTAACTGCTTTTTTTCCCCCCCCCTCCTTTTCTCTTGAAGAGCGAGAAATACATCGATCTGAGAAACTAGAGAGGGGAATCTCCTAAGTGCTTTCTTCCTTCAAACCTTTCCTGCTCTTGGATTGCCTTCTCCCACCCCTGCTCCAGCACCCGGGGGGCACGGCCGGAGGCAGCGAGCCCCCTCTGACACCCGAGCCGCGGGCTGGCGGGTTGTCGGCTCGGCCGCAGCGAAGCTGGACTTGCTTACTGCTACGGAGAAGCCAACAGCAATATTCAACAGAAATACCCCATTCAGCTACCTGACGGAGCAGCTGCCTGATGGAAGGACATGAGGCTTTTTTGTTGTCGTTGTTAAATTTAGGAAATTTGTCCTGTACAGGAGTGGGAAGGTTTTGATGTGTTTTGCCCCCAAAACTTGCTCAGAAAAGCTGGCGGAATTTTGCTTTTCCTCCGCTCGCTCCCGTGGGCTCTCCCCAGGCACCTCAGGGGGTCGGATGGGGGGGAAGGGCTGTGCAGGAGGGGAAAGGGCTGTGTTAGGGCAGCGCTCGCCCGCTGCTGGGGGGTGCCGGTGCTTTGCTGTCCCTTTGGACAGGCTCTGGTCTCAGGCAGGTGCCGGACCAAGCCCTGAAATCCCCAGGTTTTAGGTTTTGCTGACAAGGGGGAGGGCAGTTGCATTGCTTTAGGGAGGCTGCACAGCTGCTGGCATCAGTGGGTTGTGTTTAGATGTAAACCTAAGGAATGTTAGGTCAGGGCCAGCCGGCGATGTCTCAGGGTTGGATTTTTTTTCCTTTTTTTTCTTTGTTTTTTTTTGCTCAGCAGTTATCAGCCCCCAGGGAAAACCGGTTTGCTCCTTGCTTCACCTCTGGCCCCACAGCAGGGAGCGGCCCATCCCCTGCCCCCTCCCAGAGACCAGCCCCCTCCCTCCCTGTCACCTCTCAGCGCTCTGCTGTCCCCAGGCTCTGCCGTCCCCAGGCTGCGGCAGGGCCTCGGGTCCCACTGGGTGGAAGGACAGGCGAAGCCCCGCGCGGGGAGCTGCACTCCCGAGCTGCAAGCGTTGTCCAAGCAGAAGCTTTGGTTTATATATATTTTTGTTGGGTTGTGTGTACATTTCCAGAAGTTTTGTCTGATATTTGCAAGTTGTTTTTTTTTTTTTTTTTTTTTTTTTATATATATATGTGAAAATAAAGTACCGAGTTCAAAGCCTGGCAGTGAATTTGCTCCCGGTCCCGGCGGGCGCCCTGCTGCGTGCCACGTGGCTATTCCCAGCGCTGGGAATCCCAACAGGAGGTGCCGTGGGCATGGGAGAGAGCTCTGCTAGCACCCTTACAGCTGAGGGGGACCTTGAAGATCACCCCGGTCCCACCCCCTGCCGTGGGCAGGGTTGCCACCCACTGGAGCAGGTTGCTCACAGCCCCGTCCAGCCTGGCCTTCATTGTACTACTAACTATTACTGATACTAAAAACAAACGGGGAAAGTAACTTACTGGATGCTAATAGTGATAGCTTTTAATAGACAATCACAATAATATTAATTAATACATCTTCTAGAAGATTCTCATAAATGGAGAGAAAGTACTGTTGCTAGCTAACCACCCTACCGAGAATTTCAGTGAATGAATTCTGATAGATTCTAACACAACTGCACAAATAACTACTACAGATAATTCTTTACGTAGGTTCTAGTATTTAATTTCTAGCTACCGTAGATACCAATAACTCCTAATGAGTGACAGCATCACTAGAGACCAGCAGATTACACAAGGAAATCTTATTAGCAGCTCCTGCAGGTACTAACACATCCAGACGCACACTGACGGGCAGCTGTGTGACCGGCTGCTGCTCGCGGGCAGGAGCTGTTAGACCCATAGGTTGAACTTTGTGTTCTGAGTGCACACCAAACATCGTGCTAGCATTAGAATTTCCATGGGAACTTTGCCAGCAGCTGCTACAGCTGCTAAGGGACAGCAGATTTATTGGAAGCCATACTCAAAGCGGGGTGGCTGTCAGTAACTTAGCACCTACGGCAGCTGTTGGCTGTGACATTCTAGGCTAACATCAGTAACAGAGAGAGCTCTACCCACCGGTACGAGGTGTAAGAACAGCTGCTCTAACACCAGGAAGGCTCCAGGCAGCTCTGCTGTCACACTCGGTCGGCTCCAGGCAGCTCTGCTGTCACACGCGGTCGGCTGTGCTGGTGCCAGCAACCCCCAAGGCACTGCCGGTGGTGGTAAGAGCCAGCAGTCCCAGCTGGGGATGGCACTGCAGCCCCAGAGCGACCCCAGCGAGTCCCCTGGTGCCACCTCACTCACTTGGCTCCGCCGGACACCGCTGGAATCAAGAAGCTGCTGTTGGGCCCAAGGCACGCGGCTGGAACCAAACCCCCAGGTCTTCCTCAGGCCCAGGTTAACCTGGTTTGGCAGCGGCTGATGGCATGGCCAGCTGACCTCACGTGACCTGTGTCCTCATTTGACCCCTGTGACCTCATTTGACCCCAGTGAATCTCATTAGGCCTCAGGTGCCACTCATTTCATTGACATTGACCCCACTTGACCTCCATGTCCTCATTTGACCCCAGTCAACCTCATTTGACCTCTTGAGCCAGTTATTTCACCTGACTTGGCCTCACATGACCTCCATGTCCTCATTTCACCCCCGTGTCCTCATCTGACCCCAATTAACCTCATTCAACCTCTTGGGCCACTTATTTCTTTGAAGCTGATCTCACACGACCCCTGTGTCCTCGTTCGACCCCAATCAACACCCCCAACTCCATTCGGCCCAGCCCGTCCCCACTTCAGCCCCCCCCACGGCCACGGGCCCTACGGGTGGACACCCAGACACCTTGCCCGACCCCACAGCCCCTCCAGCCCCCACCCACGCCCAGGACCCAGTACTTGGGGCTGGCCGAGTCCTGGGGCCTCTTTTTGCCTCTGCAGCACCCCAGCAGAGGCTCACAGGCTCCGGCAGGACTTCAGCAGCGTCTCACGGAGCGCAGCACGCCCGCCGGGGCTCACAGAACCACCGCAACGCTGCCCATGTGCTACAACAAAGGAAATTTTATTTAAAAATAAAACTTTGTTTTTTTTTTTTTTTTTTACTGACACAGGTGAATGAAATCCCAAAGAAGCTCTTAGTGGGCAGCATACAAGAATGGAAACAATTAATAAATAACATTAGTATAACCTCTAAACATTAACAATGCATTTGCAAACAAAATGAGGACTTTAAACCAAGTGAACCTTAAAGCTCAGCTACTCTCTGTAAGAATATTTACCTTCTGTTTTTCCTTATTCTTTACAGATCTGAAAGGATTAAATACTGCTATTATATCTTATATTAATGACACTATACTTTTTTTTTTTAAAATATTTTGTGAAAATCTCAACATTTTTAACACTGATATCATACAAATTGGTATTTGTCATTCAAGAGAAAGAACAACTGTTCCTCCCCCACCAGGAGTTTCAAAAAAGATTTCCGGTAGGAACTTTAAAAACAAGTCCTTATTCCCCCCTAATTTTTCATGCGGCACCTTTAGCAAAGTGCCCTGGGAGTTGCATTTTTTCTTGCTCAACCGAAAAAACAAACAAACAAACAAACAAAAAAAAACCATTTACAGTAATGACCCTGCCTCAGGATTAGCTACAGTAAGGTCTCCAGCCTAGCGCAGGAAGCAGCATGCTGTGCTCCCACCCCAGCCGGCTCCCCCGAGGCAAGGGCTCGGCCAAGGGCATGCGGGAAAGCAGCTCGCGGGGAAAGCAAGCCTGCTGAGAGGCTGCACGCCTGCGTCTGCAGCACCTGCAGAGCGGGGCGGTGCCGCGGAGGAGCCGTAGCACGCTCCTGGCAGGATGCGTCTCACCGCAGGCTGCCGTTCCGCTGTGGCCAGCTGGAAACCCTGCTCGGGACGGCCGCCCGCTGGTCCCACGGGTTTTGTGCCCCAGGCCTTACTGCACCAAGGGTCTGCTGCTTGCTTTGCGTCCTGGGTTGACAGGTGGGGGAAAAACAGTATTTTTGAGGAGCAGAACTCGTATTTTGTTACGAGCAAAAGCAATCCTGGCCTACAATTCTCCTGCCTTCACGCCAGGCTTAGTACAGCACCAGTCCAGACAAGACACCGTTGGAAGGAGAGAGAAGGGAGCCTCCACAGCTGAAATGCTACAAAACACAGTGTCATAGTTGAGGGGACAACTGCCCAACCCTCCTGCCCCTTCTTTTCACACCTTGCAAAGCAGTCTCACGCTCGAGGGCATCTTTACAGCCTGGGGCTCTTCACAAAGGGACACTCAGACCCAGCCTGGTGACGCAGCATTCCCTTAAGAAAGGCACGAGGCATTTGGGTTTTTCCTTTCAAAGTAGCGTTATGAAGTTAACTTCTTAAGAATAAAGAGCAAGGAGGTTAAGGAAAAGAAGAGAAATTAATGTTAGGCTCACCCTTCTGAAAGGAAAACAGTGAGAGAAACACACTGTACAGCGCCTGGTTGGCTTCACAGAGCACAGCCACGACACGCGGCCAGGGCCCCGCTGCACGTCAGCGCTCTACGGAAGAAAAGCCAAGGCTTAAGCTTCTTAAATCAGTTTGAGACACAAACAGTGCACAGAAAGGACACATGCAGAAAAATTAGTGATACATGCCACAAAGATTGCTTGCTCTAATCTCTAACATCTTGAACAACACCCGCGGGAACGCGTCCCTTGGCACACGAACCCCAAAGACAGGCTCTGCTGGGCGTGCGTTCGTTGGGCATCGCGACAGAGGGCTCGCAGGGGACGGGCACCGCTGCTCGGACCGCACGTGCCGCGCCAGACGAGAGCCCAGGCCCTGCAGCCGGCTGAGCCTGGCTCTCAGCAGCCTTGGCAGCAGCCGCCCCGCCAGCCTCGCGCCACACTTGAGCGCGCTCAGGCTGAGTTTACACAGCACAGCGGGGCTGAAGCGGCTCCAAAGCCAACAGGGAGCTAGCGGCAGCGCCGGGGAGATCTCACACAAGAGGAAAATAAACAGCAGGGCTCCCTCACAGAACCTTGCTCACGTGGTGCAGGGCAAAGCCTGCGTCACCCCTCTGCGGAGCTGCAGAGCGCGGCGCTCACTGACACCAATCCCGCTTGCAACTTCGGCCCCAGCCCCAAAATAGCAACGGCAGCGATGGCCCGGAGTGCTGCGCTGAAGGGATCCCCTTACAGCTGCAGAGAACTATTCTCTCTGCTACAGAAAGGAGAGGAGAGAGGAGGGAAACTTCCCAGACCCCACGCTATCGATTTACAAGGCTGCAGAGTTAGAGAAACACCTACACTCCACACAAAACAAACACTTTATGCACAGTTTCCCCTGCAAATACTTTGCAAGTCCCTTCTGCAAGCTGCTTCTCTGAGACCCGGCACCAGCTCCTAGATTCTCTAAAAGGCCAAACTGCACCCAGCTGCCTCCAGCACTCCCGCAGTATTTCAGCTTGCAGCCCGCTGCCCAGCGACTGCCGCCGCCCCGCGAGGGATGCCAACAACGCGGGACATGCCTCGAAGGGCTGAGAGCCCCCCAGTGCACGCAGAGCACTGCTCATCTGTCAGGTTGTGACCTCTGTGTCGATTTAAATCCCCTCAAAAGGAACTACACGCTGCTAGGAGCAGCATTAAGTAGCTGAGTATGCAAGTCAGGTTTTTTCCAAGTAACAGCTGAGTGCTGACTCCTAAAGCCCAGTGAGATTGTTTCACGAGTACAGAAGTTTCCCAGATCTGCCTTAACACCAGCTCTGGCAATTCCCTGGAGTAAAGGAAATGGAAAGAAGAGCCCCCACGCTGTTTTGATAGCCATGCAGAGAACTGCTGCACTAATTTTACTGCAAAGCAGGTAAGATACCCACGCGTACATCAGCTGCGCCGACCAACGCCACAAAGCAGCCTGGCACAAGGACAGCTGGCTCCCACAAAAGCTGCCTGAAGGAGACGATGGAATGTGTGTGAAGGCCACTAGTCTGCGACAGCCACCATGCAGCTAAGATAAATAAAACACCACATTCACCAGGTGCAACATTCCTAGAGAAAGAGTGCCTGGGAGTGTCCAGGGGTGGCTGCTCCAGCCCGGCAGGGCCGCAGTCGGGTCCGAGCGCCGAAGCACAAAATGCTCGAGGCTGAAGAAGGAGAAGCAGCAGCCAGTTCTTCCCTCTCTCTCAAGTTCTGCCCACCCTCTCCCACCCCTCAGAAGCACGTGGCACTTTCAGCACATCCAGCTCCCAGGAATCTGGCGCTGCCGGCAGGAGGACGCGTATGACAGAAAGCCGACTCCCAGCACCGCCAGGATCCCGGCGCCTGGCAGAAGGCGGTCACGCCGTCTCCAGGCTAAAAGGGATGGCTGAAATCACAAGCAATAATTGCTCCTGTTGCACGTAAGAGGGAGACGCCACGGCAAACAGGAAGCAAACAAAAGATTTCTTCCGAGGTCTCCTATTTATTCCCAGCAGAAAGTGACCTCTCAACTGCTCTAGAAAGCCTGAGCCAGATGCACAGCAGCGAACGGGTCCAAACCCGGTACCGAGAGCCACAGGACACACCACACCGACCCGGAGACTTGGTTTCTCAGAGCACTCACTTAGAATTCACAGCACAAAACACTCCCCCCAGCCTCCAGGGCATCAGTTCCGGGATCCCTCGTGGCGAAACCCCTCTCTACCAACACCCTGGAACTAAATCTGTTCTCTCAGACAAGAGGTAGGGGTACAGGACTCCAAGACACACACTGTAGAAAACACCTCTCCGCTTCCGTTTCGTTTCACTGCTTTGAAATCTGGAACCACAAAAACCTGATAACTGATTCTCTAAGAGGCAGGGCTGACCTCCGCTGAAGTCTCTAAAGGAACCCCCTTCCCCTTTGGTGCGCAGCTGGGCTACGGCCGCCCAGGCAGCTGGTCCGCAAAGTCCCGGGTGCGGAGGCACTGTGCTATGTGGCCACGTGCGCAGGGGAGGAAATGGAAACAAACTCACGGAGGATATTCTTGGCCATTTCAATATTGTTATGTGCAATGAGCAGCGCTTTCTGAATGTCCTGATATGAGTAGCCTTGGCTCATCAGATTCTCAATCTCGCTGGAGAGCTGCAGCGAGGCGCCGGGCCCGCCGCTGGCCCCGCCTGCCTGGCAGCTCCCCGCTTTGCGCTCCGAGTTTATTCTCCGCGGCAGCGGCTTCGGCGGTCTCTCTGGGACTTGAGAGCCATCTGAAAAACCTGGAGGGAGAAACAAGCGCGTCACTTCGAGAAAGGGCACGCGGCTCCGGCTTGGAACAAAGCGGCAGGGACATCAGGCTGATAAACGGCACGCGAACGTGCCACCAAACTGATGCCACTTCCCTCCGTCATGCCGAAATGGCTATGGACAGTCAGCAATTAGGAGTCTCATCGGGCTCACTTATTAAAATAAAACTACACAAACGGGAAAATGTGGCCAGGGGCGTATGCGTCCACACGAGCAGAGCCCAGGTGCCAGCGTCAGCGTGCCGAGGGAGCACGTGCACAAAACCACACCTATATGCCTGCAGCAGGTGAATTCTGCTCTCACTAGGGTCTGCTCTGCCAGCCCAGCAGCAGGCAGGGCCGGCCACAGGAGCTCCTGCTGAGCTCACCCCGCCTAAAGGCTGGCAGATCAGCGCAGTCGACAGGTGCTGCCAGCCCTCTGAGTCACTCAGATGCACTACTTGCGAGCAGCTACATCACCCACTGCTCCTGGGGAACACAAAGAACAGGCAATAAACCAAGCACCAGGCTCCAGGGATTTAACCAATGCCTCAGAGAGAAAATACATCACTGTGTGTTAACCCAGCATCCGGTGATTTTTGAGCTCTAGCCTCCTGTACCATGGCAGAAAACATTTTTCCTGCTCTGCGAATGACAAGGAGCTTCTCTGCATGAATATCTGACATCACCTTACAGAAAGCTGTACTTGTCATCTTCCAGAAAAACTCCTCAAGGTACTCAGGATGGAGCTTCCCAGCAGTTGAGCTGCGCACAACATACAAATCCATCAGCCTAGGAACGCCCAAACAATCGCTCTTTAAGAGCGGGCAGCACTGCTCAGCGAAGAAGCAGTCATTGTGGAGCCTTTCTGAAAAACTTCCACCAAAAGCACTAAGATGGAGGAAATAAATTCATTGAAGCTTCCTCACCAACCACAATGCAGTTCATCTCCCCAGTCTTCGTGGCACAAGCTTCTTACACATAAAAAGCTTTTTGTACATTTGAGAAAAAAGACTCCCCACCCCTCTCCCCCAAACTGTCTTTTGAAATAGCTGTTTCAGCTTGGACTGGATCAAGTTTCAGAGGCCATGGGTCAATCTGAAAGGGCAACTACCAGCTCAGCTTTTTTGGTAAATGATTAAGAAACTAAATTGTAGGGCACAATGCATGAGAACGTAAATCTGCCAAAACGCATCCCGCACTAGCCAGGCTTGCTTAACACCAGGCTTCAGCAGCAGCCAATACCCAATATTTCAGACAACTGCAGATGCTTCCCAGAGCAGCAACAATCCGCATTTCCACAGCATTCTGCGTTAGCAGATCTCCTACCGCCACACAGCAGAACTGTACTATCACTCCAGGGCTGTAAAACCAGCCGGGTTTTACAAAGGGTCAATGATTAAGCTCAGCAGTTGACCGGGGAGCAGGATGTGAGTGAGGTCTCTCTGCCCCTCTTATCCCTGTCAGCCATGTTCCACAGACACAGTGACAGAGTGGGGCCGGGAGGAGTGGCGAGAGCTAATAGATCTCCCTGAACTAATATCTGAAATCATCTCTGAGCAGAAAGCTCCAGGAAAGGGAGCTGGTGAAGCAGGTGAGCAGAAGACTCGCTGGGACAAGCAGTCCTGAGCCTCCTGCCAGCCTCTCACTTGGCAAATGGCCGGGTGTTCAGACGTGCTGAAGCCCAAAGCCCCTCAACAGGGAATTTCTGAGCTCCCTTTCGAGCCTCTGGGCAGTTGCAGGAAATAAACCAAGCATTATTCAGCAAGGCTCTTGGAGAGACGAGGCTTGGGTTTTCCCCTGGAGAACGTGTCTCGCAGCCGGAAGGACAAGATGTCCTCTGCTCCCGGGGGACAAAAAGCTGACCCTGCCGAGCCACTAGGTCCTCGCTGGGAGAAACTGAAAGCATCGAGCAGCACACTTGTGCCATCTGCTGGCAACAACCGCACCCCAGCCTCTGAGCCAGGCAAACCAGGCCAGCCACCTCGCCTTCTGCTTGAACAGCAAGCAGCAGCAATACTCTGAAGTTCTGCAAAAAATATGCCTTGTCCTGCAGGACACCGTGGCCCAAGGAATATCCTTCAGCTGAGGAAAGGTTTTGCTAGCTTTAATTGGGACTCGCTAGCTCAGAGATTTAATGAATAAGGCAGCGCATTCCGAGCTGTAAGCCAGACTGAGCAGGAGCAGTGTAACTCTGCCCTGTAAAACTGATTTTTACGGCCGCCTCGCAAAACCTTGAGGCAGTGACAGACGCCTCAAGCACAGCAAGCCACCAGCACCCCCGCAACAGCCAGAGTGCAGCTGTTCCCTACCTGTCACGGGGTCGTTTTCCAGCGACATTCGGCTGAAGGCAGGCGTGGCGTTGGAGATATCAGACAGCGTGCGCCGGGCAGTGGCAACTGGTAGTGGTGGTTTGGGGACATCATAGCCATCTTCTTCGTTCTCTGACTCTTCAGGGCCGTTACTGGCAGTGGCTGCTGCCAGATCCCCTTCATCTAGAACAAGAGGCACAGTCTGAGCTCCTCTCAAGGCAGACTCCGTTCCCTTGTAGTCCACACACGCACAGGACGCAGAACTACGGCTCTGCTGCCCAAACCCCTTATTCAAGGGGAGCTCTTCCCAGAAGGTAGCATTAGGTGAAAAATATTTACTGTAGATGTGGGCTGACAACAACGGATCTTCAAAGCAGCCATTTTTTTTTTGAACAACTGCAGGTTTCACTTAGTCTAAAATGCTTTTCCAGCTGGTACTGGGACCAATGCATTGCATCCCGGTTTCTCAGCAGCTTAGCTTCAGTCGTTTTTTTTTGTTTGTTTGTTTTAAGCACACCCACTCACCAGAAGTGCTGATGGCCTCGAAAGCAGAGGACACTGCTTGGGAGTGAATGTTGTACATGGCTTCGTACATGCAGCCATCCGCCTGCCGGTCGCACTCCGCAGCTCTGAGGGAGAGAGCACATTTCCCTTCAGACAAGAGACAGAGATCAGCCATCACCTAGTTTCTGTTACTGAGGCTCTGCAGAGATGCCTGCTTCAAAATGAAACCACCGCTCTTCTGGGAAAGAGTATTTGTGCCTGTAAATGCTCTAGTGGTGCTTACTGCAATACAGGTCAGCTTAAAGGAGTTTAACTGCTACCACCACAACACCATCTTTTAGGAGAATTTTGAATTTCAGTGGCTGCTGCTGTCCAAAGGTTACAGGACAGAGCTGGGAGCGGTTATCTGTCTCCCTCAGTACTGTATAAGCATTCTGCAAAAGAGCAGCAGCCACACTTCATTTATAGCTCGCAGTGCTAGTCTAGATCTGGTGAGTGTCACTGGGGGAATTCAGCTAACGGAGCAAGCAAAACCTCCACCCTAGTAAACAAATATGCTTCCCCAGAGCTGCGAGGAGGAAGAACAGCACATGCAAACAGAATCTCACCGCAAGCTCTGAGTCATTTCCAGAGGCATTTTGATCTCTGGTTTTTGTACAGCAGGACCTGGAGGCACCACGGGCAGGGAGGACGGCGACATGTATTCTGTGTCTTCGTCGCTTTCAGACTGCTCCCCTGGAGGCAGTTTTGGTACAGGCAGTGGTCTGGAGGCAGAATAAACAAAAAAAAAAAAAAAAAAAAAAAAAAAAAAAAAAACATTTACACTAAATCTAAATAATATTGCAGAAATATCAAAGCTGAAGGAACAAGCAGCCATGTTCTATTGATGCTGGCTTTCAGTATCACCAGACTGAGACTAAGGCTTCACTGTTATGTCAAATTCCGTCCCTGGCACCAGCATGCGGAAAGACCAACAATTCCCTCTCTAATTTATAAAAGAACACTTTTTGCCAGAAAACAACATACCTGGCAGCTAAGGAGTAGATAGCATTGGCAGATGAGGAGGGTTTAATTTTGGGGTGCTCACTCTCTGAGGTTGCAGGTGGACCACTGTTCAAGCTCTGAAAGAAAAAAAATCCACGTCAGGAATTAGAAACACCAGGCCTGCCAGCGTAGCTGCAAAGCTGTCGGCCAGCCACACAACACACCCTCCTGGGGAAGGAAGAAGGTTCATTTATTCAACAGCATCTACCGACACCTTAGAAATCCAGCAGGTCTGTGACAGTTCTCCCCCACTGAGAGCACCAGCAGGGTTTTTCTCCTGTAGCCAACTGCCTGTTTACACAGGAACTACAGGAACTCTTATCTTTGGGACTCCACTGACTTTGTCAAACTTGGCTGAAATTGGCCAAAAGGCCAAAATGTTAATAGGGGAAAAGAGGAAAAGGATGTAGAGAAGGATATACACACAGAGACGGAATGACAACTGCACAAGTGTCAGCTTCTCAGACAATCTGGCTAAAAGAGTACTTGCCTCAATTTCAGTCTTTCAGGAAAGCCGGAGGTTTTTAAAGGAAAAAGTAGGCAAATGGAATCAAAGAAAAAAAAACTGCCAGTGATTTTTCTTTCAGAGAACAGAATGTTGGACTACCAAGCTATACATCATGACATTATTAACAGTAACAGACCTAAATTTAACTCAGATTTTACTGTGTTAAACTAATCACCTCTGCTCTGCGCAGGCTGCACAGGGCTCCAATCGGAGAGGTGCAAACTGCACTTTTTCAGCGTACCAGCTCCTAACGCCAAACATTCTCCGTTTTTCAAAATTCAAAAGTGAAGAGTGATCATGACACTGCGGCTCATGACTGCTCAGAGGTAAGCAAGGAGCATAAACTGAGACTCCAGCCTTGCTCCCCAGAGGCAGGAAAGCACACCCCTAAGAATTCTTCTCACTTGTCTCCCTCGTCTGACGTTCACCAGTTCCCTTCTGTCTCTCCCTGGGCACAGGAACACCCTGATCTGACGCAGATGAGAAACGGGCACCTCGTTTGCCGTAATTCCTCACGAACCACCCTCACCCCTCCAGCAAGCCTACTCACCACCGGGTTGTCCAGGCTGAGCGTGCTCGCGAGCCGGTGGCTGTCGGGCCTGGAATCCATCTGGGAGGGCAGGGAGAAGGGCAGCGAGTGCCTGTTGGACAGTTCTCTCCCAGGCCAGCTGTGCTCACCGGCGCTGAGAGCTGCAGAAGGGGCTTTCGGAATGGGCCGGGAGGGCCAGGGATCGCCCTGGCGGTTGGAGGGCACAGGGGGTGGCTTGTCCCTCGCCGGGCAGTCCGTGGGCGTGCAGGGCAGGGGTCGCCTCTGCGGCCGCCCCTCGGCCCCAATGGAATGCGGCCGATCTGGCGGCGGAGGCGGCGGGAGATCCCTGAGCGTGGGCGGGATCGGCAGGGGCTTGTCTTTGTGAAGGGGACCTGGAGCAGCCTGGAAGGCAGAGGAATGCAAAAACATCACTTAGCAAAGGTAGGCTGGCCACAAAGCACAAAGAGGTGCGAGCAGGGTGGCAGGAGGGTGAGGTCCTTCCATATCTGATGGAAAACTTTGGGAAGAGAAGAAAAATCAGGAAAAATCAGTGAATGTAACAATGAAACTTGGTAGGCCAGCAGGAGGATACCCGCCACCCCAGGTGATCAAGTACTCTTGGTTAGGGTCATCCTCTTTCCAGCAAGCGCACGGATGACTGGGAAGAAAGGCGGGCCCTCTAACAGGACACAGGGGCTCTCCAACCACGGAATCCAGAAGGAAGCATTTACTTTCAGCACAGACTAGACTCTCATGAGGAACAGAAGGAGCGTGGCCTGACAGGACTACGGAAAGCAAAGAACAAAAAGCCTTGTGTGACAGCATTTGGGGATGTCACAGGGAACACACGGGACTCAGCAAAGCACTCTCCTTGCCACTTGCCCCAACAAAATCGTGTCTGAAGGGCCAAGAAGTGTGTTTTACCTTCGAAGAGGTGCCGGGGCTGGAAGCTCCCGGCGGGTTGGACACTCGCTGCTGCAGAAGGTCCAGTCGTGGTGGCACAGGAGGAAGGGTGGCCTGGGGGGCCACTGAGAACGGAGAGGGAGGACGCTCGACCTGAGAAAGAAAATCGGGAAAATCAACAAATTGCAAAATCCAGCAGAGCAACTTGTTTCTAGGGAGGCTTTCAGGCTCTGTGGCCTGTGCTGGCTTCAGTATCGCTATTGGAAATTAACAACTATATTAATAGCCACCACACTCTAGTTAATTCAGGTAATTTCACAGCACAACAGCATTTGACTCGCAGCAAGCCATGAAGATCACTGACCGGCACACAACCACAAGTGCACAGGGAGCAGTGGCACAATCAAAGACGAGGGAGTGACAAACTCTGAGCAGCAGCAGGCTTGCTTTCATCTCAACACAAGAGGGCATGATCTGCTGCAAAACCTCCCGAGCAGCGCAGGCACCACTGTGCAAACTACCTTGCCTGCAGCCTCACAGCTGTTGCAGCCATCATTGGTGTGCATCAAAACCTCCATTTTTGCCTCCAGAAAGCTGTTTTTCTAACCTAACAGAACAGTGCCTCTTCTCCTCTTTATAAAATGTTTATTTCGTACAAAAGTTTAGTACTCTGGAACTCTGAAAATCTTTGCACAGATTTGAACTCACTAATGCCACAAATATGGGATTGCTAGCCTACTGCAAACCGCAACAGGATGTCACATCAAGGAAACTATGCTTTGCTTCCTCGAGCTGTGTACACAAAAACAATCCCCAGGAACACAGTTTACAGTATTTCACAGGGTGGAAGCTGAAGAGAAATCTGATCATAGGTTAACCAGCGTAGGGCATTCTCTGTGACCAGGAAAAGCAGCTTATTTTAGCGGGGTCAGCTGCTGGAAGTTAGTCAAACTCAAAACCGCTTTCCCATGCAGCAGAACCATGCTAACTGCGGATGTGCAAGAGCAGCAATGGGTATTTAGACAAAGAAACATCCAGCGATCCATAACGAATGCCTGCCTTGTACACCTGCCCTGGAAGGAAGCACTAATGGCAGAGTTATCAGACCTTTATTACCAAATTTATCAGACACCATATAAAAGGATGACAGTCAAACTGCCTTCCTCAGCACAACGCCCTGCCCTCTACCCCATTAGTCATCGGGGCCCTGGGAGGGCTGCGTCTGGTTGGCTGCACTGATTGCCGCGCAAAATGGACGAACGTCTGCTGATAGAAGGCGACCTTACTTTGGTACCAGCGAGTTCTTTCATCATGAAGAGGGAATCATCAGCTCTGTCATCGTCATCGTCGTCATAATTGGGCGAGGGAGTTCCCTCCGCCCCTTGCCGGGACAGCCCTCCTCCTCCTCTGGGGTCGAAGGGGTCTACGACGATGGGCTCCGTGCCTTTGATTTCACAGCGGCAAAAAGGACAGCCCTGGCCTTCTGATTCCTTCAGGGAAGAGGAGAGATCTGTTACAACCACCACTGAAGGACAGAAATTAAGTCCATGGTTAATACACAGACAGCCTTACACCTGCTTTTTGGCAGGAACCTTTCAACTGAGAGGAGAGGGAAAGGCAAACTGCGCTATATATATGGAGGATTTTCTCTCTGAAGCAGAAAAAACAACTTTTCAGCAAGTCCTCACGCTTCTTGGCTATTCCTACAGTGAGATCAGGCCTCTGACCAGCTTCTCCCTGGGCAGGGGAAGCTGGCACTGGTATTTCTGAAGCTAACATCCTCAGTTATGCTCCCTCACGTCCTGAAGGGAGCTAAACGGTTTTGAGAAGAGGATACGCTGTGCCTCTGTGAAAAAGCAACCAGCCTCACTCAGGGAGATGAACCAGAGGCAGTGCCTCACCTGCCACGCAGTGAGACAGGACGTGCACATCAGATGGCCACAGGGTTCGATCTTCACATCCTTGTCATTTTCAGCACATATTTTGCACAGCTGGAACGTGGAGCCCATCTCACAGTACAGTTCGTATTGTTCCTTGGAGAAAGACAGACAGACAGACATTGTTGATGCTGCAAAACAACGTGCAAGATCTATCATAGCTACAAGAAATCCAACACAAGATGTGCGGGACAAAATAAACAGATTCCAAGCAGAAGAACAGAATGCACAAGAGAACAGAAGTCTGCAAAAACTTCACTGTGATTTTATGTGCTAGATACATCCTCCGAGCTCTGAAAACAGAAAGAAGACTTCAGGTTTTCCCAGAATTTTATTTAACGTCCCAAGAACAGAAAAATAAATATTTCGCAGAACATTCTAAACAGCTTAAAATCTGCGAGCCCTGACTATCTCTCTCCGCAGCCCTACCTTTCTGCAACTCCTGCAGGATGCAATACAGCAGCCCTAAAAACAAGCCTCAAGGATACTGAGCACGACAGGAGAGAAGACTCTGCTCACCTGTGTAACTTTAATGTGGTCCTGAGGTGTGGGTTCACACAAGCCTGTCAGGTCAGGATTCTGATTCCGGCCATCGGGAAATAAATAACTGAAAGCAGTTGAGGGAAAAAAGATGTCTCGCTCTGCATGTACACACACATAAACATGTCTGTAAGGCTTCTCGGGGGTGGGGGAGGAAAGAAAGAATGAGGGTGAGGCCAAAGGGGTGGGAATTCAAGGCACTCTGAATTCAAAAGAAGGTTTGGAAGAATTTTCCTATCAGACAAAAAAAATACCCATGCCATTCTTTACAGTAGAAAGAAGCTTGTTTTCCTTCCTGGGAGCAGTTTTTCTTTTGAACGTGAGATTACACTCCCAGTTTACTCTTCTTAAATCATCCTGCAGTGAAATTGCCATATCCAGAATAAGAAAACTGAGGCCATAGTATCAGTTGTGGTGGCGCAGGTTAAGGACCTGACTGCGTGACGAGGGAAGCACTGCCACACGCTTCTCAGCTTCTCATCTGCTCTTGCCAAGGACTACGCAGATCTCCAGTGCAAATGAGAGCTCTCTGAGTACTCTCAAGTGTCAGAACAACTAAACACCTGATTTTTTCCACAGACATCAATTCACCTGCTTGAAGTGTTTTGATGAATGAAGGGCTCAATAAAGAGGAAGAGCTGCGAGGTGTTCAGAAGGGGGCTTAGCGGTGTCAACAGCGATGGCCCCACCTCTGCAGCATGCTGCCCCTCCTGGGAAGCAGGTGATGTGTGATGAGCCCAGCCGGTGCATTTTGCCATTCAGCTGACTCCGTGGCCTCACCACAGGACTGAGATGTGTAAAATAAACTCACAGTAAAAAATGGCAAAGGGGCAAAAGGGGTAACTTCTTTTTTGATGAAGTTACTTACAAGCCTTCCCTGAAGCCGTCAATCAACGCCTGGAAAAGAGGTTTGTTGTGGGGGATTGTCTGAAGGATGTTCCCATCCGCCGTGACATAGCCGATGGCCCACTGACCCAGTCGTGTACAACTCAGTCGGAAAATATAACTGAGAACACAAAGGAAAAGCAACTTCAGTTCGGGCTGGAAGAGGCAGAAAAGACCGAATGTCAAGCAGGCAGCCTTTGTCTGGCTATCTCAAGACAGCAAATAAAAACTAGTAGGAATGACTGGATGATTTATACCAGCTTTCCTCACTCTACCCCCAGGCAGATCAAAGGAGGACTTTGCAATCTGATATGAAGTGCGAAAAGCATCCAAGCGCTGGTCTCCATGTGAAATTAAACCCAGGATCCACAGCAAGAAAACTCAGCACCCTCCTAATCATTTGGTTCAAATTAACACAAGGGAAAAAAAAAAAAAATCAGACTACACAAGGTCTCCATTTTTAAAACCAGCACAGAATTAAGGCATACTAAACACGTCCAGAAATGCCCACTTGACCCTTTCTGCATACAGAGAAATCTGTTGGCCCTGCTGCACTGGGCCAAGATCGACCCAGGACATCCAGCGGCCCAGATCTGCTCGGGCCCACAGCCCTCCCAAGGGCACCTGTGGGCCACCACAGCCTCCGAAGCCCAGCCTGCAGCATTGCCTTGCAGCCTGCCCTGCCTTGCATGCTGCTTTCTGCCTGAAGGTGGCTTTAAACACGCACAACGCTACTGGGGGCTGCGATCTGCTCAGCTCTCCTGGCTTTACGCAAAGACACCAGAAAGCCACGGGACCTCCAGGTCCCACAGTCTGGGCTCCCTCTGGCAGTCTGCCTCTGCGCCCGAGGGAGCTGCTGTGACATTTGTGAGGGTGGGCAGCAGGGGGAGAGTCGCTGAGTACAGCAGAAGCTAGAGTTTGTCCTAGTTAACACTTCTGAGGAAGAAGGACAGAGGAAAAAACAAATCTCCTCAGCCAGTGCAGTAGCCAGTGATGGTAGCTAGAGCTATCAGCAGGAGCGCTGCTGCCAAGCACTAACCTGCCAGGTTTGTGAATGAACTTCTGGAGCCGGGCTTTCACCTCATCATACGTTAGGAATGCCATATAACCAGGGTGAGTCACCGCGAGGCTATTCCAGTTCCTGAGCAAAGAGGACCATGGCTGGAGAAACAACAAAGAAATATATTAACCGCGCACTTCTAAGAGGCATCAGGACATACAATATTCCTTAATCCAGGGGGCTGGTTCTTTAGTTAAAGCAGCAGGTGTCTTATCCCACCACAAATCCTGTAGAAGAATTAAAATCTATATTCTCCTTAGCATCTGAATTTCCCTCTTGTCAGTGATAAAAAATACCAGCTAAGACAGATCTTCACCCTTTAAGTATGCCACGGGAGAGGTCACAAAAAGACAGCTCAGGAAAAACTACCTATTTGTACTGCTTCTGCAGAGAAAATGACTCACTCCTGAGACAGGGACAAAGATAGGAATTTTATAAGATTATGCACACGACCAGAAACCATGACTCGTCCGACCCCTAGCACTAAGTTCCTCTGTGGCCCCAGGATAGTGACCTCCCCTCTCTGTCTCGGTTTCGCTGTGTGTAACAAGCTTGTGACTTGAACCACTTAACCTCACTTGGGTGTGGCAAGGATTACTGCCTCACTGGGATTTGAATAAATAAACCAGCATACAAGTGTTACGTTTTCCCAAAAACGATGCACAAGAAGTCATAACAACAGCCTGACAGCTTTCAGTTCTGAGAAGGGCCTGGGCGTCTAAATCCCATTCAATTTTTCCAAATTTCTCAGCTTGCCTAAGGTATCAGCTCTCCTGAAGAACTTTGTTATCTCTTGGAAATCACAGCAAATCTTAGCTCTCTCTTTAAGTACTAGAGCTGGAAAAAAGTGCTGAATGAGATCAGATACATTGCAACACTGAACATGGGAACTTTTCATCTAGACATTTCTTAATTACAGCCCACCCTATCATATGGGAAAAGGCAAGTCAGAGCCAAAGAAGTAAGTGTTTGTTCCTGTAAATACCCATTAGAACCATCAAAAGCCGTGTTTCAGAGCTCAGCACTACTAAAGACCATGGGTTAGAATTTTGCCTACTATTAATATCCCTTCAGTAACATAAATACTTCTTGCACACAGAGCACGGAACATGTCTGTGACATCCTGGATGCGTCAGTTCAAAAGCTAGGAAGCCCAACACTCCATGCTACGCTCCATCCTGAACATCCCCCTAAGGAAAATACATCTGACAAGAGAGAAATGGACACACAAGGAAAGACAGACAGACTGATAAACTCAGCTCCTCATTTCCTGGCTTACAGAAGCTGTGTCAGAACTTCAGCCTAAAAGTGACCTTTGAAAGGAAAAAGATGATTCACAGGAGGATGCTGAATGTGCAACAGAACGTTCAGTTGCAATTTATATTTAGAAAACTTCTTCTTCAACCGAAAATATCAAACATTCTTAAGTGTTATAAGTATTAACAGAATTGGTCAGGGGACGAGGAGCAAGATGATCAAACCCCTTACAATAAAAACAGTATCATTCTGATGTGCAAAATACAGTTCATCCTTGGAAAAGAGTCTAACCTGACGCACTGATTCACATTCCTCAGTTCTCACCTGAAAGAGTCGTGTGAAGATATCAAATTCAAACACTGAAATGTAGTCATTGCACGTCAAGTCAATCGTTGACTTCAGGGCCATGGCTTCCAGCCCTGAGCTGATGGGATGCACTTCATGCAAGGCTTGACGGAAGCTCTTCCAAGGAACGATAGTCCTGGGGAAAACCAAGCCATCTGTAAGTGGCTGTGTCTGAAGACCACCACCATATGTCTACCTGACATATTTTGTGTGTGGAGTATACACCTCATGCTCATGGAAGAGGGGAAAATCAAAATTAGCCACACGACATTTATTTATGGTATGGCAGCAAAAGGCTTCTTGCTTCTGAAGGAAACTAACAGACAATTTTCCCTGCAAATACAGAATTCTGGAATCTGAAGTCCATTGCTGCTTTCCCCTTTCTCTTCTGCTGTCCCATCACATCAGTGTTTATATATAACACGGGCTGTATACATTACTATCCTTTGATGAGAGCTTCATAATGTGCCGGTTGGTAGAGAAGGAGTTAACAATAAATAGAGGCCTAGACAGTTAAAACAAAAAAAATTGAAAAAGCTGCAAGCAATTTTCTAAGCAGTAAGTAGTAAGAAGTAAGATAATCAGAAACCAAAACCTAAGCTTCGGTTTAAAGAAATATATTCCTCCTTTAAAATATCAAGTGGAATGGAAACATGGAGAGAACATACCCACCTTCAGACAACTGCGGTATTCATGAGTAAGTGTATTACTGCTTTTTGTTCTGACAGCTACTAATTAAACTCTTTATGTGAAGTACCTTAGTTAAAAAGCAGCGCCTAATTCCTTTAATCCCTAAATATTGCTGTGGACACTTCTAAAGTTCATTTAGTCAGTGTTTTATTAGATACAAAAATTAAAGCTGACATTTCAACTGTTCACACCTAACTACACATTGCAGTTAACTTTCTCCTTAATTCTATCTTAAGGCCACTATGCAAACTCACAAAAGTTCAGAGAATCCAGAAGAAAGGTGACTAAGTGATTGGAAAGACTACGTGGAGGGAAGATGAAAGAATTTAATATACTGGCTTTGCCAAAGGACAACTAACACTGGGGGCATGGTAAACTTTGAAAGAAGAAAGCAGATTATTTTGCATTGTTTGTGGAGCGCGCTTAGAAGTTAAGGAATTAAATTAAGGAGAGAAAAATTTCACCTGAATAACCCAGAGAACCTTGCGACAGTACAACAGTCTGCTAGGGTAAGTGGGGAATGACCCTCCACTTGACACTTTTCAAATAATACAGGACAAAGAAAAGGGAAATATAATGTAGGAACAACCCTGTACCCCACCCGAGAGAGAGTACCAGACGAGCTGATGGGTCTCTCCCATCCATCATCGCCCATTTCACTGCTTAACCTTACAAAGCATTCTTTGTGAATCACAAAACAATTTTTAAAAATACACAATTTTGCGTGCAATGTGTTGCCCCATCTCTAATGGTAAGCACGGCTAGAAACTTACTTCTCCCCAAACGCTTTTCTCCAAAATTCTGCAGCATCTGCCTTGGTGATCCGGAATGTGTCTCCTTGGAAAAGGCCACTTGGGAAAATACCTTTGAGTTCTGCCAGCATGTGGCTGAATATCAGGGATAACTTTGTCAGGTTACGCCTACAGAGGATCACAAAAACAAAATTTTCTTTTAGGGAAGATGCGGTTTTGCCCTGTGAACAAAAGAGAAACAGCACCTACTGCAATTCCAGAGGAATTTCAGCCTAGAAAAGCAAATAAGAGTGTTTTTCAAGTGTTCACCCAGCATTCAGGAGAAATCCATCACACAGTGCTTATCAGCAAGCTCTGCATTTGCTAAGACATTTTCCACCATGACTACCCTGCACAACCTCTTTGAGGTGGGCAGGTTATTTCCAATGCAAATTCCCCTCTGCAAAAGGAAACAAACGCTCAGAAAACGTCAAAAGACATCACTCAGACCTCACCTACTAAGCAGCAGTACAATCAGAGCCTAAAACTCATCAGGATACCTTTGATCTTAGGCCTGAAAATTCCTTAGCAGAGCACACACGACTCTTACAGCCTGCAATCACGTAAGCTGGACGTCCTTCCATCTCCCCAGGGACAAAGGGCCCAGCTCCCAAGGGAAGCTCCAAACACCTACAGATGTCTCCTAACACAGCAATGACCTCCGCAGGGAAGCTCGAAGGTCAGCGTGCTTCACCAAATGGTGCTGGGGGATCACCCAACTCCGTCTGACCCACGTGTCAGGGGGGTGGCCCAGGCCTGCCTGTAGGCCCGCAGCCCCCCTCGCCCCTATGAGGAGGTGAGCTCGGTGTCACTGAGCTCTGGAGCCCAAGCAATTGCACTGTTAGGCACTAGAGAGGTGGTTTTCTACTCAGAGTCACAGCGCGGTTGGGTTGGAAGGGACCCCAAAGCCCCCCCAGCCCCACGCCCTGCCGCGGGCTGGCTGCCACCCCCCAGCTCAGGCTGCCCAGGGCCCACCCAGCCTGGCCCTGAGCTCTCCCAGAGATGGGGCACCCACAGCCGCTCTGGGCAGGGCCTCACCACCCAAGTGAAGAATTTCCTCCCCACATCTAAACTGAATGTCCCCTCTTTTAGTTTAAAACAATTCCCCCTCATTATCTGTTTACTAGCAGCACCTCTTTCTCTCATTCTGTAACTGAAATCAAGGACGACCCCCTTCCCCTCTTCTCCAACCCCACTCCATAACATCCCCTAGATACCAGGAAAATGTTGAGTTGCAGAAAACACAGCAGGGTATTTCTAGGCNTTTTTTTTTTTTTTTTTTTTTTTTTTTTTTTTTTTTTTTTTTTTTTTTTTTTTTTTTTTTAATCGCCCCCCTACATCACATGCTGGGAGGCAAAAGGAGGAACTAGCATCACATGGGAAAGGACAGCTTCTCCTCCAGTCATGCCCAACGGACCAGGTCTGGTCAGGAGACCGCTCCGACCGCCATGGGCACAGGCTGATGGGACAGGGAGCAGCCTGACGTGACAAAGCACCGAGCAGCTTCTTTGGCAACACCTTTCCCCTCCCAGCCTTCCGTATTCAACTGCATTTTGTCACAGCAACTGCGCTGCCCAAAGTGCTCATGGTAGAAGGTACCAGCTAAAAACAAGCGATTCTGGCTTATTTTTCTATTTCAGACAGGTCCAACACCAACAGACGCTGAAAATCACCCTAAGAAGAACACATCGATGCTCTCCTGGAGACTGCTCCATTCAGCAGCTCTCCCCTGGATGCACTCCCCACCCAAACTGCGCATATTTTAAAGCCGTTATATGATTTGCCTGATTGATTCTATAAACACCGAGCAAAAAGCTCTCTTTGTTGTTCAACAATCTCTCGTGGGCCAACAGGAGAGGGGCTGCAGGAAGCCCCCCACCCCGCTGCTGTGCCAGCTTCCAGTCACACTCCTTGCTGCCTCCTACCCTTGAGTGCTAGCGTAATTCCTCAGGTCCTGCTTGAGGAAACTTTATTTAGAATGTCTGAAAAATGAAACAAAAACTGCAAGATCCTGTGTGTAGGAAGACCGAAGCAAGCCAGTGAACCGTACCTGAACAGTCAGGCAACTGCTTTCCATGTGATCAATCACCCTGAGGAGCAGCACAGAGCTAAGCCACAACCTTATCAGTAGTACCCGGCTGTGCATTTCCCCACACTGTGTACATTGAGCAATTCCAAGTTGTGTACTCGTCTTTCTCACAGCAGATAAGCACCTCTGCATTCCCTCCAGTGGGCTCAGGTTACCAGGCTCGGCCCCTGCCGAGTCCTACAGGGGAGGAGATTTCAAGGTACGCTCACCTGCCGGCTCCCCCATTCAGAAGCCCGCAGGCTGGGCTCCCATTCCGCCCCTCCAGTGTATTTGGCTGACAAACAGACTGAGAACTAGAGGTTCCAGCTGTGCGTCTTGTTCCCCCAACCCTCTTCTGAAAGTTCTCTTTTTCATAAAATGACAGAAAACGTGACAGTTTACAGCAGAGTATGGAGGAAGAGCAAAGACCACGCTATTTTGAGTCATCCAGTCCTCTCACACCCCAAGCAGCGAAGTAGAGATGCAATTTGTATCTGCTCAGTTTACAAAAATGGAGGCCTGAGCTAACTTGCAGGTAACTTGTAAGAACTTCTGAGAAGTCTCCCTGAAGGGTTAGGGTGCAAAGCTTGCAGGCAGTCCCAGCAGGCCAGGTGGCATCAGTGCACCGTTGGGAGATGCCAGCTCCCACAGCTCCCGCTATACGAGTGCTCCCACATATGAGAAATCGCTTACTGCTGAGAAAACCCCAACCCTGCCTGACACTAGCGCGCACAACGCGCAGCAGACAGAAGGAAGGTCGCTTTCAGGCGTTTACTTCCACACACTGTGGAAGTCTGGGTACAACGGGAAAAGCACTCACGCTCCTGACCCTCCAGCACCAAGCCAAGGGAACAAGCGCGCGGTTAAACACAGCGAGGAGACCAAGCATGCTCCTGTGTGCAGCGTTATCAGCGCTGCCCGAGGGCCCTCTCCCCCAGCTGTGTTTCAGGAAGTGTCTGCACCGAGCTGAGCGCATCGTTTCAGGGAGAAAACAACTTCCGCAGCCTTAACGGTGGATAAACAAATGGCTGCACGCACCCACAGAGGGACACGGTGTTTCCCAAAAGGTTTCTAATACCTAAACATTTCCAGCTCTTCGTTTAAAGTTATCATCGTTTGGTACAAACACCGAGTGGTGTCTCACGTAAATAGAAACAGGAAAAGCACGGGACGTAAACCAAGAGGAGCAAATTGCAGAATATTTTAGGTTTGTAACCAGCTTTTGCACACAGCAGCTAGTTACCAATCCTGCCCTGAAGTAACATGTGCTTTCAGAAGCAGAGTTTGACTGATAAGCCATGTTACCCACTTGTAAATGAACACAGACCTAACAAACGCTGGCAGTTACAGTGACGTAACAGCCTGTGACTACAGGCCACATCAGTGGGCTCTCCTCACTGCTTGCAACCGAGCTCAAGGCAACACCTGCACCGGCTTCAGAAGAAAAACTGCAGCAGGTTCCTGTGCAGCCGTTGGGGCTGGAGACGGAGCAGCAGCCACAGTTGGGGTGGGACCTCATACGCTGCCCAAGTGCGGCTCCACAGACACACGCAAAGCGCTGGGCGCCGACATATGCAACACATACACAGAAAGCTAAAGTTCAGAAACCCAACATTTTTCCACTCTGTACAGTAACCGGATATTTTATTCAGAAACAACTGCAGCGCGGAGGCATTACACCTCCTGCAGGCACGTCGCTAGCGCACAGCCGCTTCCTCAGCAACCCACAGAGCCCGCTCAGCTGCGGCCACACCAGCCCCCAGCATGGTGCGGGGCTCCGAGGATGCAGACCTGGAGCGATCCCCTCTGGGGAAGGCAAACCAGCAGGCAGCGAGGCTTGCTCCTCCCGTGCTTCCTCCCCAGCTCCTGGCCAGCGGCTGCGCGGGCTCCGTCCTCCCCGCGCTGCGGTCTCGCTGCTTCCTTCCTGCTCCGTGCTGGCCCGGCTCCACGCAGCGCAGCGGAAGCCCGGAGGTCGGCCGGGCACTTCCAGGGCTCCGGGCTGCTCCCTCCCCCAGACTCCGAGCTGAGTTTTCTCCTCCAGTTTCCTGTTTGCTGGACAAAGCATTTTTCCACCATATAGGCTCGGTCTTGCAAAGCCATTAAGAGCAGGGGACGGTTCTGTGGCCAGCAGCGCCTCTTGCACTCGCAGAGATGAAGTAAGCTGAATTAATCCATGTTACGGTCACAGGGCACGGGCTCAGGACCGGAACACCACCCTTACCTCCAGGCAACATGAAGGCTCTTCCACCAGTGCCAGCCAGAGGTTTGTCACATTCTTCCTACATTTCTCAGCTGCTCCCCAGAGAAGGAGACAGCAGGGGCAATTGTGCTCCTCAGATGCAGCAGGGAGGCTCTGCAGGGTGACCGATGGCCCCACGTGCCCTGATTCAGCCCGCACCGGGGCCGTGAGGCTGTCCCAGGCGAAGCGTGCCACACGCAGCGCTGTGCAGAAGGGATGAGGAGCTGTGACGGGACAGCCAGCTGCAAAATGACCCACTTTTTTTTGAAGCTGTTGTGCGTATTTCTTATTATAATTGAGTTTTTAGAAGTATTTTGTATCTGCACGCCTGCTGGCTTCAGTTACACTTGCGGGCAGGGGGTCTGCACCTCTGCGAACAGGCTGCTGTTAGCAAAGATTCTTCAAGGGAAGCTAGGAGCTAAACACAGCCAGCCCTCCACCTTGGCCCTGCAACAGAACTCCGTGCCCTGTTTGATAAAATCAGCAGCAAGCTGAGTTAAACTACAAATGAACACTGAAGATTAAGAGAGTAAAAAACTGAAATCAGAGCACCCAAGTTTCAGTAAAACCATCCTAGCCAACACCTAGGAGAAGGCTCTCTACATGTGAGCTTGGCTGTTTGAAAGGGCATGACCCCAGACGCATCTCAACAAGAAATGCAACCTCAGTACATGGAAAAATGGCTAGCAAGCATTTTTTAAGAGAGCAAAGTATGCTTATTTTGTCTAAAAGGAGATGACACAGTCCCTGGCTGTTTTTGTTTTCCCAGAACTGCAGAATTAACACATGTACCTGGGACAACCCCAACACACCGCTCCCTTTCTTCAGAAACTCTGCATCTATGTGGTGAGAGACTGCACGCTGCTGGCCTGGAAACGATGGCTCAGCTGAACCGAGGTAAACCACTCGAAAGGCGGCACTATTCCTGGCTACTGCCGAAAATTTGTGTCCTTTCACGCAACTCAGGGTCCAAAATGACTTGCGCACCGAGGCCTCCTGGCTCCAGTGGCACCCCAGGTGAGTCTGACACTGAGCTGCCAGCTCACTGCAATTACTCCAGCAGTGGAGCAATTATGTTTGCTTTTCTAAGTCACACCTCACCAACCCCACCGATGGATAAGGCTTCCTTCAGGACTCTGACGTTCTTCTGAATGAGATCACATTAAATTTCCTAGAGGCAAAACAAACCCCAGTGGGTCATTTACTGTATGTTCCGGGTGAGGCAGCTGAAGCACAGGCAGTGCTGGAGACCAGAGTCAAGCTCCAGCTTTTCCAGCCCCTCACCACGTGCTCATCGCCGTAGAATGCTGTCCACTTACCAACCGCTACCGCAAGGAATTGTCACCAGGGAAAGACAAGTTTCCTACCCACTCACTCCTGGGGTTACCTTGCAATTACACCGTGACATTCAGGAGACAGGGTTGGTAACCATGCAGGTAAGTGGAAGCACATGCTCCAGCACTTAAGGAAATAATTTAACAAAACAGAAAAACCACAGCTCTTGGGTCCTGCTAACAGACATTTTTTTTTTTCCCCCCTGCAACTACTTTATACATTTAACATTTCAAAAAAGCCAGCCTTTTTTTTAAAAAAAACAAGTCTCCAACAAGTACAAGGCACGTTTCAGAAACCACAGCAGCAGGAGGTTATCACAGAACAGATGCTCTTCAGCTGTCACCAGCTATGCGCCAGGCAGCAGCAGTTAGACTCGATTCAAGCAGATAGGTGGCTGCACCTGGTCCCAGGAACACCAACTGTATCTGACACCCCCCAGCCACGCCAGGCTCTTGGTGCCCGCATAAAGCCCCAGTGTGCACGCATCAGCAGGGAGTGGGAATGCTCGAGGTGATCCCGAGCCGCCTTTCTCAACTGGGACAGCTTCGGAGCCCTCTGCACACAGTAATCAGTTTTAAAAATAGCAACAGCGGAACTACTTTCAGCAAAACTTGCAACACAGGAAGTGAATGAAATTCCATTTAACTGTTGCTCGCTCAACAGAAGCCACCTCCCGCAGCAGCAGAACCTGCAGCACTGGGCCCTTCAGAACGAGCTACAGCAACGTTTGTTTTGTAGAGCAGCTGACCTGGGAGAAAGGAAGCAAGTTGTGCGTTTATTGCCACTTGCTAACACGAGCTTCCCTTCAACCATAATTTTGCTTTAAATAACGACCAGTTTCACTGTTCCATTCTTTGCAGAGCTATAGAAACAGCTGAGCAGCGCTGCAGTTTCCAGACTGCACTCGCTGAAGCTTTCACGGAGCTCCACACTTCTGCAGGCTCCGAGAGCAAAGAGGCTGAGGAGAATAAAACGTTCACTTCATTATGCAGCAACCTTGGGGGTTACCTTGGCCCTTAAGTTGATTTTCAAGACACTGGCAGAATTTCTGACGGAAAGCAAGCTTGTGCCAGTCGTGTAAAGTCTCATCTGAGTTGCATAATTATCACCTAAACTAGCAAATTCCATCTGAGTTAAAGAGAAACAATTCACATTCCCCTCTCCAACAACATTTAAATGATAATGAATTTCTTCTCGGGTAATAAGCAGTTAGTTAGCAGTGATATGCTGGAGCCTGGCAAGGAAACCTTTCTGTGGGCAGCTTTGGAGCCCTGTTCTTTTCTTTAGGGTGCCCTAATTTAAATGCAGATGTAGACTTCACACTAGTGGGTTTTGTTCAAAGAAAAAAGTCCTAGCTGTATTAGAAGGAAGTGACAGGAGGAGGACATGCACCAGCTGGGTTTCACATTTTATAGCATTTGTAATGGGGCAGAGTGTGTGTGTGCAAGCACTCCGAAGCGTCCCGTGACAGCACTGGCCTCCCCCAGAGGGCTTCCCTGCTTCACAGCGCTACACCAGTGTTTTCCAACTCTTTCCTGTTAAATTCACATATTTTTTTTTCCAGGTCATTTTTCATGCACTTCCTTCCCTTTAGGGATATGCACGGTCATTTCCAGCAGACATTAAATATTGGTGGCCTTTTCCTGTGTAAATTCTTCTTCATCCTGGAGCTAGGGAAGATATGAAATCCTGCTGAGCCAGCATCCCTTAAGACTGCTGTCAGGAAGACCACAGTTAAACACAGGCCAGCTTCCCAAAACTTCCTCCAGTCCCATGCCACATGGAGAGCATTTCTGACATTCCCTAACTCCATCTTCTCCCCTACTAACACATTTATTGGTTAACTCCTTACCAAGGCATGCAAGCTGGACTAGCAGAATCACTTGTGCTGTTCCTAAACACCCAGCCTACACACCCAGCAACTGCTTCTCCCCTCACCTGACACTTCCTAACCCAGCCCACTGATCTGCAGGTTATTCTTCTGCTCTGCCACATATAGCAGAAATCTTGTATTTATAAAAGTGTAAAAAAAAAAAAAAAAGCTGCTTTTATGAGTGAAGTCCCCATGGTGAAGCACATCTACTCGCCTACTCGGGCTATAAGCAGAAACAAGAAGTCACCACGTCTTAATTACTCAGGAAGTGCATACATAGCACCCTCAACAGCCCTAATCCTTAAATAGAAGCGCGAGTGAGCTAAAGCAGAACGTAAATAGCATCTCTAAGGCTCTCCTAATGAAACGACCGAGCCGGCTCCCTTCACAAAACCTGCAGAAATAACTCCAGCTGCATGGCTGCACCGAGCCGCCCTGCTCCAGAGCCCAGCCCTGGCGGTGCCCGGAGGAGAAAGGAGCACTGGCAGCGGCCGTGCTGATGGTGACGGCAGCCACAGGGGATGCTGTCGGGGGTAAGGCAGGACCCAGGAGGGCTGCGCTCACCTGGAGCAGCTCTGGAGCTGAGGACTGCATGAGAGCGCCTCTGAGAAGCTCTGTGAGGAAACACACAGATTCAGGAATACTTAAAACAGCTTTGATCACTTTGATGCTCAGGTGATCCACGAGAAATCTGACCCTACAATCTAAGAGAGGCTTGAGGCATTTCTAATTGCTGATGTGTTTGCTAGCAGCAAACACCGGAGTTATGCAAATACCCAAACAGTGCATTTTGTCTATATCAAGAGACGGGGGGGAGGAAAACAACAGCATACACAACAGGAAATAAACAGAACGCTAAATCTGGAAGGCAGGAAGAAAGCGGCTTCAAGGACAGCAGGAAGCAAAGCCAGAAAAAGTCCAGAAAAAATGATTATTCGGTACACCAAAGCAGATTTTCCAAGGTATGTTTTCAAAACACTGCAGACTAACACAGGCAGTCAGCTTACATCAGATCAAGAGCAGAACAGACTTTGAGGTATCATCCATACGCACACACACTGCCATGAGTACGTCGCCAACGAGTATCAGACTCGAGTTGTATTTGTTTGCCCTCCAGGCTGCTGACTATCTCCCAGAAAGCTTCTTCCACACCTGGGAGAGATGTGAACTCATTCTTTCTTACAGACAAAAATTTGTCTTCAACTCCCAACAAGGCAAGAAGATCTTACCTTTCAACTCAAAAGTGGCGTTCACAGCCCAACTTTTCACTAAATTTAAGAGGAATAAAAGTGATTCCTCTGTAAGTTATCAGGTTCCAAAAGCCCACACAGCCAAGCAGCAAGCCCAGCAGTTAGCAGACCTCCCAGCTGAACCAGAAGTGCCGTTCTCTGTGCAGGGATCTCCTGAACCGGCACACGCACAGAAAGTAACAGCACCAGCGTTACAAGGGAGCGACACACAAACCACACACAGTAAGTGCTACCTAAAATATTTTAGGAACCACTTGTTGCGCCATCAAATCACCATCATAAACAACATTATGTCCCTACCTCAAAGGATGACCCAATAAAACAACCAGTTCCAGCAGATGCCCCAGATTTCAATTTTATATTTTTTGGGGAAAACTAAACTTCTTTTAAAGGAGACAATCACACCACACGAAGATGCCATATTTGCACTCCCAAGCCCTGTCTCAATCCAACACTGAGCACAAGTCTAACCTCACAGAGTGATGCTAAACAATTTGAGAAGACACTTTTACTTCTTGATTCATTCTTGAATAGTGAGAAATGAAAGAGCACTGACAATGATTCCTACAGCCACGGTGACAGCCGTGCTGGAGTTCAGCACTACAGAACACGCGGCAGAGTTCAATATTATACCAGAAACATGTGCCAGCACTTCTCTTTTTTCTTCCCCTCAAAGTAATTCAGGCAAGTAGTTGCCAGGGCGTTAACCACACACTCTCCCCAGAGCAATCATGTTCAGCTACTGGGTTGTTTTCACTTTTTTCCACTCTTTTTTAACTCAGCGCCTGCTCCCGAAGTAAGTTTAGAACTACACGTGCACGCTTTGTCCATCTCTGCCCACTGCACCCTGCTGCCAACAGCTGGGCGTGTAAGATCAATCCCTCCCAGAGCTTTATCCTTCTCTCAAGTCACCCCAGCTCTCCTTAAAGCCAGATGAAGGAACAAGATGCGGCTTTTCAAGTATGCTGCTCATCAAATTCACGCTGCTTGGAGCGAGCAAAGCTTATGTTCACATGCAGTGGCAGCCTCCTCTCCACCCACCCTACCCTTTTTAGTGAGTGCCTTTTGCAAAACAGCGCACAGCCTTCTCACACCATGCTTTGCTGCTCACAGCAACCTCTCACACCTGAGGTACACAACAACTAAGGCTGTGGCAGCTCTGAACACTCTGATTCCCACAGAGCTGAGCATATTTGACTTGACACTCTACACTTAGCCTTCAACTGCATCCAAGTCCGTTTCCACATGCAGACACGCCATCCAGCAGACATTTGTTCAAGCAATTTTATATCACAACTATTTGAGCGCATTTCCCCCCTTTACCTAGGCTGAGAGTTCTCCTCATACATCCGCTCCTTCCCCTCCTTGAAGAGGCTGATGGTCTGCTTGGTTTTCTTCATCAGGTTCTCCATGAACACACGGAAGTACTCGTTCTCTCCCAGGGTCTCCATCTTCCCCTCGTAGCGCGACAGGATGGTCCGCAGGTGCTGGTAGGTGTCGGGCAGCAGGTCCAGGATGTAGGGCGGGCTGTTCTTCAGCGCCAGCTTCGGGTTCTGGCACAGGCGCACCACCTGTGGAGAATCAAGGACACCTGTGTCTACAACTTCAGGAGAGCCAGCAGTGAGCAGAAGGCCATTCAGTGCTACTTACTTGGAAACACAGCAGAAGGAAGCATTCACCCCCAGCAAAACACTTTTTTTTGGTTGAGCCTAGAGAGCCAAGCGCTGAGTACACATGGCTGTACTTCACGAGGCTGCATTGGAATGCATCAACCCAAAGTTTGGCCGTCTAAAGAGGATTTGGAGGCTTAATGACAGAATAACTGCATTTTTATGCACTTCTGCATTGTGCAGTTAAGGCAGGAGGAGCGGGAATATGGCCACCCGGACCTCACCGATGACACAACTGCTAGACCTCCACACAAGCAACTCAGGATGCAAGCCGAACTTAATGCAGGAGTTTAATACACATGCCAACAGCTCACGATAATTTGTTTGTGACTGGGGAGGATAAAAGAAGCTTCTTCACCACCCACCATCGACAGATTTTTCTGTCGCCTGGAATGAAAAAGATAAGGAGAGATACTGGCCAAACAGCAACGTGCCAAGTCGCAGGTGGTGAGATGTTCTGAAACTCTGCTGCTCTGCTCTGCTGCTCTGAGGCCAGTTTCAGACCAAGTTCAAGAACTAACAACTTGGCCAGCCTTGCTCCTGTCCTGCTGACTACCTGCTCCCATCTTCTGCCTTCGCCATCAAACTGGAGAGGAAAACCAGCAGAAAACATGCACCCAGTTTTACTAAATTGACATGATTTGATAGCTTAATAGCCAATAACACATATGAGGTCCAGAGCAGAGATACCTGCAGGCACGAGGGTACTGCAGGTACCAACACAGCCAGCCAAGCCTTGTGAAAATCTTCACAAGGAATCTACTGGTTCCCTATTTCAGTACCCAGAGCTGCTGGAAAATGAAGTCATTTCTGCTGAAACAGAGCTTCAGCGCTTCACTTTGCCATTTAGGGCTGCCAAAAGCACCCTGGCAGGGTTAAGGGGCACCTCCACTTCCACCTGACCCGAGTCTCTCAATTAGCTCTCATCAGAGGCACTGATCTGCCTCAGCAAGGAGAAAGGCACCCAGCCTATTAACAACCGAACAGAAGAACCTGACTGCCACTGAGAGGAGGCCTTGCCTAGCAAAGCCTGCCCAGAAGAGAGGGAAACAAACCCTGCCCACCTTCCTCACGGCACAAGCCCTGCCAACCGCTCCTTCTGACAGCCCCTACAAAACGCTCCACGAGCAGCGACTTGTGAAGACACCTAAAATAGTTAACAGCAGGGCCAGGGCAGCTCTGATTTTATTAGCAAACGAGTTTCTTTAGTTAAGAAGTAGACCAGAACTAGCCAAGATAAGCATTTAAATAAAGCTACTTCACTAGAAACTGCTGCCTCCAGCGCAAGCTCAGTTGTTCTCCCAGCCCCAGCCCGTCCACGTGCGCTGCAGCCCCAAGGAACCCTGCCTCCTGCAGGGACTGGAGGTGGGGAAGGAGACAGAGCAAGCAGCAGCACATGTTTCTGAGGAGGTGCAATGACAGCAGGCACAAGCATTCCGTGTTTTCAAACAGCCACCTGAACCCCTCCGATTTGCCCGGCTTGCCACTCCTACCCACCAGAAGGCTGCAGTCTGCCTGTTTGCTGGGGCCGCTGGTGGCAGAACAGCTGCAGGATGGACACCGCTGGCCCATGCCTTGGGCTGCGGACACGTCACGCAGCTTGCCGGCCCCCAGCTGTCAGTTCTTCCCTTCAGCACTGCTCAGAAAAGCCATGTTTCCTTCTGTAAGAGCAAAGCAACCAAGCTCTTCCACTGAAATCCTACCTCACCTTGAGCCCACAGCCAAAAAAAAAGCTACTCAAACTTCTCTCATCTCCCGCTGAGCTTGTACTCGGCCTCTCTTCCCCTTGCAACAAAGGTGACCTACAGAGGCATTTCCATCAGCATTAGAAACCAAGCAGCAGCAGCAGGCTGCTCAGAGAGGCACTCTTCCCCCACCAGCTCTTGCTGCACCGTGCCACATCCCTCGCACCTCACCCCGAGTGCTTGGTGACCGCCGGTTCCCCAAACGCCACCCGCAGCAACGCGCTCAGGGGGCCCGCAGCAGCTGCTGCCCCCGTCGCACTCGGGAGAAGCGATCCACAACTGCAGCCTTTCATGTTAAAAAAAAAAAAAAAAAAAAAAAAAAAAGCAAGTTGGTTTCACCAGGCAACACATCATATGTTTTCTTACACAGAGCACTGCTTTATTTGCTAAAGACAGTGACAAGATGAGCAAGCATGATAAAAACAAATTAAAAGCAGTTCCTCCCACTCGAACCAAGCTATGTACCGGGTTCGAGGCACTGCAAGGAAGTGACTGCGTTGCTGGCTGTGCTGTGTGTCACCACAAGCCTGCAGGCTCGCAAGATGCCCGACAACACAGCTGCTCCGTGTCTCCGGGAGCTGGGTATCTCGTAGAGGAACGCACAAACATCACCAGGCTCAGCCGTCGGCGAGCATCCTGCTGCACAGGATGTCCTACATCCCCGCTGCGATACCTAGCGCAACCCGGGGAGCGACGGCTAGCGCTGACAACAAGTGGAACTTGGAGAATCTGAAGGACAGGAATGCATCGGGCAATTTACAGAGAACACGATGAGAAAAGTATTTGGACAGGAATCAGCTTGCATAGGAAGCGCATCAGTCGCATCCAGAAGCGGATGCACGGGCGCTCTGACAACCCCAGCTGATTATGCAGACGAATCAGGTCAGGAACGTGCTGTACGCACACAGGTACAGCACAGTTCTGCCAGGAGAACATCATCTATCAAACATGCACACAAGTGTTTTTTTTATTCGCACTTGTAACTTCATCTAGTTGGCCCAGAAAACCAACCCACTTTCAGCAGCTTCCCGTCGTTTATCCCTTCTCTCACCATCAGATGCACGCCCGCTGTACAAAGGCCGGGCGAGGTGCTGCGCTGTCAAACAAATTTTCAGCCCAGACTCTCTTAAGTGTGCATAAGCACAGCCGAAGCTCACTGAAACCAGCGAGGCTTTTCTCAGCAAAATCCTCCTCCTGCACAAATCACACTGGGCAAGGAGCTCTCCGAGACATTACAAAGTAAGCCTAGAGCTAGAACTTTCAGATACTGCCTAGGAGCACAACTGGGAAGCCAGGGTGTGCTTAGAAGAGGTTCCTTTGACTTGTGGCAACCAGCAGCAGCCTTGGTGTGGATTTTCTGTTGGCGGGGAGGGGGTGCAGCCAAGGACTGCCTGCGCAGATCCGATGATGTGAGCACGTCCCCCAGAAACGCCCCACTGCTATCCAACACATCAGGACTTCTGCAGGCCAGTCCTTTCCTTCGAACAGAGCAGCTTAGGAAGTCAGACACAGACAGACACATCTATATCACGGGCACAAGAACGAAGATTTGCATTCCCACAAGTAGTGTCTGCAAGTTAAATTCATTCCCAAGAGAATCACGTTTCTGTGCTCATCTTCAAACCAGTCTTCCCACCTCAGCCCCTGTGCTTGCCCTCAGCGTGCGTCACAGGCAGCCGCTGGCCCTTCTCAAAGCCCTCATGCTTCGTCCCAGGCCCTCTCTGCAGAAGGTGATCAAAGCTCATCACAAACACAGCAGGGAGGGCAACTCCAAACCGAGCCTGTTGTCCAGCCGGCCAACGCAAAGTGATCTCTTGGCACGAGCATAATTTAATGCGTCTTGGAGAAAGTCATCTGCCCTGCCTCCTCCAGCATCTCCCGCAGGAGATTCAGACACTGCATGCGTAAACAAGGCAGGGAAAAGAGACAGAACAGCTGAAACGCACGAGTCTGCGGGGCGATGGGATGGGGTGCACCCCAGGGGGGCAGGCAGGAGGCGAGCTCCCCAGGGACAGCGCTGCTCCTGGGGGCTGTCACCCCGCCCCGAGCCCAGCCACGCGTTCTCAGGGCTGGGCAGCAACGCGACCAACCAAAATCCCAGAAGAAACACGTTAGAAGACGGCTGCGTTTTCTGCCCACCTCTGACACCTCCCTGCTCACTTACCGGGGTCAGCTCCGTCCCGATGCTCACCGCAGCTCCCAGCCCAACTCGGCCCAACCCCGGGTCCTTCCCCGGCGTGTTGAAGGCCGGAGGAAGGGAGAGCCTGAACCCAGCGCCCTGCACCGAGGCCTGGAGGCCGGTCCTCTCCCACCCCCGCACCGCCGCGATTCGGTGCTTAACGCCAGACCT
>VXAV01002163.1:40526-59165 GCA_013399715.1 Alectura lathami | reverse complement strand
TAAGCCCCCCTTTCCAAATTTTTTTTTTTTCGGGTTTTTTTTTTTTTTTTTTTTTGAGCCAGGTGGGACTGATTTTGGGTGCACACTGTCTATAAGGTTTGTATGCATTACTGTGACTGTATAGCTTCAAACATGGACTGCACATGAGAGGTCTGCACAAATCAATTATTCTCTAGGTGATACAGGAATACACACAATCTGGATTTCTGCAGCAAGCAAGTAACATATCCTACGCACGCCAAACCTCACAACTGTTCTAGAGAGGGCCATCAACAGAGAGTGTAATTCTGGTGAGATGAGGTGTGTGGTGAGGTGTCACAGAGCCATTTCTTGGGAATCTGACTTCAGATTTGTGGGAAAATTGTTTAAGCCAGCAAATGAAGTTATTCACCCCACATTATTTCCTTAGCTGTACTCTCAATACTCTTGTCGCTGATGTAATAATGCGAAATGACATGCGGATTGTAGACCTTTCAAATCGCTCTGCTTTGACCAGGAGGACTGATTTGCCTCAGGCTTCACTGGCAGTCAGTTTCTATCATGTCCTTGAAGCTCTACGTGGGAGCTGGGAGAGCAAAATCCCTCCAACTGTAAGCAAAGAGCAAGTTCGGACCACTTGATGAGACTGAATGTTTACAAGTCTATGGGGCCCAATTACATGCATTCCAGGGTCCTAAAGAAACTGGCTGATGTGGTCGCCAAGCCACTCTCCATCATATTTGAGAAGTCATATCACTCCCGTTTTTGAAAAAAAGGAGAAAGGAAGACCCAGAAACTACTGGTCGGTGAGCCTCACGCCTGTGCCTGGGAAGATCATGGAACAGATCCTTCTGAAATCTGTTAAGGCACATGGAAGATAAGGACGTTATTCGAGATAGCCAGCATGGCTTTGCCAAAGACAGATTGTGCCTGACCAATCTGGTGACCTTCTGTTATGGAGTGATGGCATCAGTGGACAAAGGAAGAGCAACTGATGTCATCTACCTGGACTTCTGTAAGGCCCTGATATGGTCCCACACCACATTCTTATCTCCAAATTGCAAAGGTATGGATCTGAAGAGTGGACTACATAGTGGATGAGGAATTGGTTGGGCAGTTACAGTCAGAGTGGTTATAAGCCCCTAGTAAGCATTGTACGACCATAGAAATTGTGTTAGATTGGCAAATGAGTGACTCCACACCTCTCAGAAAAGAGTTACCTATTGCTGTAGCTGTCACCTTCTCATCATTGAACTGGTTGTTATATGAGGAGCAGATCAAGCTGCCTTACTCGGCTCCAGCATCTTGTGATGTGACTGGTCTTTTCAGTCTGCAGAGCAGTGAAGCAGTTCTGCAAGGACATCTCAGGCTCTGGGGGATGTCTCTTCCTCCTGCTGGTTCTTGCAAACTTCCATTCTACGTGTTCTCGTCCTCCAACCCTTCTGTTTGTGCTTGTAGTGGAGTTTTTGACTGTCTGGTTTTGGGCTGTGGGTCCACTGCATATTGCGCTTGGAACCAGCTACCAAACTCCTTTTCAGCCTCTTTGATGATACATGGCCTTCTCACCAACTCCTGCAGCTCAGCTACCTGTTGCAGGAGATGCTGCATCTGGGCACATATTTTGTAGACAGGTCTGCTGCCTGTCCCTGCCACAGGAGAAGGGTCTAGGCACTTCTCTGAGGTCTGCTGTGCAGCTTCTTCCTTCTGCAGCTCTGTCTGGGTGGAGGCATCAGCTGTGGCTGGGGTAGATGGTGCAGACTCCTCAGCTGGAGACCTTACCCTACGGGGAGTGCCTGTTCATCTAAGGTTTCTAAGATTGCAGCTTAGGATGAAATGCTTTTGATCCAGGGGACTATAAACAGAGAAATATCTTGTGATTATTCCTACAAAGAGCAGGTAATAATTACTAAAATACTGTGTATAATCTTCATATAACTAGACTATCCTCTCCTACCTTAAACTGGTTCACACTAATTTCTATAACTACAGCCCAGATCTTTCATAATTCTTGGTTATTTGATGAAATTGCATTACGTTCTTGGACACCTAATATACCTCAGGCTATTAAACAGCTGAGAGGAACTTGTAAGCAAAAATGTTCATTCTGTTTATCGTGTTGATGCAGTAAAGACCACAGAAACTTCGGACAGAAGTGTTTATTTTATGTTCCCCAAAATCAGCATTTTGCCTGGAGTCCCCAGAAAATTCATCTGTAGTAAATGTTTTCTCACACAGCTGTTTCAAAGGAGGCCTCAGATGGACAGCAGCCTGCCACAATCTGCTGGGTTGGTCTTTACAGCAATTATTCAGGAAAAATGAGTGCAGAGGAACTAGGATACAGAAGCGGATGTTACGCTTGGAGACTTAGGCATATAGATTTGAGATTGGACAGCTAGAATTTTTCAGTAATTTTTTTGCATTCCTAAGGTATGTTTTTTGCAATATCCTTTTTCTCGTAAGAAACAGATCCTATTAAAACATGCTTTTTTACTAATCTCAATAGCTATTTAGTTTTGTTTCTCTGCATGGAATTTCAAGGAATCAGATCCTTGCAAACGGACTGCATTTTGACTAGTAAAAGGAACAGTAGCAAAAAACGAGTAAACTTTGTCAACATTTTTGGTTCTCCTTAATCTTCAGAGGCATCAGTGGTGTTTGATACGAGTCTATCAAACAACTGTGGCCCAGAATACATATGGAAGTATTATCTCTTAATGTCTATGAGTAGTGCAAACTATGACTGAAAATTTTTGCCCTGTCAATCCTATCAAAAAGAGACAAATTCACACTTATGGTCTTGTGCTTTTGAATAGTAGTTGTAGTGTAGTGTAGTAGTATGAGCAGTGATATGTACTGTGGAAATAGCCAGAAAAAAATAGTTGAGATGAGGTTGAGACATTGGCTGAACCCTCGCAGCAAGGGTGGCCAAGCACATACCGGCAGGGCTGTGGACCAGAAGAGCAGTGGGGCACAGGGAGGGGTTCCCTGACCACTCTTGACACTTCTCCAACCTCTTCTGCTGTCTGATGTCTATCTCAGGGCTCCTCCAGCCCCACGGACAACAGGCAGCTGGAGGGGGCACAGGCAAGGCCCCAGTGCCAGCGGCCAAGGTGTCTGGTGGGAGGCTCAGAGATGAGGTGAAAGGCTAGGGCTTGAGCACTTCAGGCAATCAGCAGCTGCTGCGTGGATGAGGAGAGGGATGAGGGGATTGGGCTCTCCCTGGAGGTGCACATCAACAGTGAGTGTGGACACAGCTGGCAGAAGGGGACCCTGCAACAAAGCAGAAAGGAAAAGTCTCAGTTAGAAGGGAAGTGGTAGGAGAAAAGCACTTGAGATTGTATTCTTCCATTTCTGCTTTGTTTTTCCCAAGAGAAACATTTTTTTAATTCCTATTCCTTCTGTTCAGATTTGATCTGTATGATTTCACTGAGTGAATCAGGCTATCCAACGAAAAAAGTAGTATGGTACCATATTTGGGGAAAAGACCTGTCATTCACTTTCATTACCTGTACACTGAACTTGCTACCAAAGCACTTTACATAATTTAAATGGTATAAAAGAGAATTTTTAGCTATCTTAAACAACAGTACCTGGTAAAAACAATGGTTGTTGATTGATGATACTGGTAGGGAAAAGAAAACAAAGAATGTAAGAGAGTCTCTGGCCACTCATCTTGGTTCTCCTGGTGGACTTCTGCCTCCCTGATGTCAGTTGAGAGAGTGTCATGGTTTAAAAAAAACGGAGTGTTCCATAGCATATACATCACAGCACCCTGCTCTCCGCGAAAAAAGGGTGGGGGGTTGTGGAGGAAAAGCTGCGATTTGCAGAGCTGCGTGGGGCTGGGGTGGGCAGGCACAGCGGGGCGGCTTCTGGCTCTCGGCAATCGGGCTGGCACATGGGGGAGAGCTTGCCATTTTCTGTAAGTTAATTGTTCTACTCCATATCTTTTACATTCTTTTTGCTATCTTTAGTAAAATTAGTTATCATAACTCTCGAGTTCTACCTTTTATTTTCCTCTCATTTTCCCTCCTCCCCCCGCTGACACTGGCCGTCAGCAGCCGCCAGCAGCCCCGAGCTTGCTCTCCAGAGGGGAAGGGGAAAGCCAGCTACTGTTGTGAGACACCGGGGGTTAAACCACAACAGCCACACACAACTCTGCCATGAAGCAGCAGCATTTGCTGAGAACAAAGGGTTTTCTGGTTTGGGCCCCCAGTTTGCGGGGTTTTGCAGTTCAGTCGTTTGGGGAACATTGTTGTTAGACAAGCTGGACAGTGCTCCTCTGCGTAACTGTCCCTCACAGGAGAGCCCCGAGAAGGCCACAGCAACCAAAGTCGTTGTGCCTTCCTAGCGGGGCAAGGGACGATTTTGACAAAGGCAGGGACAATTTTGGCAAAGGCAGGCAAATCCAGCACTGTGCTTTCTCCGGCTGCCTGGTGTGCTAGTGATGTGTGATCTGCACTGGATACATGACCCTGCATCACAACTGCACTTAGAGTGGGGGTCCTTGAAGAGCCCAGGTGTGAGCCATGGGCTGACACAAATATTCAGATTCTTTGACCACACCAAAAATCGGTATCTATCACTCCTTCTTAGGGTGCTACCAAGTCACTCCTATCAAAAACACCCCAAACTGCTTCTGAAAAATAACCACTGTGGTTTCGGAGAAGACACCACTGCTCCCCCAGCAGCTAGAAAAATAATATTCCTTTGAGGGCAGACCACATTCTCTGGCACTTGAGTAATTTGGGCATCCATCCTACTTACGCATTTTACACCCCACTTCAATTCTGGGATGAGAACACAGGCACAGAGCATAATGTATTATTCTAGCATTAGCCGTGGGGTTTCTGGTGGTATTTTCATGTGAAAGAGCTTTTACACAGCTGATACTGAATGCTCTAGCTGAGAGTCATATGTCTCTGTCATTAAACTTGTCCTTAACCAAACAAGCGAGGCCAAGGCAACAGGAATGGCAAGCAGTGGATGCGAAGTCACTCTTGTTGCTGTTATTTGGTTCTGCTCTAAAGGAAGCCCAGAGGCCTGATTGCAAAGCAGAGGTGAGTACAGCACGTCCCTGTCACTCAGGCCAGAGCCTCCCTCTGCAGGCGTGGGATCGCTCCGTGACAGCACACACCGGCAGGGGGCCAGAGGGAACCAAGCCCTTACCTCAACTGAGCAGGGGCACCCTGGCCTAAGCACCCTAGAGAGGGGGGGAAATGTAATGAGTGCAGCTGTGACAGAGCTTACGATGGAAATTTCCCTCTCCAAAATTAAACAAGAGCCACGGATTCAGAGACTAGACCTGATCCTTCGCACAGGACAAATCAGGAGCTTCTCATGTCAGCATTAGCTCCAAGCTTATGGTGAATAAACATGGATTTTTTAACTTTGCATGTTAGCATACTGGAATGTAAACAGAGCACACGTTCAAAGCAAGCTTTCTGTTCCTCTTATTTATCTGCTATCACAAATTACAGTGACATCAGATTAATTTGCATGAAGTAATCCCAGTTACAGTGAAGAGCGAAGGCACCTAAGGCATTTCACAGTCTGTTCAGATGAAGAGAAAACACCCAGGGTCAGTTACCAAACATGGAAATATTCTTTGCTCCAGCATGAGACTGCAAACAGAAAAATCATACAGTGCAACATTGTGTTCTGCAGAAAGTTTAAGTCCAAGGACTCCTGCTTGACTGTTGCATTTTCATCACCATAAATTAAGAACTTAATTCTCTAAAAAGGCGTCAAAAATAAACTGCTGTACAACTTAGGTTCAACTTACAAATGGGTCAAAATACCTTTAGCAGATTACAAAACAGTACTAATACAGCATGAGTTTTATGTACACCATCAATACAGGATATCAAACTTCTGACATGTACCCTTTAGTCCCTCTTCCAGAAGGTCTGAACCGCAATTTTTCTGAAGATATCAATTTTAATAAAGCCTCCAAATGCTGACAACTTACCAAACATGTACTTAGGAAACACACTGTACAACTGCAAAGCAAATTAAGATGTGTAAAAGTAACAATAACTTAGAACAACAACAATTATCTACAGCCTCAAATTATTTCATTTATGATTTACTGCTCTCTCTCTGTCTCAATGTGGATTACTTTTATGGCTCAGGACAGACAGGGAATCCCCTGTGATTTAGGATTCTGCTTGAGTCAGACGTGGCAGAGCTAAGAAGAAGCTGAAGAAACATATCTTGAAATCAGCACAGCACGTCAGGACTTGACCTCCTAGCCCACCTACACAGCTGAAGTCTGCTCTGTAGACCGTACCCGCTTCAGCGGAGGCCTCTGCTGCATAATGATCTGCTCAGCCACATCAGCAGCCGGGATTTTGTTGGACTCAGTCGCTGTCATATTCCTCTATTTTTAATTCCTCCTCCTCCTCATCAACCTGAGCAGCAACAGGCTGAGGCTGACTGCAAGGCAGCTCGCTTGCACTGCGTTGGCTGGAAGACAGAGGGAATCCATCCAAACCGCTCTCATCTGCCCTGTCCTCCTCCCTCTGTACCGCCACCTCTGCAGCACACGCATCAGCAGGGTCCTCCTTGCAACTAGTAAACACGTCTGGAACACTGGGATCCTTGTCAGTAAGTGCTTCGAGCTTTAATCTGCAAAATAGTTGTTACGAGAGCAGGTTACCACCAGAAAACAAGCAGCCAGCCTCTGCACCTCCTGCTCTTTGACATTGTCTGCACACTGCCCAAGTCCCTCCCGCTCACTGACGCAGAACAGCTTTCAAATTTTCTGGCAGGAGTAACAGCCATAGTTAACACAAGCTACACACGTTCCGATTTTCGTATCATGACCTTCAGCACTATGTTTCGCATCTCTCTGCATGTCTCGAAGTACAAACATTTTATGCCCAGAACTCAGCAGCATGTATCAGCTGCGTGAGACGTTACAGAAGACAAACTACTCTCAGGTGAAGAGAAGCTCTGCAGAACCTCCCTCAGACGAGAGCTATGGCAACAGCAAAATACCAAACCACGTTTGTGTTCTGTCTGTCTGCAGCACCCACTGCTGCCCGAGGTTTCATCCTTACACTGGCAGTGTCTTGCTTGCTTACCCTTCCTCAAGCAAACGATCTGCCAACAGCCAGCTTCCTGACAACACCCACAGTAGGTTAACTATTGATACAGTGTAAAAGAAAGCTAAACCAGAATTTAGGGTAAGAATATAGTCAGCACGGAATTGTAAATAGAGTTGAACTGGAAACGGCTTCAGCTCCCAAAACAATAACCGGTCATGCTGTAAATGAGGGAAAAATGTCACGCCACAGAGGTCCACTCAAGATGTCGTACGAAACGATTGTTTTCCTTAAAAATATCAAGAAAGAAAGACAGCCTTTTATTTTCCTAAAGAAGTACAAGGCAAGTTTACCTCCCAAAATGTCTTTCCAGTGGCAGCCTCCCAACATCTTGGAGAAAAGCAATCTGAGCTGAGAACAAAGAACAGCCAGTATCACACTGAGCACGTCACAGCGCACAGAGGATTAAACACACTGGAAAATAAGTAGTTTGTGAGCTCTTTTAAGTGGTCCTGCATAAATCTGCAGGAGTATGAACATCCAAATGGCTTATCTAGATATAGCCAAGGTGCATCATACTGCCATCACGTATTTATGGATTGCCCACAGAACAAAATGCACCTGCCGCTCATCGGCTGCATATTTATTCTGTTGTTATTAATACATAGCCTACAAAATGAATTCATCAGGGTGCCACAGCCTTGCCTGAGACAAAGCCTTTCATTAGAAGCAATTAACCCAGCTGTCTGAACAGTAATTGCTGAATGACACATCATAAAAGGAAATTTTTCTGCACCTGCATGCCCTGTCTGCTCATGCAAACTCGGATTTTATTTACTTTTTCTGGAAAGGCTCTTTAGAGCCTTTTCAGTCTGCTGATGTTACCTGAAGAGGATCAGTAACCAACAAAGATGTAGTTAATGCAGTCTGCTGGGTTATAGAGTTACAGTGATCTTACCTTGGTTTCTCATTGGATTTGCTAACTTAGCAAGATAAGGCAACAGCTCCGTCTGAAGACACTCTGGTGGCACACAGAAGCTTGAAAACAGAGACTTTGCAGCAAGGCAGTTCTCCTGATACTGTAAGAGTTGAGGAGAAGGAGAAGAAAAAAACCACACAAGTACAAACCTCACTAAACCAGAACTAATGTACACATATTCTGTATGATAATTAACAGCAGGATGACTCGACTTCCTTCTTGTCTCCTGGATGGCTACACACAAACTTCTGTCTTTTCTGCACCTATTCTTCAGAAGCAGCTGCAGTTCACATATACAGATCACAAACAAAAAGGTAATTTTCTTCATTTTTGTCCTTCACTGGACATTCAAGCTTCCTGAAAGTTTTTGTCCTTTGATTAAGCTAGTCCACAACCACAAAAACATTTTTTTGCCAGACACAGCAAGGCAGGTGAAAAATTGCCAAGAACTTCAGTATCTCTTGAACAAACTGTTTCCAATGAACACATAACAAAGGACTGCTGTTGCGTTTTACAAAAGAGTTCAAAGCAGTTTACGCTGCTCTAGTTAAAAGCTTACTTTGAGTAGAGAATCCTGTACAGTATTGCAACACTAACTGTGAAACTTGGGATTAAGACTACACCAGAAGTACGCCAGTTTGGACAAAGGGAACACTGGCAGGACTCCAGGTTGTTTTTCCATTAAAGAAATGACAGAAACTGACCTCTTCGCACTCATCTTCTTTAGAAGTAGCTTATGCCAAAATAGGATATTTGACAAGTGCAGCTCTGCATGCAAACCATATATACTACTTAAACCATGGAGAAATGCAAGCGTCCTTCCTCAAAGCACCGCGCATTTACCTTGCTATTGATGAAGAACCACTGGGGTTTATGCAGAGGCCGGAACCCCATTCCCCCATGGCAGTGGGCAAAGGCTCTGGAGGTGTTGGCATGTATGACGCCCCGGGTGGAGACAGACGCGCTGTACGCTTCCATCACCAGTCGTGACTAAGACAGAAACTGGGCATTAGATGAACTCCAGGTCCCTGTGCAGCACAGCTTGTTTGAGCCAGAACACACCCTGCAGCTGCAGTGACAGTGAGCACAGCACATGTTCAGGTCACTGCAGGACCTCTGGTCAGAGGGGCTGAACAAAAGGCCAGCTCAGGTACTTCGGGGAGAGGACAGACAGCCTCTGACACATTTTAGCACACGGTCATTCTACCTAACAACACTCTACAGAATGCTTTACACTGTTCTGTGAAGTGGTTTTAATGCCATATCACAGTATGCATGTATACACACGCCGTCTATTGGAGTGTGCATCATCTACAGCAAGCACGTATAACAACATGCCGGCAAGCTGCACGAAAACTACGTCAGAAAAATCCACATGTGTAAAATGACACTTACATTCCAGTTACTGCAAAGGACATCGGCAGTGCTCAAGTATTCACTGGCTCTCACAACATCATCTATGTCAGGAAAAAATCCCACATAGTTCTGGTGAAGGTATAAATTAAACATGCTGCCAGACATGTGTGATTTTTCCACAATGTCCTGTTGGGGCAAGGGGAGACAGAGACAAGAAAAGGTTCAGGTTTTGCACAGTATAAAAGGACATGCATCCTACAGAACTACGATACATGTAGATGGCTACAGAGCTGGCACACAGGACCTACGGATGTAAGGGATGCCATCCAGAGAGACCTCGATAGGCTTGAGAGGCGGGCCCCTGAAACCTCATGAAGTTCCACAAGACCAAGGGCACAGTGCCACACCGGGGTCAGGGCAAACATGAATACAGGCTGGGAGTACCGGTGGGTGAAAACTGAGCATGAACCAGCAGAGTGCACCTGCAGCCCTGAAAGGCAACTGCACCCCGGGCTGCATGGAAAGAGGTGGCCAGCAGGGTAGGGCTCTCTCCTTCTGCTCTGCCCATGTCAGGCCCCACCTTCGGTGCTGCAATCAGCTCTGGTATCCCAGCCCCAGGACATGAACCTGCTGGAGCGGGTCCATAGGAGGTCCATGAAGCTTGTTGAGTGGGATGTGGCCCTGCCCACGGCAGCGGGTGGAACTGGATGGGCTTCAAGGTCCCTTCCAGCCCAAGCTGTCCCGGGACTCCGCAATTCTCTGATGCTCACATACAAAGGAAGGCTGCTTTGTTCCCAAGGAAGACTAAGAGAGGCTGGAAGGGGAGAAGTCACCACTCTTCAGCTGTCTCATGGGTGACGGCAAAAGTGAATTCAAGAGTCCACTCAGCCACCCACAGCAAAAGGATGATAGGCGACAGGCACAGTTCACAGAGGACAAAGTTCACCTCACACCATGAGCCTGAGGCTCTCATCTTGCCAGCTTCCACTGAAGATGCTCGGAACTCAACAGGACAGGGAAGCTGATTGGTCTATGAAGTCAGCCTCCAAAGGTCCCTCACAGATTAATTATTCTTCTACTCACTCTGAATGTACATATATTAATGACAAAACCACTGCGCTTGAGAATTTGCATCAGTCACTCAGGTTTGTTTGTTTTCACTTTTCCTCTCCAAGTCAAACTGGGATCAAGCAACTACTGCAGACGTACCTCAGGATGGATAAGCAAGGTGTCTCGACGGTATTCTGATAAGTGAGGAGGCAGCTGAGGAGATTCAGGTTCTGACAGCGGTTCTCCTAGAAGGAGTTTTGTAATCCTTAGTCTTTGAGTGCCAGAAACAGTTACTTTACTGTGTACTAGCAAAAAGCCAGGCTTGAAAAAAGACATTTCAGATGTTACATTCAAACTCAGAACAAAGATGAGACGGGCACAAGAACAGAAGCGTGCAACTTCAGGAACAGAAGCCTTCACGTATGCCATGATTTTTAAGCAACTGCTGACTTCAACACCTCGGTTGCACTGTTTTCATTTCCCAGAAAAGTGCTCATGCCTGCATCGAGGGTTAACTACACAGTCAACAGCATGCAATTAGTTACACTTTCTAATGAAGTCCACCTCATAATTATGTACGTTCCCTCATCTCGCTATCTCCTGACTGATTTTGGAGCAGCTTCTGTGAATTATCAGGCAAAGGCAGACAGCCAATGGGGCTGGGGACTCTGATTCAGCTGACTGTGGAGAGCACCACAGCAGAAATAGCAAGTTCTTACAACCTATACTTTTAAAATGTTACAGAAAGGACTACAGCTATACACAGAGAGCAGAGAGGAAGTAAATTTACAGAGCTGTGTGTATAAGAAATACTAAAGGGAAAAGTATTTTGGAGAGGTGGAAAGGGAGACAGGGTACTAAAAGGAGCAGCCAAAGAGCCTTTCAACTCAGAAAGGCACAAGTGTCACCAAGGAAACAAGGACCTGAGACCAAAGCAAGAAGGAAAAGACAGCAGAGGAATCAAACCCATGTACACAAACAGGGGCAGCGGCTAAGTGGCCGCAGGGCCATTTGCAGCCTCTGGGAACTCAGATAAGTACGGAACATAACCGCACACCTGGATACCTAAGCCTTACTTAGGTAAGCCCAGCTATCAGCAGCTGACATGCTCATCTCATCGACAAGGAAGAGTAAGTCACTTTTCTTACTTTTGCAGTAAATGATTTTCCCTAGAGCATGAAAGAGAAAGATGGAAGCATCTTTGCCACCAATAGCTTGCACCTCCTGGTCTTCTGAAGTATCAGATTTCCTTTTCTTTCTTGAATCACACACTGCTGCTGCTTCACTTTTTAGTGTGGAGCTCCACTTCTTTCTTGACCGGAAGTCTTTCTCCAATGAGCAGTCTATGAATAAAAGCAGCCATACAACCACAACAAAGTACACAAAGTAAAATCAGTGAAATCCCCCAACACAAAGAAAATTTCAGTGTCGTCACTAAGAGAAGGCTCGTGGACTAGGAAGGCAACCCATCACCTACACTGGCGTGCTTCATTCCACATTTCCCCTTCAGCCATGGCTAAGGTGCCAAGTACTTCTTTAAAAAATTAAGCAGCCATTCTGAAGGAGAAGCTGGTATTCTTGCCTCCTTCCTCTACTTTTGCGTGCCCAATTTACACATTTCTTCTTTATCAATAAAGTGCAAATAAGGCAGGTGCAAACATATGTAAATGCTATTTCCATTACATTTTCTGCTATTAACAAACCCAAAATTTGATTTAGTGGCAGCTGAAAGTTCTCCAAACTAAGGGAAATTGTTCTCCAAGGATTAACCTTTTTCTTCTCCCACAATTACCATGGATCCCTTTTACCCATTAATACAACCAAAGGGAATACACCATTTATGTGACTGACACACACAAAGTAATCACACACACGTAGAACAAATCCTCCATTCTTACGGCACTCAGGATCACAACAAGACCCCTGCTAGCTTTACGATATGCTGCAGAACTCAACTGCTAAATTTAATTCCTTATTTCTAGGCTGAAGGGAAACACGGGCACCATCTAAAGGTTCTTCGATGGAACTACTCATGCCCATGAACTGATTCAAGAAAAGTTAAGAAAACAAGGTACACAAGGCACAAGCTTTGACTTCCAGTGCTTATGAAGGACAGGACAGTAAGTCTCTTCTTTCTACACTGCAGCATCTAAAACAATCCCAAACGATTTGAGCATCGTCTAGTCTTGTGTTTTGAAGGCTGCTACTGCACTGAACTTCACAAAAAAAGCTGTTCTATAACCCAATCAATCACTTGGGTGTGACTGAGAGTAAATCATGCTGCCTCACAGCTGTTCAACTCACCAACAGCTGCAGGCATTCCAAAGCAAAACCAATTGTTTCAGGAGTTACACACACAAATTCACAGGGCAGCTTCAGAAATGCTACGCAAGTAGACGGAAGGACAAAAAGAACCAAGCAGGGACTCTTCAGCAGGGCCTACTGTGAGAAGACTGGGGGAAATGGTTTCAGACAGAGAGGGGAGATTTCGCTGGGACACAAGGAAAAAGCTTTTCCCATAAGGGTGGTGAAGCACTGGTGCAGGCTGCCCAGAGAGGCGGTGGATGCCCCGTCCCTGGAGACCTTCAAGATCAGGCTGGACAGGGCTCTGAGCAACCTGATCCAGCTGTAGCTGTCCCTGTTCACTGCAGGGGGTTGGACTGGATGGCCTTTAAAGGTCCCTGCCAATGTGGACGATTCTTTGAATATTTGCCTTTCAAATTAGGGTTGCATCATAAAAGTCTTCATCGGTAAATACATACTGCTAGTAAAGACATCAAGAGGAAGAGAGGTCACTGTATTGAGTTCTGTCAGCACACACGTAACAAATACTTGTAGCAGCCTGTGGTAAGATGATATATAAACATCAGAATACCCAACATATTTGGCTAAAACAAGCAAACAGAACAACCTTCTACCTTTCACCTTACTCCAGGAGTGGTACAGTAAAATCTTCCCACAGCCCAGCTAACCAAGCTTCAACAGTGTATTCAAAAGTTAATCTTCACTGCAGAAGTGGTCAAAATGCCACCCACTTACACCAAAATCACAGATCTTTACCTCTCATGGAAAAAAACTGAAGACTGTTTATTGCGCTCCTTATATCACCAGAACAACCTCTGCAAAGCACCTCCAGAGCAGCTCTATCAGGAGTACAATTCTTTTCTCTGTTCTGCAAGGAAAAGCAACATTCCAGACAACAACAAAAAGCAGGAAAAGGCATATTTGAGTATTATTTTGCCTAACAGGTACCCATCTCTGATGCAGACCATGAACAGACTACATCAGAACCCAGCACCCTCTCAGGCCAAGTAACGTATCCAGCTTCACAAATTTAAGCACAGTGCCACATTTTATACATCAGCACCAGATAAAACTATGCACAAAGTTCTTCCCTAGCTGTCACTCAGTATCAGACTAGATTGCAATCTCTTCGTTTGGGAATACTACGAGACGTAGGTTAATGACCTCTTCCGCTCTAACTGGGTACCACGGAAAGGACTTCTGTTCCCGTTAGTTGTTCTGTCCATACAGTTTCTGCAAAAAGCAGAATTTTCAGAAGCAACTTTAAAGACTTAGGCTAGGGATCAAGGGGAACTAATCTTTAAAACAAAATGGCATTTCCCTTTGCTCCTTATTTCCTGCTGTTTTGTTTTTTTAAAGAAGTATATTGTTTCTTCCCCTCAGGGGCAAAACGCTGTTACTTGATCAAAGATCTGGCGAACAGTAAAAAGAAATATGAATAATACATTTCAGATATAAAATGAAATCCTTTGGTCCCAGCAACATGCAGAAGTTACCAGTTTTGACAACTTACCATACTAGCTTCTGCTGCAGCTACTCGATTAAGAACTTTCATCATATTTGTTGGTGAAACAGGCTTGAAACTGTTAAATTCCAATAAAAAAAAAAAAAAATCAGTTAGTTTCTGACTTCTCATTTATTTTGATCAAGATTTAAATGAGATAAAAGATTTTACCTAATAACTGATACACACAACTCCTCTAGAATTTCTTTTGGAAATAGTAACCTCTGGTTGCTGTCTCCACTGAAGTTATCTGAGATTATAAATATCAGGGGACATCTACTCGTCTGTACAAATCTCCTGAAGTGAGAAATAAGGAAGCATATCAGGAATCAAACTCCATTTTAGTGCAACGTGGCTAAGGCCAACTACTAAAAAATAAAAAGAATTTATAAACTAACCTGAGAATTTCATGTAGACTGCTAGGGTCTCGATAGAATTGGTTTGGCATGTCCTATTCAAAACAGATTAACTGCTGTCATTACATTCAGACAGAAATACCTCTGACACAGGCTGACTCACGGCATGCTACATTGCTGCACATTTTTTGTTCCTACTTAGCTCCTTTTCAACTATATCTGAGTACGGCCAACGCTGAAGATAACCAGGAGGAACGGGGGTGGAGGGAAAGCACAATATTTACTCTGTTTATGATGGAAGACAAGGACCTAGCAAAAGCATTTTCCTTCTAGCCTTGTTTCCTAAGGAAACAGCCTTGGGTGAAGACACTGCCTGCTGGACAAATGAATACTCAGCGCAGTGCAGCGCAACAGCTGCACTGAAGAAGGAGGCAGATACAAGAGGATGTAGACAAGGAAGTGACTTTATGAGAAGTCACAGGAAACTATACTTCCTAAGGTACCCAGCACACCATGCTGCTAAGCCAGAATCTCTCTCTGCTATTCCTTTTCTTGAAGTTTACAGGCAACTTCATTATCTTAACTTATAAAATCTGTCAGAAAAGAATGAGAAGTTCAAAACAGATGTAGTAGTGAAACACATTCCTGCGTCAGTGAAAATAAAGCCTTCTCCTGGACCCTGCTATGGTTTACGAGCAAGCAAAGTGTCAGATGCCTTGGGACCGCGTTAGCTCCCCATACTCTCCTGCATCCTCAGCTAACAAGCAGTGCTATTTTTCCATCTGCCTGTTTATACGGATGTGTTTCTAGAAAGTGAATCATACAGAAACATGGACGTGATTTTTTCCAATATTACTTGGATCTTCCTTATGATCATCTATTACTTATTTCTACACATGAATTATTGCACATTTCTGCCCGGCAAACAGCTTTACATAGTTTAAGCAGGGGTAGAATTTGGTTTCAGCCAGCTGTCCAGGCTTAAAAAGTAACAAAGAAATCACCTGCCCTAAAGTAGTCAAACTTTTGGCAACATCAATCCCCCCTGCAGCAGCAACTTAGCATCTCAAGATAATCATACAAGTTTTCACTTACTTCAACAAGAATAAGCTTTTTATTGTTTTGTGATGACTCCCCAAGCATCTGTAGCTTGTTATACTTATTTGCTCGTAATAAAAAATCCTGAAAAAGAGCTGCTTGAGCCTGACTTGGAAACATATGAAAATTTGAGTCTGAAAAAGAAAACTAATTAGAATTATGTATTCGGTATCACACCAAGCAGAATACAAATAACCACAAGAACTAGTACCCACCCACCCCAGTTCCAGATAACAGCTATTGAACACCTACAGCAAAGCCTTCTGGCAAAAGTATTTCAAGTAGAAGATCATTTTTAAAGGGTAAAATTCTACTGAGGACACAGCCAAAGACACATTCTTCTTTAACTCGTTCAAATGGTATCCCAGACATTACACAGCTGTCTGCACGAGCTGCAAACTATTTTGGAGTCAACAGTAAAGAACTAAGTCCCTTCTCAGATAAAAGCAGAAGTAAAATTCTTATTAAACTCCAAGAAGCTGCCTTATACAGATAAGGATCTGACTTTGTATGTGACAGGGACAGAAGAATAAAAAAATACAGACTTCAAAAATCACAGAAGTATGTGGAAGAGGAGGAAAAAAAAAAAAAAAGTACTCACCATGGCCAGACATACTTCCTAAGTCTTCTTTTGTGAAGTCTAAAGATACTGGATTGGTCCACTCTTGCACCTGAACGTTAAGGTCTTTTGCCAGTATTTGTACAGTTGCTGTCTTCCCACAGCCAGGAGGTCCAGTTAACAGCAGAACTGAGCCACCCTGAGACAGGAAGAAAATACCAAACATTATTAATAGAGATTAAAAGATGGCTGACGACGGACACTGGTTGAATTCTTTCATCCTTCCTACAGCAATGATTCTCACTTATGGATAAGAGCAGAGGTAAATAGGTTGTGTTGTTAATTACCTGTTGCACGCTGAAAGAGCTAGAGCAGAACTCTGGAAAGCTTGCTCCCAGCTGGTCAGTTGCACACCCTACAGACCACCACCACCACGCACACTGGACAGGACAACTGTGTCTGGAAAACACTGCTCTGTAGGCATTGCACCTGTGTCAGAACACCTCTGAGTGATCGATAAGTGAAACTACTACATCAAATCACTGTAACTGGAAATTTGCCAACCTACTTTCGCCTGTTGGAGATAAAATGCAGCTACAAGCATGTGCTGAACTGAAGGTATGAATTGACTGGATGCCAGGATATAACGCTGCTGAGCAAAACCAGAATCCGCCTCTGCTTTTCTTGGTAGAAGCACTGAACTGATTTCAAAGCTCTAATCCACACTCTCCAGGGATTTCCTCTAATGCAATAAAGCCACTGTCTGAAATTTAAGCGTTGGTTTGTGTTTTGGTTGGTTGTTTTTCTGAAGTTAAAATTTAATCCAAGTTGTTTAGGCAGTTTCACACTTCTGTCTGCTAATTTCAGCAAAATTACCTGCTTGGGCTGTCTCTGAAATATATGTGTTCTCAACCAGGTTTCAACTTCTTCAATCTTCTTTTTATGCACAGCAAGGTCATTCTAAAACAAGATGAAAAATGTATGAAAGGCAGATGTACGTGCATGTTGGTTCCTGAAGCTTTAATGATGAGATTCATGAACAGAAGACAGGCTGACTACAAAAATAATGGATGTGTACGCATATGTTCATGCTATTTTAGAAATAAATTAAGGATCATCATTAAAGAGAATCATTAGAGCCTGTTTCCTCAAAGAATTTATTTTCCATTGCTTGCAGCATGGAATTAATGACTCCATTAATTAATGCTATAATTCCATTGTAGAATTAATGGTTTATGCTTCCTAACGTAACAACACTGTACTCCCACCTGTCTGCGTATGTACGTGCTACAGCTATTGCTGGATCTGGTACTTTCCAGGCCCTATCAACCCTAACACCACATAGTTTGGGCTTCTGCCACTTACTTGCACTCTAGTCTTGTAACTCAATTCCTCTCCAGAGATGGACAGTTAAAAACTTAAACGCAAAACACAAGTGTTGCACTAACTTTGCTCTCTCTCCTTTGTCTAGTCATGGATTTTCCTAGTACTTGTAGCTGACAGATTTGGCTAAAATTTTACAACAGGTTCACAAGTTTGGGTGTTGATGGATGGGAAACATCATCGCATGAGTAGCTTAATATTCCCAGGTAAGAAAGGTACCTCCTACAGATATTTAGCTCATTAAAACCCTCACTACAGAGGGCTGGGAAATCAAGTTAGAGCCTCATTGCCCTTAAGGAGGCACTTAATGCCTGAGCAGGACAGGTGACAAAGATAAGCACAGCGTGTTACACTGCAGCACTACTACCACATTAGAGTAACTCAGAACAGCTCTCACACCTGAGTTTCAGGTTTGTATTTATCTACCCATGGCTCATCTTCAGATCGGCTCCAGTCTGGCCTGGACTTGCTGCAAGGCAGATCTACTGAAGACGACTTTGCTCTTTTTCTCGGCGGAGCTTTGCTCGTGCTGCACCCCAGCACTGCAGACGGATCCTTCCTCCGATGAGAGTTTCTTCCAGAGCTGCCTCCCAGTGACTTTCCAGAAACCGCCTTGGAGGAAGCAGCTGCACTTCCCAAGAAGTCATCAAATGAACATGCCAACCAATCTGCTACCTAGTAAAATACAGAGAATTGCTGTTATTATAGCATTATCCTTCCTTCTGTGAATGGGCACAATTGTCTCAAGAAAATTTGAGATTTGGATCAAGCATGTGTAAAGACTGTTTTCTAAGAACGTCATTAACGCTGTTTAGAGTGCAGTCCAACCAGCTAGCAGCAAACTTTAGCGATCATTATGCTTCTTTGACTCTATGCTCCAATCTTCTTAAGGGTTACAGAAATAAGTTACACCCGCAGCAGAGGATTTCATAGTAATCCTGCGCCACAAGACAGGCTCTGAGCGGAGCCGCAACGGGCTGGAAGGCCGAGGCGGCCCACGGGGCGGGGGGCAGCCGCAGAGCACA